>CM060378.1:121766098-122366098 GCA_030545235.1 Helianthus tuberosus
GGTCCTTAAGTCTCACCCTATTCGTGACATGATCTATAGTATCATTCCTTACTTTTGTTTCTACATACCACAGTACATGTATTTTCTCCAAGTTTAGAAAACAAGAAAATGTTTAAAAGTGGGGACATGAACTCACTGTTTTGCGTATCTTGCGTCGTAAACTTCACCGACTTTGTTGTGTAGGCATCGTGGCATATATGTGTTCTATGTATGTTAGTCACTAGACTTGTAACACACGAGGTACAAGTCACCATCTTAAGTGTATGTATTTGTTTTGTGTAAGTTCAACGTTTGTGAGGGCCGTGCCCTTGTTTGTCGGGTCTCGCCCGTTCGTCGTGTTCTTGTATTTTGAATATGTATTGCATACTTGTAATTATATATTTTACTTCCCAAAAATATATATTTGTTTATGTGATCGGTGAAGATCAATAATGTTTTGGTCAAAAATTACCGAAGCAATTAAGTGATCAAATTAGTTAAGTGAGGTAGTGTGCTAGAAATATGTGTGAAAAATATGTTAACCAAGTTAACTGTAAAAACAGTTTTGAGGATACGACTCAGGATATAGAGCTGTGTCTGTGATCAAACAATGAGGAAAAAACTAAAAGTTGACACGTGATGTACGAGGAAAGCCCTTGATCAATCTAGATCGCCGGCACAAAACCTCGGGAGCTTACAATTGCAGCTGCCTTGTTCTTCTATTACTTCAAATATCAGGATACAGTGCAGGATGTGATGCGGATCAACTGGGTGTTACAATGTAATTCGAATACAAGTGTTTGTGTATAGTGTTTGCTATGAGCTAGAGAGAAAAAGTGTTCGAAAGTGTGTGTGAAAAGTTGCGTGCCTTAATCTGATCCGCCCCCATCTATTTATAGTAAAAGAAATGCAACAAACTATCCTAATAAACCGGGATCCTGCGAATATTCCCCACTCGAATGTTGTAGACCTGGTCTTTCGGGTTCAACGTCTCTCACATAACAGATACGCCCGAGTCTTGAGGAGAAGAAGTCCATCTGACCGTTAGTAACAGCTTCTAACCTGCACGTGGTTAATTTAGTTAACACCAGGATATCGCGCAGGATGTTAGCAATATCTTAATCCAGTATCCTGATCACAAGTAAACAACCAAAATCAGGATATTAGTCAGGATATATATACTCAGAAAATGGCCCATAACAATTGTCCCCAAATATATCTGTTGGTATACCAATCCAACGGATATATTTTAAAAATTCTATCTCGTAAATCAAGGCAATTAAATCGAGACGACGGTCAAGATTACACCATAACTTCCAACGCGCTTTTAACTTGATGGAGATCTACAATGCTCCTATATCTTTTCTCTTCTTGTTTGAAAAGCAGATATCTCCAACGGAGTCTCCAGGTAATTCCCTACTTCTCATTCATTTTTTTGTCAATCTTTCCTCCTTTATTTGCAATGGCTGCCAGAACTTATTCCCAAACCGTTGAATCATCCGAGACCTTCATTCAGTAGAATCTTCTCAAAAATCCCGAGAAGGAGGTCTGTGCTTTTGATAACGCAGACATTGCGGCTTTGAGAGCTTCCGGTGCTTTCCCCGATAACACGGTCTTTAGACCATTCGATCGGTCAATTCAATCGGACGTTTCTTCTACTGATTGGGTTTGCTTCCCAGCATACCCTTTCTCGCTAGGTCTTCGATACCCTTTTCCTGAATTTATGATGCAATTCTTCCGGACCACCGGTATCTCCTTTGCCCAGACCATGCCCATGGTCTGGAGGGTATTAATCGTACTCAACCAAATTAAAAATCTTCACTGTCCCGACCTTTGTATCGAAGATCTGCCAATCGCTTACCGCCTCCGATCCCACGGTTCTAGCCGGTTTTTGCTCTTTTCGACTTCCAATAAACCCCTTATTCTTAAAGCCACCAAAAACGAAGACGGATGGCAACGCAAGTTCTTCTTTGTCAAATGAGACTCCATTGATGAGGGTGCTAGCCTTCCAGTGGAGTGGTTAACCACCGGTAGGATCATGAATGTTCCCATGTACCTTTAGTTTTTTATCTTTTGCTAATATCCTCCGTTTTGATCCCTTTGCAGTAAATTTCAAGGAAGTAGCTCCCCCTACTGCGGAATCAGAGAAAAGAATCAAAACTGTTTACCAATTACCTACAAGTGACAGGAGTTTTACCACACATATCCCGAGTTCCAGTCAATACTCATCATCTGAAATGTCTGGTAGGGATTATTTTAAATTAATTAATTAGCACAATATAATATAATGAAGGGTAATAAGGATGTAAGACTTTTTCCCTTTACGCAGCACTAGCCAAGATCCCTGAAGTCTTTGACCTCGACGAGCTGGACAGTTATTCCGATCAGGTTCAGATCAAGAAGGAACCTAGTCCCAAGGCCACGGCCTCATCCAAACCCAGTAGTTCCAAGGCCATCGTCATTCCCAAACCTTCTCCAGCTACCAGGCCCCGGAGTTCAAGCTCCCGTAAAAGGAAAGAGCCCGATTCCCCCGTCATCTCTGATACATTCCCCTATGAGAATTATGGGTTCATCGAAGCAAGCGGATTTATGACTTCTTTTCTCAACCAGGTTAGTATACTTGAACCATATCCTGCAGCTTATACCCTTTATAAGTATTTATTAAAACCAATGCCTGTCCTCTTAATTTGCAGGGTCTCGAACGTCTGGTTCACTTATATCAGGAATCCTGCGGACTCAACAAGACGCTTGAATCCAAGTTGAAGAAAGCTGAGGTCACCATCTCTGATCAGGGTATGATTGTAGCTGCCAAATCTCGGCACTACGAGGAGAAGTTCAAGGCTATGACCCAAGAACACCAGACCGCTCTCAACAAAGCTACTCTCCAGGCCCAAGCCGATCTTGACGCTGCCCATGCTCAACATGAACAGGATATGGTCAGGTACCGGGAAAGCCTTAAAAGTTCTGTCGTCACTTCTCTCCTCCAGGCCAGGCTAAAGATGGCCCACGAAGCCAAAACACTAGGCTTCGAATGCCCTTCTTGGGATGTCAGTGCCTGGGAAACAAAGCTAAAGAGCCTTGGCGGCACTTCTGCCAAACCTGCTGCTGAAGGATCTTCAAAAGCAGTTGAAAAACCAACCGGTGATGAGAAGGATGCTGAGGCGGATCCCGAGACGGATGCTGCTGAAATTACCATGAACGAAGAAGGCACTGCCTCCTAAAACTTATTTTCTTTAAATTTGAGAGTTATGCTTATGTTTGAACAATTTTATTTCTTGTCTTATGAACAGTTTTTATTTCTATATCAAAACAACTTGATAGCTGAAGGTGGATGGGTCCTGGGTTCCAGGATGAAGCCTTCGGTTATCAACTGGTATTGCTTATTTCAAATAATTTCATCTTTCAATTGACTTGCTATCGTTTTCTGTATTTCTTAGTGTAGATTTTAGCTTTGCAAAATTTTGTACAACTATCTTTTAAAAATATCCTAATCAATATACTCAGTGATATATTTTGAAAACTTTTATTAAATAGAACTTCTAAAAATTCAATCAACTTTAGAGAAAATTTCTAAAGAATAAAAGATAGTCCATTTTCTAAAACCTGTTTTGGCAATACTTGTTTGATCAAGGTTTTAATTTCAAACTAGTATCACTTCCAAATATTTCAATCAAATATCCCGAAACGCATCCCAAAAACACATTTTGAAGATATATCCTGAAGATATATCCTTTTCAGGATACTTAAACCTTAACCTGAGTTATAAAATTTATGTAAGGTTTATAAAGGAAAGATCATACCAGGAACTGAGTCTAACTCTAGTAATAATCTCCAATCCCTTTTGTGACTTCTCCTACTAAGACGTCCCCAGTTCGAGACTCTTAGCTCAACTTTGATCCTTTGTGCATCATACAATTGCTTTAGATGGAATGTCCCCTGTGCATGAAGTCCTCAAACACTTAGAAAATTTTTGAACACTAGTTCCAATTGTATAGACAATTTTTTGTGTTACAGGGGTAAAACCCAAAATATACTGGAGATAAATCCTTCGTATCCCGGGGGAAATCCCAAATTTTCGTGCGCTACAGGCGGGAGTGTATAAACTCCAAGACTTAGAAAGGTGAAAACCTTTAAACCTTAGAGAGTATGAAAATACCTTTCGTGAGAGAGGGTGATCAATCCTCAAATACCTTTAGGATTCAGGATATAGCCAATAGTAACGAAATTGTCAGCCACTTTTACATGGACTAGTCCCGCCACCTTGAACTATTCCTGAATAACTTGCACTCCAGGAGGGGTGTTTAAACCCAATTCGGGAGAAAGGTGAATACCTTTAAACCTTTGAAGGGATCAGGATCCCTTATACGTGAGAGAGGGGGCCAATCCTCTAATCTTTCGAAGTATCCTGAGTGTGTATCCTGGTGCTATATCCCGAAGTATATTATGCAAAATCACTATAAGCTAAGGTGGGTGTTAGCCTGGCTAACACCCCTCCGATGCTTAAGTCAGTAATAGGTTTAAAATAGTAAATAACATAAAAATTTAATAAGAGAGACAGAATTCATACCATCCTGAGTTGGAATTTAAATTCCATACTCACTTAAAATAGAGCTTTAGATGTATAGCATTCCAGGATCTCGGTAGCATATCCCCCTCTATATTCTTGAGTCGGCATGCTCCTTTTCCTGATTCTGATTCAACCTCGCAGGGTCCTTCCCATTTCCGAGCCAACTTTCCATCAGCAGGATTAGTAGTATTCTGAAAAGCTTTTCTTAATACCCAATTTCCAACCTGAAATCTTCTAGTCCTTATATTCTTGTTATATGCTTTAGATATCCTTTATTGATATGCTGCCATCCTTAGCCTTGCAGCATCTCTTGTCTCCTCAATAGTATCCAGTTCCTGATAGGACTTCAGGATTCTGCTCAGGATCCCTGAGGTTGGATCTTGCTGTAGGTATCACCATTTCCGTCGGGATCACCGCTTCTGCTCCAAACACCAAGGAAAACGGGGTTTGGCCAGTTGCATTCCTCACCGTTGTCCTATCAGCCCACAAAACAAAGGGTAGTTCTTCTGCCCATCTTCCTTTCTTGGCCCCTAATCTCTTCTTCAAGTTGTTGACAATTATCTTGTTTGAGGATTCAACTTGTCCATTTGCTTGAGGATGTACCAGGGTAGACGTGATCATTTTGATTCCCCAACTTTTGCAAAAGTCAGTAGTCCTTTTGCTTATAAACTGGGATCCATTGTCACAAATGATTTCAGCTGGTACCCCAAACCTGGTCAGGATATTTCTCTTGTTGGTGCACTACATCTGTTGATTACGTCTAGGTGTCTAGGATCAGGTCTTACGTCGTATTGTATAGCATAGGGCACGTTTTACGAGAAAACGGGAGTCTGTATAGGTTTTATAGGTCTGGTCCGCTTATACGGACAGGTCTGGTCCGCTTATACGGACATAGTCTGGTCCGCTTATACGGACATAGTCTGGTCCGCTTATACGGACATGTCCGTATATCCGAACCAGCCTGCCTATAAATACCGTATAAGAGGTCCTCATTTGTAACTTTGAGAATTCCATACCGAATCTCTGCCGGTGTGAAGAACGAGCTGTAAATCGTCTCAAATCTATAAAACAATAGATTAAAGTGAAGAACAAGCTATTTCTACCTACGTTTCTTGTTATTCCGCACCTGAAACATAGGAGAATGCCTCTGAACGACTCATAAGGGTCAGATTACGATCCTACAAGTGGTATCAGAGCTTGGGAGGAGGTATTCTACAGAGAATAGCTGAAATTCATTGTTATTTCTCACTTCTACATCTTCTTTTTCATCCAGAACGAGATTTCACGGTCAAAATTTACTCAGATTTTCACAGTTTGTGCGTATTAGTATAGATATAAATCCTGGAAAGTTTGAAGCCAAAATTCGAGGTTTTTACGTGTCAAAACATGTTCGCTATGTGGATCGCTCGTAGTGACGTCATCCTGGATCGCTCTTAGATCATTTCTGGATCGCTCCAAAGAGATCTCTGGTCCGCTCGTTTGTACAAGTTCTGGTTCGCTCATTCGTACAGATTTGGATCTGGTTCGCTCCAAATCAATATTTCTGATTCGCTCGATAGACACAATTGCTGGTTCGCTCCAAAGGCATCTTTCTGGATCGCTTATTTGAACATTATCTGGTTCGCTCGAAAGAATATTGTTGCTGGATCGCTCGTGTGAACAATTCTGATTCGCTCGAAAGAATATTGTTGCTGGATCGCTCGTGTGAACAATTCTGGTTCGCTCGAACAAACAACTTCTAGTCCGCTCATACGAATTGTTTCTGATTCGCTCCAAAGGAAAATTCTAGTTCGCTCGAAAAGACATAGTTGCTGGACCGCTCCAAAAGATATTTCTGGTTCGCTGTTTTGTCATCTTCATTGAAAAACGTGTTAAGTCAATATGGATTCCGGGTTTTACAATGCATTTGCAACACCGTCATCACCAGCTGCGATTGCTCAAGCCATGAATCTTGAAAACGAGACGGGAACCACTCAGAAACCCCCGAAACTAATGAGTATTGAAGAATACTACGGGTGGAAAGATCGCTTTGAAAACTGGGTTCAGGCAAATCATCTCAGATCATGGGAGTGCATATTGAAAAAGTACACATTGCCTGAAACTGAATTACATGTTAAAAAGGAGATATCCGAGTTTACTGATCAAGAACGAGCAATGTATAGAGCCGAGAAAATGATGATTAGTTTGTTGCAGCAGGCGATAAAAGAAGATATATTCATCCTATTACAGCATGACAAAACTGCTAAGTCAATTTGGGATGCGCTAAAGGTCAAGTTCGAGGGAAGCGAAAACATGATCAAAAGCAAGAAAGCGTTACTAAAGAAAGAATTTGATTTGTTTAGTAGTTTGCCGGGAGAGGATACTAAAAAGCTAATCGAGAGATACTGTCATTTGGTGCGATCTTTATCTATGTTGGGTGTTGAAAAAGGTCGTGAAGAGTGGGTGGATAAATTGGCGGACGCGTTACCTCAAAAGGAGTGGGGAACGTATTTGATGATCTTGAAGAATATTGGTGTGTATGATGGGTTGACAATCTCACAGTTTATAGAGAAAATTGAGAGTCAGGATCTTGAACAGCAGAAGATTGCGAGGATGAACAGTCCGAGTGGTCAACAGGATGTGAAGATGTATTATAAGGGTAGCATTCCAGTTCCAGAATCTGAGAGAAGTCCGAAAATTCAGACTGCATTCAGTGCTGGGGATTCATCAGAAAAAGCTGATCAGGGTTCAGGCAAAAGCAGCAGTGGATTCTCATCATTTCCGAGTGTTAATCCTAAAGAATCAAATTCAAGTTTTCAGTCACAAAGCGCAAAAACAGGAAATGGTTACGTGATTCAATGCAACATAGCTCTAAATCTTCCAGAAGGTCAAAGCTTCTCAGAAGACACTGCTAAAGACCATATGGCTCTACTTGGTTCTGTTTTGTTATCTTATGAAGGTCTAGTTGCAGGACGGATCGGAAATCCTATGCTCACAAAGGAGGATTACGATCAGATAGACGCCGAAGAGATGGAACTGATGGATATTAAATGGTGCCTTGCTAGTGTTCTTAGACGTGCTGAAAAGTTCAAAGCAATTACCGGGAGAAATGACTTTCTTGATGCTTGTGTATCTACTTTAGGTTTTGATAAATCTAAAGTTACTTGTTTCAGATGCAGGGAAAAAGGCCATTTCAAGCGGGAATGCAAGAACAGGGAAGCTAGTGGAGCTCAGAATCCGTTCGGAAAAGACGATTACTACCGGAAAGCCATTTATCAGCAAGTTGGTCAGTCACAAGACTCACAAACGGCTCATGGTAGAAAGATTGAGGATTCCAAGAGAGGATGTTTGGTAGATTTCAACTGGAACAATTATATCTCTCCTGATAGCAAAGCATGCATAGTTGATCAAGATGATGAAAGACTACCAGAAGGCTTCAGCTGGGATATGTTTGTTGATGAAAAAGGAGAGTTCAAAGCGTTCATTGCCAAGATCATCCGAGAGCCAGATTTGTTTGCTACTTGGATGAGATCTATCGGGGAGAATGTGAAAAGTGAAGATGAAAAGTCTATGTCAACAGATGAAGAGTCAAATAGTACTGATAAACTTTCAGAGAGATCTGGAGAAATTTCAGAAAGTGCTGATGAAAGTTTACAAAGTTCTGATGAGAGTGTTCAAAATGTTGTTATTTCAGAGAAAGAAGTTGTATTTGATCAAACATCGTCTGATTCTGGTGTATCAGATGCTGATTCTGGAAAATCTGTACAGTTTGATAAATCACCAGTTGATAGTAGTAGTGAGATGAAGAAAAATATGTTAATGTTGCAAAATCTCATCTTTCTTCTGAAAGTTTTCATTTCTATTTTGCAGATCGCATGGAGAAACTGAAGGAGAAACGAGCTGCTAAAGAACAACAACTAATGAAATCTGAATATGTTGTTCAGAAAGAGAATGTTGAAAGTGTTGCTGAGAAGGATATTGAAACTGAGCGAGTGAATGAAGAAGATAAAGTGATTGAAGTTGAAAAGATCATAGAAGTTGAAAAGATTGTTGAAGTAGTCAAACCTTGCGAGAAGTGTTTGGAAGCTTGCAAGGAATGTGCTGCAAAAGACGACATCATTGCTGAATATGAGAAGAAGAAAGAGCAGTTACTGTTTAACCTCAATTATGTGAAAGAATCTTATGATGTCTTGAACAAAACAGTAACTGGTCTTCAAAAGACAAATTCAGAACGAGAACAAGCGCTGACAATGATGAATGCAACATTGATGACGAAGCAAAAAGCTATTAATTTCTACATCGAAGAGAGTGCTAAATGGAAGCAAGAGTTGGAGACAGAGAAGATTGAGAATGAGAGAATTAGACGTTTATTACAAAGTTATTCTAGTTCTGATTATCTCATTGATCGTATTTACCCAACTGTTGCAGGTATGGAAGCTTTTCAAGATGAGAAGCCGAAGGAAAAGAAAGATTGTGGTAAGAAACCGACTGTTAGATATAACAAGTGTCCGCCTCCAATTTGGGAAGGGTATTCTCCTAGAAAACCAAACGAGGAGCAACTTGAAAAAGCAGTCAATATAAAGCTAAAAACCGACACAACTGACGTTTTACCAGATAACATTGATGTCACGTTTACTTCGTCTGATACTGATCATGAGTCTGAGTTAATAAAAAAGGTGGTCGATCAGGTGTTGGATACTGAGGAAGAGTCTGAGTCAAAGTATGAGTCTGGAGGGTCAAATTCGTCTGTCAACAGTCCAAATTCGTCGGTCAAACGGTCTTATAGTTTAGAATTTTTGTTATCGAAAGCTAATTTGGATGATGAAACATTTGAAGTTGCATACACTTTAAATGATTCGGACAAATTATATTATGACAAAGAATTTCCAATAAGAAGTGTTCGTTTTGACATGATCAAAAAGGTTTTCAAAATGACAGAAATTAATATTTCTGAAATAAAAGATTTAAATCTTACTGAAAAACCTAAAAAGTACACTTCAAGAGTTCAACAACGTCTAAACAAGAAAAAGGGTTACAATTCTGGTTCTGGTTTTCAAAAGAAACAAAACCAAAATCGTAGCTACAAAAAGAAAGGTCTTGGATTTATTCCACCAGAAAATCATAAAAATTTGAAAAATTCTAAAACAAAAACAGAATTTGTGTCAGGTGGACTTGCAGAAGAGGAACAGAAGAAACCATTCTGGAGACAGTCAAATCAAGAATTTCTTGCTGAAAAGAAAAAGAATGGAACTGAAGTGTTTTATCAAAGAGAGAATCGTACCTGTTACAAATGCAATGAAGCTGGTCATATTGCATGGAACTGTCCGAAAAATGCTAAGACAAAACAGGGAGTTTCTAGGAAACTGAAAGAAATAGTTGTTGATATTGAACCACCAACTGAAAAATTTAAAATTTTTGAAAACTCAACTTATGAGGTTGGTGAGTGTTCTAAAAAGAATTTTTATAAAAAGAAAGAAAATGACAACCAAGTGTGGGTTGTTAAGAAAGTTGATGTGAATGTCGGCGATGAATCTGGTTCCACAAAGCCAGAAGAGCCACAGGTTGAGATGAAAATTTCAGTGAATGATGAGGAATTTCCATCACTGAAATTTGAAGAAGTTAAACAGAAAGTTGGTAAGGTTGATATCTCGAATCAGTTTTACACAGAGAAAACTAAGTTTGATGTCGAGAAAACATTCAATGGAAGTGTTAAGAAAATTTTTGGGAAAATGTTGAATGGGAAAGTTAAGGGGGTTAAAGATTTTTATGCAACTAAAAAGGCAACTTACAACCCCACTGCGCAAGAACTGAAAGCCATCAAGTCAGAGAAGACTTGGATGGAAGTCTGTTTCCCATGATAGTCGAAGGACTATGCCGGAGATCCCAAGTTTATATCGTGGATCAGGAATCGGCATCTGTCTAATGTTTGAAGATTTTGGTTGAAAGATTTTGATAATGTTTGAATGTTTACAGGTTGAAGGACTACGCCGGAGCTTCCAGGTTGGTAAGTGCGAAGCAGGAATCGGCATCCTGATTGGTAAAATGGTGATGTAGACGTAACATTCCTACAGTTGGTATAGATTTATACTTACAAGTGGTTTTGTTTGTGATTCTACAAGTGGTAAAATCAAGGACATTAAGTTGTACTTGCATTTTCCTACAAGTGGTTGATGACAAAATGATGAATCATACCCCGAACCTACAAATGGTTAAAAATCAACAAATTCATTTTCCGAAAAAATCATTTTGATTAAAACAAACTTCAGTGTTTTGAAATCTAAATGAGAAAATGTTTTGTGATAGGGGGAGTTCTGATTGTTTATGCCGAGTGAATGGCGATTTGATGTGATTCAGTATCAGTTGTCAAGTTTCTGTACAGTTTGTATGTTTCAATTGTGTCAAGTGTCTTAGTTTTCAAATTTCCTTTAAAATGTGTTTGCATTTTAGGTGGAGTAGAAATTTCAGAAAATCCAAAAACATTTGAAAATTTGAAAAATCCAAAAACATGATAAAATCAAAAAAGAGTTTTTGTTGCATAAAAGAGGAAATGATAGTACATCAGTGGACTATCACGGCACGCTAAAGAAATGTAAAGTAAAAAAGTGATAAACAATCTCACTGATGATGTGCCAGTAGGTTTTTGCACATTTAGTAAATTGTGACGAGATATAAACATAAATTTCAAACTTGCTTGTTCTGTGGGTTAACACAAACTTGGATATATAGGTAACCCCTGAAATCTTGTTTGAAAGGTCCCTTATTCTGAGATACTAGGTCTTTATGCTCAGTGATATCTGGGGTATTATCCCGGGACTTCTGATTTTGCGGAAGCAATGGCCTAGTCCCCGGAGAATACTTTACATTTGCTTGAAATATAGCTCTCCCTCAGCTAAAAAATGATGAAACATTGAAAAATGCTAATCATGGCTGTTGAAACAAAAGATCCTCTAAAGGGGACACACCGAAAGTCGAAGCCGTCATCTCTCTGCGTATACGGGAGTATCGACCTGAGCTCTCACGGCCCTCGTACTATAATTTATTCCCCTGACAGATATCATCTGTGGTATACTCACCTGTAAG
Source organism: Helianthus tuberosus (assembly GCA_030545235.1). Taxonomy (NCBI): domain Eukaryota; kingdom Viridiplantae; phylum Streptophyta; class Magnoliopsida; order Asterales; family Asteraceae; genus Helianthus; species Helianthus tuberosus. Next base: position 121,777,704 of record CM060378.1, read on the forward strand.
ACTGAATATTGGGATCTGGATACGGGAGTATATTCAAGTAGTGGGACACACGGATAAGTTCAAGTGCTTAAAACATTAATATCGTATCTCGGATCAGTTGAACTTTGTGTGAAAATTTAAGTGGACAAGTATACTGACAATCTAAGTGAATCGTTTAGAACTTAAAATGAAATGAAGCTTAACGGTGTTGGTGATTTGTTTCAGAAACTGATATGATCCTCTTGCACAAACTCACAAAAATATTGTTTGTAAATATTTTATTTCTGTATTTTAGTCTCTCAGAAAATCCAAAAAGATTTTGTGTGTGTTTTAGCATAATATTTGAAAAAGTCAAAAAGATTTTCGACAACTGATGTTGGAAAACTGATTTTCAAAATTCCGAGTGCTAAACATGATGAGCAGCATTTGAGGGGGAGTGTTTGTGTAAATCTAACTGTTTTCGTTAAATCTAACCTTCTTCAAGTGGTTCATCATAGATATTTGAGAGAGAGCCTGAGATGTTGCAATTATATGTTTGTTTTAGTGATTATGAAAGTCATGTGTTGATGCACAGGTATTTGATATGTGATAAAATTAGAAAATTTATTTCTGGGTTAAGATTGTGCAGGTAGCCAGGTTTCGATATTCTGAAAATCTCTGTTGGAAGAGAGCCAAGTTTTGATCCTGGAAATCAATTCTGAAAGCCTGTGTAGATCAGACAACGATCCTGAAGATGTTACTGAAGAATAAAAGAATGCCAGTAAATCGAGAAGGGGAGTCTGAAGATTGAAAGAAGAGAAAGCCTAGAGACTGATCTAGATTGAAGATGTGAAGACACAGTTTTGCAGTCAGAGTGTATAGGCGACTCCATCAACATCTGAGGGGGAGTCTGTTGGTGCACTACATCTGTTGATTACGTCTAGGTGTCTAGGATCAGGTCTTACGTCGTATTGTATAGCATAGGGCATGTTTTACGAGAAAACGGGAGTCTGTATAGGTTTTATAGGTCTGGTCCGCTTATACGGACAGGTCTGGTCCGCTTATACGGACATAGTCTGGTCCGCTTATACGGACATGTCCGTATATCCGAACCAGCCTGCCTATAAATACCGTATAAGAGGTCCTCATTTGTAACTTTGAGAATTCCATACCGAATCTCTGCCGGTGTGAAGAACGAGCTGTAAATCGTCTCAAATCAATAAAACAATAGATTAAAGTGAAGAACAAGCTATTTCTACCTACGTTTCTTGTTATTCCGCACCTGAAACATAGGAGAACGCCTCTGAACGACTCATAAGGGTCAGATTACGATCCTACATCTCTTTATAAAGGATACTACTTCTTGGTCTCTAACTTAAACAAATGCTTCTGCTTCAACCCACTTGGAGAAATAATCCGTCATTGCCAACATGAAAACCTTTCCTCCTGGAGCCTTTGGAAGCTTTCCCACTATATCCATACCCCATTTCATGAACGGCCAAGGGGAAACAATAGGATACAGCGGTTCAGCAGGCTGATGTAATATGTTACTATGTCTTTGACATGCGTCACATCTTCGAGCATATTCTGTGGCATCTTTCCTCATCGTCAGCCAATAATATCCTGTCCTTAATACTTTTGAGAATAAGGACTTGCCCCCAGTATGGTTACCACAATCCCCTTCATGTATATCCTGAAGTACTTCTTTGGTTTCGGGATCCTCCAAGCACCTCAGATATGGTCCTGCAAGAGATTTCTTATACAAAACACCATTTATAATAGTGAATCGTGATACCTTCATTCTAAAGGCTTTAGGATTCTCATTCTTTGGGATGTGTCCTTCCTTGAGGTATCTCATGATTGTAGCCATCCAGGACTTAGGATCCTCCTCAGGATACTCATCATCAGGATCCTGAATACTTATTACTTCCTTAACCTGAGGATTCGTCGCAGGATATAGGATATGTAATATTGGTATTCGGGTTCCTTCCGGTATCCTGACCGATGATCCCAGATTTGCCAAGGCATCAGCTTCAGCATTATCCTCTCTTGGTACCTGTTCAAGTATAAAAATATCGAAATATCCTGCTAATTTTTTGTGAATTTCGAGATACTCGATTAACTTCTCTCCTTTAACTGTATAGGTTCCATTAAAATGATTAGTGATTAACAAGGAGTCAACATATACTTGCAAATTCTTGATACTCATATTCTTAGCCAACTCTAATCCTGCAATTAAAGCCTCATATTCTGCCTCATTATTAGTAGCAGGAAATTCACACCTAATAGCCTGGGGTAATATGTCCCCCTGTGGCGATTTTAGTAGTATACCTAAACCTACACCTCTTACGTTAGATGCACCATCAGTATACAATGTCCAGCATTCTAAGTTTTCTCCTAGCTGTTGTACTTCTAAATCTACTTCATTTTGAATGTCACTACTGAAATCAGCCACAAAGTCAGCTAAAGCCTGAGACTTTATGGCATTTCTAGGCTCATATAGTAAATCATAAGCACTCAGTTTTACTGACCACTTAGCCAACCTACCTGACATCTCGGGTTTCCTAAGCACTTTTTTAACATGATAATTGGTTTTAACATGAATCCTATGTGTCTCAAAATAATGTCTAAGTTTTGTTGATGCCATAACTATGTGTCTCAAAATAGATGAGAATATCTAGTTTCAGCATCTAGTAAACTTTTACTAACATAATAGACAGGATATTGCTGACCTTCATGGTCCTTTATAAGAACAGCACTTACAGCATTCCCTGATACAGCAAGGTATAGGGATAGTGGTTCACCATTTTCAGGCTTCATTAATAGAGGTGCATTTGAGAGATATCGCTTCAAATCCTGCAAGGCTGCTTCATGCTTTGCTCCCTATTCGAACTTCTTATTCTTCTTGAGGATATCATAAAATTCCTTGCATTTTTCCGAGGATCTTGAAATAAATCTGTTCAATGCTGCTACTCGGCCTGTTAACCGTTGAACATCCTTCATATTCGTAGGTGATTTTATATCCAGGATAGCTCTAATCTGCTCCGGGCTCGCCTCTATGCCTCTTTTGGTCACCATATATCCTAGAAACTTTCCTGCCCCCACTCCGAAATGGCACTTAGCAGGATTCAGTTTCATGTTATACTGATCCAGGATATCAAATGCTCCCTTAATATCCTGGAGATGATCCTCAGCCTTTTTAGATTTCACCACCATATCGTCAATATATACCTCCATGGTGTCCCCCAGCTTGTCTTTAAACATTATGTTTACCAACCTCTGGTATGTTGCACCTGCATTTTTCAAACCAAAGGGCATAGCAGTATAACAATAAATACCTGTTGGTGTCATGAAGGCAGTATCCTCCTGGTCCGAAGGCTCCATTTGAATCTGCTGAAATCCTGAGGATGCATCCATGAAGGTTAACATCTCATGCCCGGCAGTAGCATCCACCATTGCATCAATATGGGGAAGAGGAAATGGGTCTTTTGGACAAGCCTTGTTCAAGTCCGTGTAATCTACACAGACTCTCCATTTCCCATTTTTCTTCTGTACCACGACTACATTTGCCAGCCATCTTGGAAACTTGACTTCTCTGACCATTTTGGACTTCAACAGTCTTTTAACTTCCTCTTGGATGATCACATTTCGCTCCGGAGAAAATTTTCTTCTTTTTTGCTGAACAGGCTTGAACGACCTGTCAATTCCCAGCTTGTGAGTAATAATATCTTTGGATATACCTGTCATATCCTCATGCTTCCATGCAAATGTTGACATCCTGCACTTCAAAAAGTTAGTTAATTGTTCTTCAATATCCTGAGGGATATTGGTCCCTACGAGCACCGAGATATCGGGATTATCCTGATCCAGGATAACTTTCTTCATATCCTGCTCTGAAGCCTCCACGATATCCTGGGCCCGCATCTTTAATTGCTATGCTGCATTAGGCTTGGTTGAGGATTTCATCGAGGATGAGTAGCATTCCTTCGCCTCCTGCTGATCACTGTCAACCTTGACAACCCCCCAAGGGGTAGGGATCTTGATGCACTGATGGTAAGTCGATGGTACAGCCTTCATATCATGGATCCATGGCCTGCCTAGTATGATATTATAGCAGGATAGGGAATTCATCACACAGAAGCGTTGTATCGAGTTGACCCCTTCAACATATACTGGCAACTTTATCTCCCCTACGGTATTCATAGCCTCTCCACTGAAACCAACGAGCACAGTGGACTTCGAAGTAATGTCCATCGGGGATACATTCATCCTTTTCAACGTTTCCAGCTGAATTATGTTGACAGAGCTACCATTGTCCACTAATATCCTGCGTACAAAATGGTTAGCAACATATAATGTAATTACAAGGGCATCATGGTGAGGATCCTGCACAGTATCGCTGTCATCACTGTCGAAAGTGATCACTTTATCAGTTGTAAGGGTAGTCATCCTGGCTGGTTTGTCTCCCCTTTCAGTCTTTGCCTCCTTTGCATGTCTCTTGGCCGCAGAATACGAAGTCCCACAAATGTCGGATCCTCCTGAAATAAAGTTAATTATTTTGGCATCTGCTGGGGGTGATGCTGCTCGTTCAGGATCATTCTCAGGATCCTGCCCTTTATTCTTCTTCCTTCCCAGCAAATCCTTCAGATACCCCTTGCTTAATAGGTAGCTTATTTCTTTCCTTAGAGCAATGCAATCCTCGGTCACATGTCCGAAATCTTCATGGAAGGCACACCATTTGGATTTATCCTTCCATTCAGCTTTCTGCTGATTCTTTCGAGGCCACCTAGCTTTGTCTCCTAAACCCTGCATAGCATACATTAACTCAGGTATATTAACAGAAAAGCAGTATTCAGATAATTCAGGATATTCTTCAGGATCCTCGTCTTCAACAGCGTTCACTTTCTTGTTATCATTTCTGCCATATGGCTTGGAGCGATATGGTTTATACGAGGATTCTGATTTCCTGTTGGTTGGTTCGTAGGTTGAGGTAGAATTCATCCTCTCTTGCATCTTTTGTCATCTTCCAAGCGGATATATCTCAAAGCCCTGTTACGAGCTTCGTCGAGATTCCTGCAGGGATTCATTACAAGATCCTGATAAAACTGAGAATCCTTTTGTAACCCCATCTTAAAAGCCTGTACAGCTGTTGCAACATCAAGATATGGGATATCCAAGGATTCCCAACTAAACTTGTTCACATAATCCCTCAAGGATTCCTGAGGTCCTTGAGTTATCCTGTAAAGATCACTGGTTAGTTTCTCAAAACTCCGACTGCAAGAAAACTGACTATTAAATAAATTAACCAAATGAGCAAACGAAGTAATTGAGTGAGGAGGAACATTTAACAGCCATTTTAAGGCTGATCCTGCCAAGGTAGAACCGAAACCCTTGCACAAGCATGCTTCCTTGAGTTCCGGAGGGATAGGGATAATCTCCATTCTTTCTCTATACTGGGCAATATGCTCTTCAGGATCCGTAGTCCCATCATATAGTTTCATGTTGGGGGTCTGAAATCTTTTTGGGATTTCAGCATCACAGATAGGATATGCAAAGCGGGATATCCTGTGGCTGTCTTGGGATACTTCCGGAATTGGCTGGACCACTCCAAGTACACTGGATATCATGTCCTTTAATTTCTGAAGCTCCCTAGTAAATGTTGACGTCATACCTGCATCCTGCAAAGACCCATTGTTGTTAGTAGCAAGAATATTATTATTTGATACCTTACCGGTCTGAGGGTTCTGGCCATATCCTGAAGCATATCCTGAGCTCCTCACAGTTGACATCCTGACCGAGGAGGGTATCTCAGGGGTATGATTCTGAGAATGGTTTGGGACGATGTTCCCCCGGTTATCCTCAGTGTAAACTGCAGAACTGAAGTTCAAAGCCCTAGGCTGTAAAGGAGTGACAGTTTCTTTAGCAGGTCTACTTGGGCCGGATTTCAAGAGTTGTATCTCTCTCATCAACATCCGATTAGTTTCCTGCTGCTGCCTCATCTGTTCCTGTACACTACCAAACAAATTCATAATTTCATCATTAGACGCCAAAACAGGACCGGATCCCTGGGTACTGGGAGCGGGGATAACATCCCGAGCTACATGACTTTCAGTTCCGTGTGAAGAAGCTTGCATTCTTGGAGGAGGAGGTGGAAGCACCGAACCAATTGTTGCAGAGGTTGTAGCAGACATGGTGGAAGAGCTCATGTTTGATCTCGAGGCCATTGAAAACAATGTAGCAAAAAAATTTGACAATAGAAAACCGAGTAATGATTTTACTAAAGTTTTTAGCAAAAATAGCACCACTTGCCCCACGGTGGGCGCCAAATTGTTTTGGTCAAAAATTACCGAAGCAATTAAGTGATCAAATTAGTTAAGTGAGGTAGTGTGCTAGAAATATGTGTGAAAAATATGTTAACCAAGTTAATTGTAAAAACTGTTTTGAGGATACGGCTCAAGATATAGAGCTGTATCTGTGATCAAACAATGAGCAAAAAAGTAAAAGTTGACACGTGATGTACGAGGAAAGCCCTTGATCAATCTAGATCGCTGGCACAAAACCTCGGGAGCTGACAATCGCAGCTGCCTTGTTCTTCTATTACTTCAAATATCAGGATACAGTGCAGGATGTGATGCGGATCAACTAGGTGTTACAATGTAATTCGAATACAAGTGTTTGTGTATAGTGTTTGCTGTGAGCTAGAGAGCAAAAGTGTTCGAAAGTGTGTGTGAAAAGTTGCGTGCCTTAATCTGATCCGCCCCCATCTATTTATAGTAAAAGAAATGCAACAAACTATCCTAATAAACCGGGATCCGGCGAATATTCCCCACTCGAACGTTGTAGACCTGGTCTTTCGGGTTCAACGTCTCTCACATAACAGATACGCCCGAGTCTTGAGGAGAAGAAGTCCATCTGACCGTTAGTAACAGCTTCTAACCTGCACGTTGTTAATTTAGTTAACACCAGGATATCGCCCAGGATGTTAGCAATATCTTAATCCAGTATCCTGATCACAAGTAAACAACCAAAATCAGGATATTAGTCAGGATATATATACTCAGAAAATGGCTCATAACAAATAAGTGTTAAAAATAAACTATATTTTTAACTTATCCAAAATATGTTACTTATATTATTTTTCGAAAACAAATATAAGTATTTTGTTAAATAATATTGGAAATATTATTTTTGTGCAAGTATACTTAGGAAAGTATAGTTGTATTTTTATGTAAATACTTGTGTATTTTACATTATTTGCCAAAAATCAATACTTTGATTTTTTTAATACTTTCCAGAATTATATTTCTTAAAAATAATTTATTTTTAAAACTTGTGTGAAATATATATATTTCGTTATACTTGTATAATATATATATATATTTGTTATTTTTTTATTTTTGTATAATTCTCATTATTTGGTAATAGTTATATATATATTTGCCCAAATATATATTTAAGTCCAAAATTGTCCATAAATTGTCCAAGTCCAAAATGTGTTAAGGAATATATTTATATAAATATATTTTCTTGTATTTGTCCATATACCCTTTCATGAGTTATTTGTATGAGTATTCTTGGGTATTTGTTATGTATTTTTATGTATATATTTTGTTGGTGATAGTCCTTGGGAGTATTTAGTGTATTTTCATGATCCTAATACACTACTACATATAATACACATAATATACACTTAGCACAAAATTTGGTGGTCACTAAATATATATATTTTTCCTAAAAATATACATACTTAATATTGATTTTTAACTAGAAGAAATCCTTATTTCTTATCTTGTAATTTTGGTACAAAAATTAGGAAACCTTGTTAAATATTTTTAGGTGAATGTTTGGGGAATAAGTTTCACCAAAACTTATATTTTTTTTCTAAGTGTCAAAATTTTATAAAAATTTTGACATAGTTTTCCCTAAAAATGGAGGTTTCCCATGTTTTCAAAACATGTGTTTATTTTCTTTTCATCATCAAAATAAATTTACACAATTTTCACAAGTAACATACACTAATTTCATCATATAAAACCTTATGATGAACTTGATTTTTGTTAAAACTGTGTAGTCTTTTAGATCTACACTTTACATACACCATTCTTTCAAAATCAAGTGTTCTTGTTAACTTTAAACAAACTTTTTATGAAACTTTAACTTTCAAAATAACCATTCATGAGCTTTAAGGTTTCAAAACCTTGAAAAACATATTCTAAAACCATTTTTATGCTCATTTAAAAGATCTTTATGTTCATCATCAAGTTTCATCATGGATCTTTCAAGATCCATGCTTAACATACTTGAATCTTTCACTAGTATGCTTCTTGATGAACTTTTTACAAACTTTTCATGGAGTTTAGTTTCATAAGTTAACCATACTTAAACTTAGTCACTTCAAGAACATACTTTAAAAATCATTTTTCAAGTTCACATAAAGGTTTTTCAAGTTCATATTCAAGTTTAACCATGGATCTTTCAAGATCCATGCTTAAACTTGTTAGATCTAAGCTTCTAACAAACTTTAACATGATGGATCTAAACATAAACTCAAGATTCAACAACAACAAGTTCATCACATACACCAAACATCACTAAAAACACTTGTTTTTCTTTAGATTATGTTAGATCTTCATATCTTTATCTTTTAAAGTTTAGTTTCTTAGATGGTGTAACTTGTACATAACACTAACATGAAGTAAAATAGAGTTTAGCATGCTTACTACTAGCTCTAGTTGCTAGGGAAGTGGCACAAACAAGATGAAGATGAAGATAGAAGAGTATGAGAGGTTAAAAGCTCCACAAGGTGGTCCTTCAACTTCTAGCACTTCAAGCCTTCTTAGATAACCTTCTTACACCTTAATATAACCTTAGATTGCTTGGTTGATGATTGAAAATGATGGTTGTAGTGTGGGTGTGATATGGCCGAGAGGAAGAAGAAGAGAGGAGAGAAAGATGAGTTTGAATATGAGAATGATGATAATGGATGTGGTCTTGTGGGTTTTTAACATAATCTTCCAACATAATATTAACCATGAGTCCATATGTCCAATATCTAGATCACTCAAATTATTTGTTTAATGAAAAAGGGGTGGGGCCACTTTGGGGCCGGTTTCATGAAGGGGGGGGGGGTTAAGTTGTAAGTTTTTGGAAGTTGAGGGACAAGAAGGTAAGTTAGGGGGTTTATGTTTAAATTAAGTATGTTTATGTGTTTTTATGATTTTTAAGGTGTTTTATCACCAATACTAGCTTTATATCATAAAAAACAATGCTTCTAGTCTAGTTTTGATGTTTTGGGTAGTGTTCGGTTATTCATTCGGTTATCAGTTCGTTAAAGTGCTAAATTGCGCAGTTTTACTAGGTATGAAGTACCTTTTGTGACAGTTTTAATTCCCGACACTTTACAAGTTATTCTGGACACTAAAACAACAATTCTACATAGTATTTCAGTGTTTAAATGTTGTTTTATGGCTGAATTATGCTGAAGAATTCAACATTTAAAGTGAGTTTCTGGTGCCTTTTAGTGCTTGTTTTAGCTTCTGAAAAGCGTATATGTTGATCCTTGTAGCCACACTTGGGTTTTAATGTATTTTTGATGCTGGAATTGCTCCTAGGCCATAAATCTATTATCTGATTGTGTTCTACAGAAATGCTGACACAGCTTGTCTTACCGGTGAATTTACTAGTCTTTCTAATGCAACGCTTAATGTAACGCACAATGCGATATTTGAAGTATAAAACATGCATGAATTCATATGTAAAGCAAGTAAACACGTAATGTTGACGTTTAAGCACATAATTGCAGATAGTAAATAATTATTAAAATAGTACGGAAATTACCGGTTTTGTGCCTGTTGTCACAATCTCCCCCCATTAATAGAATTTTGTCCCTAAATTCAAGCTGAGTTATCTCTCACAGAGCTTTCTCGAATAGGTGGGGGTACTTAGCTTTAAACTAGTCCTCACATTCCCAAGTGTACTCAGACTCGTGCTTAGTGTTCCCACGTGAACTCCGGTCCATATCTTGAGTTCCAACGAACTCCCACGATTGGAGTTCGACTATGCTAACGATTCTTGACGTCCTGGTCCATGATTTGAGTTGATTCCTCAACAACCGCTCCTTGTCATCAACCTCAGATTTGAGGCATAAATGTCATCGCGATCGCTACCCAATTTTTTCAGTTAACTCGAGTTTGGGAGCCATGTCACCGATTCGTTCCAGAAATTCGAATGTTTCAACGCATCGTAAACCAAGCTTGCCACATTTTATATAGCGTACCGCACCTTCCCAGGGTGAGACCTTCGATTATGACACGTTCGCCTACAGCGAACTCCCAGTGTTTCCTAAGCTTCTCAGTTTTCATGACGGTCACGCGTTGTCGCCGAACGATTTCCGATCTAAGTAATCTTTTCGAAAGTTTCGAATATAAGTCCTAGACCTGCGATTAGGTTGTCACCCACCTCAATCCAACAAGGAGGTTAGCGTTACTTGTTCATGCAATGCCTCAAACAAAGCTATCTGAATACTATAATGGTGACTGCTACGGTAGAACGCAGCCAAAGATACTTGTCCTTACAATTTTCACCAAGTTAATCACACACATGCTCGCAGCATGTCTTCGAGTGTCAGGGGGTTCATCTACTCTGACCATTTGTCCTATGGTGAAGAGTAATGCTCATGTCTAGACGTGAACCAAGAGTGTTGTGTAATGCCTGTCATAACCCGATATAGATCAAAATAAGAGGTAACAGAAGTTGGCACCTCATGCCTAAAAACCGTCCTTCACAAGTAGTTACTCAGAGGATGCGAAGGCTTGACAATCTTCCTTGTTTGAAAGAAAGTGTACCAATTACATGTAACAATCAACGAGCACCCAAGTGATGTTATTTCTGTTCTGAGTTCCAGGTAGTCCAGTGACAAAATCCATGGTAGTCTGTTCCCAAACATTTCTGATACTCCACTTTGACATTTCCACAAGTCAAACATTAGTCACAAACATTGCTAGGTGGGCCTTCATGCCCGACCACTAGTGCAAGATTTATAGATCCTAATATCTCTCATCAAAACCCAATCGACTAGAATATCGAGGTCGGTGTGCTTTGCTCAACACGAGTTCCCTACAGTTGCCGTATAATGAGACCCACATTCGTTTCATGAGGTAACGGATATCGTCCGGCTTGCTGAAAGTTTCTCTTCCATGCCCCGCATGGACCCTGCTTGAAAATTTCTTCCTTCAGTGCTTCGGGTTGAACATAGCGAGTCTGATCAGGTAGGTTAGAGTCGATAGTGAGTTGCAATGCTCGTATGCGTTTAGGTTCCGCAGTCAAAGTCATTCAAAAGTTCCATCCAGCGATGCCATCGCATGCTCATCTCCTTCCAAAACCAGGGTACCCGGGAGGCTCTTGTGATCGATCTAAGTAGTGCATTTGGTATCGTCCAAGGAATGCCTCTAGTTTAAATCCAAAGACTATGGCTTCCACCTCCGGTTGTGACTTGTGTAATTCTTCTTGTAAGTGTACTACGTAAGCTATCACCTTCTCGTGTTGCATCGGCGTGTAACTGGGACTCTGATTCGAACCATCATGATATCGCACTAAATCACCCGCACCCTCGGGTAAAGACGATGCTTAGTGTATTGCAGAGTTGAGATTCGAAAGCTGAAAAGACATCCTCCTGTTTTGTCTTCCACGAACACAACACCCTGCTGTGCTAAAGAGGTTACCGCGGCACAATTTTCGAAAATCCCTTGATGAATCGATCTGTGATAGTATCTAGCGAAACCAAGGGATTGCTGTATCCCCGTAGAAATATTTGGTGTCGATCAGTTTTAACCAAAATGGATCTTAGCGAGATCCATGTGTATTCCCACTTCGTTGATTATATGACCAAAAGGTACCTCTCGAATCCAGAAATTACATTTAACAAGACTTTGCGCGGAGTGGCTCCTCCCTCAGGAGCACTAAAATAAGGTACAAATGCCGCCCATGATGTCCCCTTCTCCTGGAAATGATCCAAAACGTCATCGATAAACACAGTCGATTCATGTGGTCCATAAAGCTGCTGGTGTGTTGATTAACTCAATGGTTATGGTGTACAAAGTCGCACTGGCCGTATTGCGTTCGGTATGCCGTTCCAGGAACATTCTCCCCTTGGACTTCCATCTGATAATAGCTTGTTCATTAATCAATCCTCGAATGGAAACTTGTCCCTCACAATTGGTCAACTGGGTGTTACTACATGGTCGAAGCGAACGGTTCTTGACTGTCACCTTGCTGAGTTCTCGATAATCAGTACACATACGAAAAGGCTTGACATAACTTGTGACACCCGGCTTTTTAGGCCGTACCGTACAATTGTAATACGTATTGTGAATAGGTAACAGGGCTATAAGTGATTGGTTATGATATTTGTATGTGAAATTTAATGTGTTGGTAAAGTTAAACTTTGATAAAAATTATGTTGGCAACGGTAAGATAAACGCTTATCGCGTAACGATTAAAATGCGAAACGAACGTCGGTGGCCACCCGATCAGTGTTAAAATCCTAAAAATAGTCTGTTATGATTAGAATAATTATTTTAATCATATCTGTGTGGAAAAAAATAATTTAAAACACTAGGAAACTCTATTTTTCGAGTTTAAGCGCGTACCGCGCAATGCAGCGCGTGTACCGACAAAATACTGTCAACACAGCCCATCAAGGTAACTGAAAATCATTTTAGCAATAAGTTGATAAGTTTATTCATATATAATGACAAAAATAAATAAAAGCGCTTAAAATCCTATTTTTGCAATTTTAAACGCGTACCGCGCAATGCAGCGCGCATAATGCCAAATACCGACAACGTAGCCAGTCCAGGAAAACAAAATATTGTTCAGTAATATTTTGGCAGGTTTATTTTTATAGAGCGCTAAAAATAATTTAAAATGCACAAAAACGGGTTTAAAAGGTTAGATAAAATACCCGGTATCCAGTAAAATACATGTTTTTATCACTAATCTACATATGTATATGTATGTATATATAATTTATGTGTGTATATAAGAAAGAGAAAGATAGGTGGCGGCTACAAGGGGTGCCACCCACCTTGGAATTGTGAGAATTGGACAAGTGGACCTTGTGTCTTGAGCTAATGATTTAAACATTCTTCATACACTTCATTTTACATAATTCAAGATCAAACAACTCTCTCTGTTCCCTCTTGTAACCTCACGGCCAAAAACCCCTACACACATACATATTCAAAAATTTCAAACCTTTCTATGATGATTCAAGGGCTTTTCAAGATGATTTCAAACTAAAAAGGGTGTTTGGAATAGATTTCAAGCAAGAACAACCTTCATATTCTCATCCATTCTCAAAAACCCATCTAAGAACTTGAAGGTATAAAATTTATTTCATAAACCTTGTTTTGATTCTTGATGATCTTAAATAATGAGGGAAGTTTCTCTTATTCTTGAATCTAAACATAAACTTGAAACTTAAACTAATGGGTTTTTAAAGAAAAATGAAATGGATGAGTATGTATGTATATGTATGGCCGTAGGTATATGTGTGTGTGTATATGATTGTGTTTTGATTTTTATTGAAAGATTCTTGAATAACATAAGTCTTGAATGATTGATTGCATGCAAGAATTAAAAGTTGTCATAAAGAATGTTCTAAAAGGAGTTTTATGATTTAAAAAGGGACTTTTTAAAAGTGAACTTTTGGAGGTTTATGTGTGTGTATATGTGTCGTGTATATGTATGTAGATGTGTATGCATGCATGTAAATTTTGTCATATACACATAAATGTAAGAATACTTGCATTTATTTATGTGTTATTAGATGATTATGGATGATATATGTTATGATTTGTAAGAACATGATATTAATGTATTCTTGATGTATGATTAGATCATAAATAATGTTGATGATGTTGTATAAGTGCATTAGATGCACATATGTGGACATGCATGTTAATATGAAAACATGAAATGATCATTTGAGCATGATTTGATAAAAATTAATTTTGATCAGATTATAAACCTTAAAATAAAGTTATTTTGAAGTTTTTAATGACATATAACTTTGTCATAATGTTTGCTAGCTTTGCATGTTGTACATGGTGCATTAAAAGTTGTAAAATACGTGAAATCGCATTATTTATATGACTTATACAAAAACTGCACTAATCTGAATATAATCACTATTTTAATCATTAAATAACATGTATTGGGTTAAAATATAAAGTCATTTTGAGTTGGGATGATTATAGTAACGTTTAACGCAAAACTATGCGTTAAAACGGTCAAAAATCGGCTTTTCGGGTGATTTCTGTAAAACTGAATTAGATCAGTAAATAAACTGATATTTTTAGATTAAAAATAAGTATTTTAACTAATTTTAAGTTTACTTGGTGTTTGGTTGGTCATACGTGACTTCCGACGCCCGAAAACGTTACCGAATCGCTAAAATACGCATGTTTCAATGAACACTAGTATGGGTGAATTTTGAATGAATCTTATGTGATAAAACGTATTAAGTGATTTGGACATGTAAATGTGATAATATGTTAAGTGTTAATTTGATAATGGGAAATTTAGACTATGCATGTATACATGTACGTTTTGTGCGGTAGAAATGGTAAAATTGCGTTAAATGTGTAACTTGTTTGTCGAGCATGAAATTTGGTACTTATGAGATGTTTTATGTATATTTGCTTTAAAAATGACAAATTAGTTAAGTTAGTAATGTTTCGCGTGTTTCGGTGTTAAATTATGTGAACATTTATGTATATATATTACGACGCGCAAATCATAGATATATTGCGTATAAACTGAAGAGTTAACGGATTTACACAATAATGGTCACCAATAAAACCATTCAAATCACGAAATCATAAAAATATATATATATATATATATATATATATATATGGACTCATGTATATATTAACACGCCAACATAATAAAAAATGATAACTTTTCGAGAAAAATCTCAAAGTTATGTAATAATTCTAAGAAACGGAAAAACTTAGGATTTTTGTGTTAAATATATATATTGACATAGAATTGTTCCTATATTAGGATGTATATAAAAGTCAATCTCTGGGTTTGCGGTATTAAAATACGCACACAAAGGTGAGTGTCACTAAACCCCTCTTTTTACTGTTTTGTATATATATTGGGGGTGGAACACGTTGTTAAAAGGGTTTAATAATGTTTTCGAAATAAAACATACCTTTTACTATAAAATATATATTTTTGCTGAAAATATATGAAATTTGATAAGTTATACGTTTCGAAGTAAAACGTTTTTGATGAATGAATATTGTTTGTATGGTATTTCTTAAGTGATACAAGTCCGTACGGTTGGGGGACGAACACCGGCCTGGGTCTCGAGTGATGGAGATTCAGGGGATTCGTACACATCATGTATTAAATTGTCATATTAGTAAGATATATATATTGTACGTGAGGCAGACATCATATTGATCTTCTGGAAAGAACCATGCGCCCATGATGTCGTTTAATCAGTTAATTATTGCACGCGATGAATTGTTGGTAGATCTATCGGGTTGACAACCCCGTCGTGACCGGTCGCCCCGTGTTAATGTAAAACGACGAATTAATATTCTGTTTATTGTCTAGCATTGATTATCCCTGCATGGTTAATATATAGTTCGTATCGTCTAGCTAACATACGAGTCTGAAAATTGACGCAATAATTTAATATACAAAACCTGGGCAGTATTACTGTTGTCGGAGTAATGAACCGACGAAAGGACCATGTATTTTATTAAGGAAGTAAAATGGACTTTCTAAAAATTACATGGATGTTTTCAAATAAACACCTAATCAGAAAGTTTTCCTTGGAATAAAATTTGTTAGTAAACGAATAAGTGAACTCACCTTCCTTTGTGTTGACACTTGATTTTAACGTGTTCTACAGGTACTTGAATTCGGCTTCAGGAAAATCATGGCGTATCTTGTGTTTGAATGATGCATGTTGTTTGTTTGAAAATGTTGGACAACTTTTAAACTTTCGGGGACTTTTTTAATAAGATCCGCGAGGATCAAAGACATCTTAACTATGTAGTTGCGTCGTGTCTTAAAACGTAATGTTTAATAATTTATGTTTAAAATAAACCAATAGGTCCAACAATAAAATGCATCGCTCGACAAGATATAAATAGGCACCAACTTCCGTCTCCACTACGTTTAATATTCCGCTACGACGTTTTTGGGGTGTGATAGAAGTTGGTATCAGAGCCATTGGTTGTTAGCGAACTAGATGTTTTCGGAGGAAAACACTAGACTTCAACCGGAGAATTTTGAAATATAAGTCCAAAATTCTCGAAGCCAAGGATTTTAATAAACATAGAAAATTTTGTATCATATATGAAAACCCTTATATGTTTATGTGCATACGTGATTTTCTGTTTATTTTGAGCTTTATGTGTTACTATTCATGTTGATTACACACTTACTTGTACGGTTACATATGTGTCACAGATGTCGCACGAGCACGAGGTCATCGAGATCACCGACTCAAGTAGCGAGCCAGATTTCGAGACTTCACCCAGATCCATTTTACTAGAGACACCTATCACGACCCCACAGATGGTTGGTATGGCTGAGTTTGCTTCATCATTCCGTGTCGATCCTGCTTTCGCTAGCCAGGTAGACCCCCGATATGCTTTCACAAGCAACGTGTGGATTGATGACAATGATGACACTCCTCTCTAGATCCACGAGACAGGACAATCATCTGGCACAGTACCAGTTATTGGAGACGTGATCAGAGATGTCCCTGTATTTGGAGGACCTTTTAGTATTGCACCAGCAGTGGATGCCAGTATTGTTACAGCTCGACCATTAGAGTCGTCTGTTGCTCCACCTGCTTCTGTGATCGAGCCTGTTGCTGAGGTCCCTCCACCTGTTTTGTCAGAGTCACATTTACCTGTCATTGAGTCACGCGCATCTTCTACACCTCTATTAGTGTATTATCGTCGCAGAAAGAGAGTTAGGTCTGCTGGAGAGGTTGCTTCTACATCACAAGCTGAGACTGCATCTGCTTCTAAGAAGCAGAAAGGAGTTTGGGTGGATCGATGTTGTCATTGTGACCGACAGTTTGCTGCCATGCATGAAGAACTGGAAACTACTAAGGGTAAACTGAAGAACCTCGAGGGGCAGATGGATTGGTACGATGAGTTGAAGGAATTAGATGACAGCGCGATGAATCAGATGCATTGGAGGATAGTGGATTTGGAAGAGTTGGTTAGGAAGATGCTAGATTTCATAGGGATGAAGCGATAGGTGTTGATGTTGTTAGTTTGTGGTTGTTTGTTTTTGGTTGTTGTGTCTGGATACTCTTTTTGATGCTTTTCTTTTGGTGGCCTGCGTGCCGATTGTATTTTGTGATATTAGGTAGAAATTCTATGGAAACTTGTTATGGGTGTCGATGTAGACATACCAATGATATATATCATGTACCGAAAAACAAGTTGTTAATTTCTATGGTAATATCAGATGATTAACTTTTGGTTTAAAAAATTTTCTCATTAAAATATGGATATTATACATGCGCAATGTTTGGTCCACTAATATTTAATGATTGAATTATTTTTATTTTGGTTATCGTCTCATGTGATTATTATTGTTGTAAATAATAGAAATGACAAAAATGCCGCCAAAAGCGAGACATGATACTGGACTACCTGCCACCCCAGAGGAGTTGGCACGACTCATAACCCAACACGTTAATACTGCCTTGGAACAGCGTGATGCTAACAAAAATGACGGTCAGAAACGTGAATGTGATACTCCTGGGCAGGATCTTGGTGGGACACAGATTGGAAACCCTTCAGGTAAAATAATGATCGGAAAGTTTTAGTTGTTCATTTGTTATGATCTCATTGGAACGTATTCCTGATTTCTATTAACCATATGAACAGTGCACCGAAGCGTACACAAAACAATCCAGGGTTGTAGCCCAAGATCATTTACTGGTGTCCTTTGCAATGATGTGACCTCGATATGCGTGATATCAGGCTGTCAGAATGAGTCAGTTATCCGAGTGTTTCAGCGATCTGAACCTGGAATTGGAAATTTGAAGAAATGCAAACCTGAAAGCTCCAAGAAGACTCCCGAAGTTGGAAGTAGGAAGAAACGCAAATTGGAGAAAGCAAGTACAGCTAACCCTCAAGAGTCAGGAAAGGATAAGGACGGCAATGGACAAGATAAGTGCGCCAGATGTAGCCGAACCGGACATGTGACTTCCCAGTGTTACGCTAAGAATGCCCTGGATAGAGCTATGCTCGAAGGATGTTTTACATGTGGTGGACAAGGACACTACAAAAGGGAATGCCCGAAATCGAGAGGACAGAACGTTAAGAGCAACTCTGTTGGGACAAGTATCGGAAAGGCAAGTGATATTCCTGCTATAGTTTCCGGTATGTTTCAAATCAAAAGCCAATCAATGTTCATACTTATAATACTAAAGCTGACTAAGTTTCGTTCGAGAAACTATGAACCATTGTTGTGTTCACCTATACGTAAGCCAAGTATAAAGTGTCCGATAGAACTAATAGTTGGTAAATTGATAGAAACTAGCGAGGTCGTTCGTAGTTATAGCATTTAGTTAGACGATTGTAGTTCTAGACATTGGGTTATTATGAGTAGAGCTGAGAAGCTTTGATGAAGATGCAAGAATGAATTCACTTTCTGAGGAAAAAGTAGGGACTATCGCTCGAAGAAGCCAGTTGGAATATTTCGTCCAGATAACAATGAAAAGGTGGAAGTTGTTCGCGTGAATTGTTAGGGTTGAGTGTTGAGTGTTATTAGTCGAGAGTGGTCAGTGTTGTGAGGATGCTGAGTTGTTGTGAAAGGGCTATCCAGCGGTTGTAGTGAATGTGATGGATGCGGAAACCAAATATAGGAACGTCGGAGATATTTCTATCAAACGCAACTATCCGGAAGTCCTCCTAAAAAGACTTACCTGGATCTTCTCTATGAGATGAATCGAAGTTCGTATCGATCTGACTCACGGTGCTACGCCCGCTTGCACAATCTTCTTACAGATTAAGCACCGCCTGAAATGATAGAAATGACGAGATAGTTTTAAGAGCTTTTGGACAAGGATTTCATTCGATTGAGCTTTTCGCCTTAAAATGCATCTGCCTTGATGGAATAAAGGAGAACGGATTCTTCAGGATATGTGAGGACTTCAGAAAGCCGAACAAGTTGACTATCAAGAATCGGTACCTTATTACCGAGGATTTGACAATTGGTTCAATCAGGCTACCGGGACTCAGCCGCTATACGAGGAGTCGATCTACAATTAGGATATTATCAGTTGAAGGTTGTTACGAAGAAATTACGAGGACTGCTTTTCAAACGTGATATGGCCATTATGAGATATTAGTCATGGGCATTGATTTAATTAATGTGCCATATAAACTCATAAATCTCATGAATAGAGTATGGAAACCCTAATCAGAAAAGTTCATGACAACACTCATCGACGGCATGTTTGTCTATACACGAACCAAAGAGAGTTATAAGTAACGTTTGAAATTAACTATGGAATTGGAAAGGATGATGAGAGTATGTTTATAGATCAGTTTGAGATTGGGAAGCGTGTATCATGGACTTAGAAGGAAGTTAAGATACTCACATGCCCTTGGCAGAGATATCTTACAACAATACTTAACACGCTAGTGTTTAGGTTGCTCAGTTTGAAGCCTTACTTGGGTGAGGATATGATTTCCACTACGTGGAGCTAACGTGTCAAAGGACAATTGACCAGACCTTAGTTTATCTAGGAAACCAGCGATAGGATTTGTCTAGATCGAGGGAAGATTAAATATCGCTAATTGATTAACGGAAGAATTACATGGATAATTAACGATTTAGTTCTGTTAAAGGAGAGTACTGAGATGAGAGCATAGGAATCAGGAACGTGTGTAATATAGATCTACAAGGATTCTTTGTAAGAATCCAAGTTTCTCGCAGAAACTATGAGACTATATTCAATAGATTCATTTGGTTTATTCTTATTAGTGCGAAAACAAAACCTGTAGAGTAAAAATTTCGGGGACGAAATTTCCTAAACCGGGGGAGACTGTGACACCCGGCTTTTCAGGACGTACCGTACAATTGTAATACGTATTGTGAATAGGTAACAGGGCTATAAGTGACTGGTTATGATATTTGTATGTGAAATTTAATGTGTTGGTAAAGTTAAACTTTGATAAAAATTATGTTGGCAACAGTAAGATAAACGCTTATTAAAATGCGAAACGAACGTCGGTGACCACTCGATCAGTGTTAAAATCCTAAAAATAGTCTGTTATGATTAGAATAATTATTTCAATTATATCCGTGTGGAAAAAAATAATAATTTAAAACACTAGGAAACTCTATTTTTCGAGTTTAAGCGCGTACCGCGCAATGCAGCGCGTGTACCGACAAAATACTGTCAACACAGTCCGTCAAGGAAAAAATCATTTTAGCAATAACTTGATAAGTTTATTCATATAGAATGACAAAAATAAATAAAAACTCTTAAAATCTTATTTTTGCAATTTTAAACGCGTACTGCGCAATGCAGCGCGCATACTGCCAAATACCGACAACGTAGCCAGTCCAGGCAAACAAAATATTGTTCAATAATATTTTGGCAAGTTTATTTTTATAGAGCGCTAAAAATAATTTAAAACGCACAAAAACGAGTTTAAAACGTTAGATAAAATACTCGGTATCCAGTAAAATACATGTTTTTATCACTAATCTACATATGTATATGTATGTATATATAATTTATGTGTGTATATAAGAAAGAGAAAGATAGGTGGTGGCTACAAGGGGTGCCACCCACCTTGGAATTGTGAGAATTGGATAAGTGGACCTTGTGTCTTGAGCTAATGATTTAAACATTCTTCATACACTTCATTTTACATAATTCAAGATCAAACAACTCTCTCTCTTCCCTCTTGTAACCTCACGGCCGAAAACCCCTACACACATACATATTCAAAAATTTCAAACCTTTATATGATGATTCAAGGGCTTTTCAAGATGATTTCAAACTAAAAAGGGTGTCTGGAAGTGATTTCAAGCAAGAACAACCTTCATATTCTCATCCATTCTCAAAAACCCATCTAAGAACTTGAAGGTATAAAATTTATTTCATAAACCTTGTTTTGATTCTTGATGATCTTAAATAATGATGGAAGTTTCTCTTGTTCTTGAATCTAAACATAAACTTGAAACTTAAACGAAATGGATGAGTATGTATGTATATGTATGGGCGTAGGTATATGTGTGTGTGTATATGATTGTGTTTTGATTTTTATTGAAAGATTCTTGAATAACATAAGTCTTGAATGATTGATTGCATGCAAGAATTAAAAGTTGTCATAAAGAATGTTCTAAAAGGAGTTTTATGATTTAAAAAGGGACTTGTTAAAAGTAAACTTTTGGAGGTTTATGTGTGTGTATATGTGTCGTGTATATGTATGTAGATGTGTATGCATGCATGTAAATTTTGTCATATACACATAAATGTAAGAATACTTGCATTTATGTATGTGTGATTAGATGATTATGGATGATATATGTTATGATTTGTAAGAACATGATATTAATGTATTCTTGATGTATGATTAGATCATAAATAATGTTGATGATGTTGTATAAGTGCATTAGATGCACATATGTGGACATGCATGTTAATATGAAAACATGAAATGATCATTTGAGCATGATTTGATAAAAATTAATTTTGATCAGATTATAAACCTTAAAATAAAGTTATTTTGAAGTTTTTAATGACATATAACATTGTCATAATGTTTGCTACCTTTGCATGTTGTACATGGTGCATTAAAAGTTGTAACATACGTGAAATCGCATGATTTATGTGACTTATACAAAAACTGCACTAATCTGAATATAATCACTATTTTAATCAGTAAATAACATGTATTGTGTTAAAATATAAAGTCATTTTGAGTTGGGATGATTATAGTAACGTTTAACGCAAAACTATGCGTTAAAACGGTCAAAAATCGGCTTTTCGGGTGATTTCTGTAAAACTGAATTAGATCAGTAAATAAACTGATATTTTTAGTTTAAAAATAAGCATTTTAACTAATTTTAAGTTTACTTGGTGTTTGGTTAGTCATAAGTGACTTCCGACGCCCGAAAACGTTACCGAATCGCTAAAATACGCATTTTTCAATGAACACTAGTATGGGTGAATTTTGAGTGAATCTTATGTGATAAAACGTATTAAGTGATTTGGACATGTAAATGAGATAATATGTTAAGTGTTAATTTGATAATGGGAAATTTAGACTATGCATGTATACATGTACGTTTTGTGCGGTAGAAATGGTAAAATTGCGTTAAATGTGTAACTTGTTTGTCGAGCATGAAATTTGGTACATATGAGATGTTTTATGTATATTTGCTTTAAAAATGACAAATTAGTTAAGTTAGTAATGTTACACGTGTTTCGGTGTTAAATTATGTGAACATTTATGTATATATATATTACGACGCGCAAATCATAGATATATTGCGTATAAACGGAAGAGTTAACGGATTTACACAATAATGGTCACCAATAAAAACGTTAAAATCACGAAATCATATATATATATATATATATATATATATGGACTCATGTATATATTAACACGCCAACATAATCAAAAATGATAACTTTTCGAGAAAAATCTCAAAGTTATGTGATAATTCTAAGAAACCGAGAAACATATGATTTTTGTGTTAAATATATATATTGATTTAGAATTGTTTCTATATTAGGACGTATATAAAAATCAATCTCTGGGATTGCGGTATTAAAATACGGATCCAAAGGTGAGTGTCAATAAACCCCTCTTTTTACTGTTTTGTATATATTTTGGGGGTGGAACACGTTGTTAAAAGGGATTAATAATGTTTTCGAAATAAAACATACATTTTACTATAAAATATATATTTTCGTAGAAAATATATGAGATTTGATAAGTTATACGTTTTGAAGTAAAACATTTTTGATGAATGAATATTGTTTGTACGATATTTCTTAAGTGATACAAGACCGTACGGTTAGGGGACGAATGCCGGCCTGGGTCTCGAGTGATGGAGATTCAGGGGATTCGTACACATCGTGTATTAAATTGTCATATTAGTAGGATATATATATTATATGTGAGGCAGACATCATATTGTTCTTCGAGAAAGAACCCTGCGCCCATGATGTCGTTTAATCAGTTAAGTATTGCACGCGATGAATTGTTGGTAGATCTATCGGGTTGACAACCCCGTCGTGACTGGTCGCCCCGTGTCAATGTCAAACGACGAATTAATATTCTGTTTATTGTCTAGCATTGATTATCCCTGCATGGTTAATATATAGTTTGTATCATCTAGCTAACATACGAGTCTGAAAATTGACGCAATAATTTAATATACAAAACCTGGGCAGTATTACTGTTGTCGGAGTAATGAACCGACGGAAGGCCCATGGAATTTATTAAGGAAGTAAAATGGACTTTCTAAAAATTACATGGATGTTTTCAAATAAACACCTAATCAGAAAGTTTTCCTTGGAATAAAATTTGTTAGTAAATGAATAAGTGAACTCACCTTCCTTTGTGTTGACACTAGATTTTAACGTGTTCTACAGGTACTTGAATTTGGCTTCGGGAAAATCATGGCGTATCTTGTGTTTGAATGATGCATGTTGTTTGTTTGAAAATGTTGGACAACGTTTAAACTTTCTCGGACTTTTGTAATAAGATCCGCGAGGATCAAAGACATCTTAAGTATGTAGTTGCGTCGTGTCTTAAAACGTAATGTTTAATAATTTATGTTTAAAATAAACCAATAAGTCCAACAATAAAATGCATCGCTCGACAAGATATAAATGGGCACCAACTTCTGTCTCCACTACGTTTAATATTCCGCTGCGACGTTTTTGGGGTGTGACATAACTGGGGCTCCCCAAAGCGAAAAACTAGGTCCGACAAACTCCTGTCCAACGGTTTCTGTAGTTGATTAGACAGTTCTTGCAACCCTCCTGGTGCAAGTCGGTAAGGAGTACGAGTAATCAGGGATGCTTCTAGCGCGGGATCAAACTGAGATTCTTCCCTAAAAGTGTGGGGGTAACTTAGCGGGGTAATCCCTCCGTAGACATTTCTGGGCCTGCACAGCTGAAATGGCGCTAACCCTTGCAACACCCTGACGCTTTAGAACAGATAACGGTTCTCCACCAGGGAGAAGGATACGCAAAATTTTCTTCTCACAGGGTATATCTACGCGATCTCTGGGTACCACTCCACACTAACTACTGCACCAAAACCATCAAAAATAGTAGAAGGAAGGTCGATGTCAAACACTTGTCCCACAAGGTCGAGTTTACATCCCGGCGAACATATGAGGTTTCATTTGTCTTGCCATCAGCCGATTCCACAACAGGTTCGGTTTCAAGAAGCATCAAGGTTAAACAGAACCGAGGTGAAGTGATTGGTTACTCAAAACATACAAGCTACCATGTTGCTATTACACCTGGCGTTTCCTACGCCAATCCTGAATACCCTTCCATGAGCATCATTTCCAGTGTTGTTGTCGTCTTGATTTAGCAACAGCCAATCCATGTCGTAGACACCTTCATTTCCACACCGCAATCTATGATTATGAGTAACTTGATGTTGCCGTGACTGTTTCCTCTAATGTCATTGCTTGGAACGGAGCCCTATAATCTTTCATCAACCAAGTCCATCTTTTCACATACACATTCCACACTGTCATCAATTGTCATCGCTTATGTCCCGATTGGTTCGTAAGAGTCGCTGACTAGTGTTAAGGATTCGATTGAAGCCAATTTGCTGATGTTTGTTGCCGGTATTCTGGGTCGTTCTAATACCGAGGTTGGTACGACACTATGGTCATCCCCTTGTCCGTTGTTCTCGCAAGTTGACTGAGTAATACACGGTACGTTTCCAGAGTGTTGCAGAAGTGATCGCACTTCGGGAGCTACGACGTCAATACATTGAGTTTCTAGCCAATGAAGTGTAGTGAGAAAGGTATCGACCAATCGTTCGACGCTGCGACATCCAGCTCAGGGACGTTCGTGCAAGCACCTAACATTCTACACGGTTGGCTAGGCATTCAGATGGGTGTTCAGGTAATACTCGATAGCATCAAGATTCGTAAGGATTCAGAGAGGAGTGAGAAGATCACGTTTGAATAGGAGACAATCACTGCTATGACTCCTATAGGTTTGTTACGTCTCTCATTTATTAATTAACAGGACAGAACCCCTTTTTCACTTGTTAAGGCTCACTGGGACTCACATGCACCCACATTATTATTATGTGTGCACCCACAATAATATTGTGATTTGCATGCTCGTCTCAGTTCCTCCTTACTCGTGTCAAATGGTTCCTCCAACTCAAATGCCAAACAGAGGTTGTCAAACGATAAGATCACATAAGCTCAAGGGCTATGCCATACTATCAACGCATCATAAAGTAAACAAGCAATCCATGCTATCATTCTATAGTGACGAGTGTGTGTTCGTATGCTACGCCATAAAAAAATGTGTACTAGTCATGTAATGTATGCATAAAGTGAGAAAGACAAACCTTGCAATCTGGAGCTGAGTGTCATGGTCGTATTCATGTATTCAGAACTGTTCGGTTATAGTCTGGTTTTACAAAAAATGTTTTAAAACCAAGTTCACTATAACCAGTGGCTCTGATACCAAACTGTCACACCCCCAAAATACCACTTGCGGAAACACCGCGGGACGTGTGATGTACCAGGATCTTAGCCACCAATCACATTGAACTCATAAATATATTTAAATAAAACATTCATTCATTAACATAAAGTGTTACAAAACGTTTCATATAATTCATTGTACGCAGCGGAAGCAAAACTCATTTGTTAAGTGTTTCGTAAACCACGGGTACGTAAACCATTAGACTTGTGTTGCGATTCCATGTATCTCGACCCATGACCACTCCAGCCTTCCAGACAGCAAGTTCCAAATGATATAACCCTATGGTCCTGCAAGCATGCAGACAAGTGTGTCAGACGACGCTGGTTAGTTCAAAGTTTGTTAACGTGTTTAGATACCAGTTACCAGATTAAAACGTTTCACAGATTTGATGTTGTTATTAACTCGATTACCGTAGATGGCTCTAGATTTATTTGCTCAAACTCCAATGCTCTATCACACATTGGTCAAGTGGTTAAGGTAATTAGTTCACGACCGTCCTCCTCGGTACGGTGTGAGGGTGCCAAACCTAATAGCACCATCAACTAATAACCCTGTTGCCTCCTCGGAAACTAATCGGTATATGTAAGGGGACTTAATGATAGAAATGAGTGTAATAACCAACATCCCAATAACCCGAAGTTCCTCCCCTGAACAATTACCAGATGTCCCTCCCCGGGACGCATGCTTGGAAAAAGAGCAGTGAACTCACCTTAGATTGCTCAATATGTTACGTTATATTACCCGTTCCAAGTTAGTCAACCAAACCCTACTGTGGTTACCAAATATAATCAGTTTCATAAACATATATCCGAATCACGTGTTCAGCGTACTAGTTACACAAGTAGCATACAAGTAAGACACGCGTCCTTATACAAGCCGTAACTGTTAATCATGCAATCCATTGATTCCTAACGTTTGTCGTAAAATCACATAACAAGTATTCAATCGCACACCAGGCCATGTCCCCCGTGCATATCGTATATTAGCATTCAACAGTTGAGTTGGCCATTCACATTAGTTGTTCACATTGATCACTACAAGTTACTTTATCGCACATAGTTTGCATATATCACATGATCATCTTGCATATCAGTTACTCAGTTATCAAGGTAACATTTAACAATTTGATGGGCTACCTTTACGAGTCAGCTCATGATCCTCACAACTAGTTTACACTACCATTATGCCTTAAACAGAAATCACAACACATGATCAACAACATAACAAGAAGGGACGAAACATCACTTCACAAGTGAACAATCTCGGCGAATAATCACTTGCGACGAAATACTATGTTTCGCCGAGACCAGGCATGCGACGAAACTCTATGTGTCATCGTGGACATCATAGCCTGCAACCCTAACTGTTTCATCGAATCATCATCATTCGGCGATTACTATCTAATCTCCTAGAACAGCAATTATAACCACTGTAGACTCATCGGTTTCTATTATGCATGAGCCCTAAATCATTAACAATGATTATCATTATAAGTAGCCTTCCAATGGATCAAAATCATCTTCCAAACATGCAACATAGATTCATCGGTTCATCGACATTCAACTTTACTACCAAACCCGATTTATCAATTCATCATAACAACATCAGATTTTATGCAATCATTAACATTATGTCACCCTAGTTAATTAACAACCTTCTACCAAGTCCATCAATATCAATTCGGAGCATGAGTTCGTATACACATTAGAACAAATCAACATACATGTTATCATGAACCCTAGATAGTCACTAGCAATTAATTGTCATAGTTTAACATCGATTCCATCATGTAACACATATCATCGAGTTTGCTTACATACAAGCCTAAATCAATTACACAGTTTATAATGATCACATAATCACAAAGATTTATTCAACCATATTCACAAAAGAACATAAATTATTCGATAGGTATCGCACTAACTGTGATACCTGGGGATTAGATTATCTCGAGGTGGAGAGGCTTCGAAACTCGCAAGTGCCGTCACGCAGGAAGGAGAGAAAGATAGTGGTTTAGGGTTTCTGTTTTCGTCTCTCGACTGCAAGGGTTCTAATAATACATAGCGTTAAATAGTTGGGCCACGAAGTGGGTTGGTCCGAACCCCTTATTGGCGAAACACTCTCCTGGTGAAACACTCTCATGGCGAAACATTCTCATGGCGAAACACATGTTTCGCCGAGCCTCATGAGTGACAAAAGGTCCTATCTTTCATCGCTAAGGGCCTGTGACGAAAGTCCTACCTGCTAATCATAAACCACCACACAACTAATGTTAATATCATTCTACAATGATATTAATGATACAACGTACAACGAAATGTAAAACAAGATTTGCAAAACAGGTGACGCGTAAAGTAAAGGTCTTGAAATCTCAGGTTGTCACAACTATATTCACTTACAAATCAGACATATGAGTACTATAAACTGATTGCAGAATATTTTATCAAAATTAATTTTGATAGGACAAATTTATCAATACTACATGGCAGTTCATACAATAATTCTAAAACCATTCGTAAAATATACAACCAAATATTTATGAAACAATAATATTTCAGATTCTTAGTTATATGGAATGAATGATAATGTAACTAAATAAATTGATATAAATCTTATTATAAAATAAAGAAAACAAGTTCATATAAGTTTATCTATTTTAACATCAGTAGATTATGATTTTGATGTTTATATAATTTGAAATGAGGAAACTGAAAGGAACATGTCAAAGCATACCTGTAAAATACACAAGAGAACAAAAAAATACCTGATCTAAAACTTTAAACTTCTGATCGTCAAGTCTGAAGAAGAAGAAACTGTAGAGTTTTTTTTCGCCGGAGAAGAAGAGGTAAGATTGTATTGGGATTGTTGAAAGTAAGAAATTTATCTATTAACTTGTAATTGTTTATTTATTTAACTTATAATAATCTTTAATATCGGGATTTGAAAACTATTTTTAATTATATAAATATATGAATCAATAGATAAGTTTTTCTTATTTAACATTAAATTTAAATTCAAGTAGCGGTTGCTGCCGTGCAAAAATTGCATTATTTTAAAGAAAAAAGGGGTAAAGTATAAATTTTACAAAACTTAATTTCAACCAACCAGTGTAAATGTAACATCTGTATTAACTCCATTTAATATACTTTTCATCTCCATTATTGAATATAAGCTCCAGAAAATATATTCGGAAGTTTTCTCAAATAACTTTCTTATTAAAATCGGAAAGGTTCTATTGCATAATATAGATTACACGCTATAAAACCAAGTATTGTTTCTTTGAATTTACTGTTTGTATTATAAATGTTAGATTAATCATTATTTGATGTTATGAGTATGTATTTGTCACTGACGGCGTTTCATATTCTTTGTTTAAGCAAATAATAGTTGCTGTAATCCGGTGTATTTTTATCGATTATGTACTGCATTAACTTAAATGAAGTTACTGATTGCATTCTCTGTCACAATTTGTGCATGCATCTTCGTGATGTTGTCTTCTACATTACAATTGATAAATCAACCATATAATTTTTGGTTGATGCTCATTTGCTTAACTGTTGTGAGAGATGATGATTTTCGTTTTGTGCTTTGTTTTTATAATACCTTAGTGTGTGATTATACAAATAGTCCGGTTAATATTTGGTACTTTTGTTTTTTAAGTGTTGATTTAGTTTAAGGGATGTTAGTGATGTCTATTTTATAATGTTGTTTGTCTATGACTTTTGTTAGATGTTGTTCATCTCTATAACTTGTAAGTTTAAATTGTTTATTGCAGATATGAATCTATCCAATCAAACACCATCCTTTTTAAAATTCCTTAATGAAGATGATTTTATATTTTTGGTATGTTTTTTAACTTTCTTGCTACTATTAGGATTCTATATTAATTTTTGGTGTAAGATGTTTGTTAACTACTGTCGCAGAATATACCACTTGATTTTGAGAATCTGTTGTGGGGCAAGGAGGTCCCGTACGGTCGAATTGTAGAGTTACTTGATGGTGACAAATCATAGTTAGTACGAGTAAGGAAGTGAGATGATCATTGTATATTTACGGATGGATGGACAAAGTTTGTTAGAGATTGTTGTTTGAAAACCAAAGATGCTGTATTGGTAAAAGCTATTGGAAGTTTGTCGTTCGTTGTCTCATGTTTTAAAGAAAATGTCTACGAGAACTCTTACATTTCAGCAAATATTATACCTGAACTTGGCATGACTGTAAGTAACGGTATATTATTTTGTTACTTACTGTAAACATTTTTTGCTAGCTCAACAACTTGCTAACATCTGTTTACCCTTTTAACGCCTGTTTCCTTATAATCTTAACATCTGTTGACTAACCTTTTTAACTTCTATTGACTAAGTCTACAACGAGTGTACGCCCCTTTATAGTAGAGATAGGGGCGAGTACTACACGAGCTCGTAAGTAAAGTTTTAACCTCGGTTGACTAACATCTGATATTTAACATATGTCCATGTTGCAACCTCTGCTGGACATAATCAGTTGTTACGAAACCTCTGTTGGATAGCAACAGAGGTATGTAATAGTTGATAGCTAAACAGTGGTTAGGTTGTGTGTAAATACTGTAACTACTGTTGACTAACCCTGTTGAGTAATTCTCATTTTAACATTTGTTGACTAACCCGTTGTAACTTCTGTGGCTCATTAGTTCATATCAAATTTGTAAGTCTGCACTAATTATTCATTTGCTTCTTCTATAGCTAATTGCTGACAAATTTTGGAAACAATTCTATGGTAAAAATTACGAGTATGGGATGGCAACTATCTATGTTGGCGAAAGGTTTTGGAATGTGATGATGAAAGGATGGACTGATGGATGCGGATTTACTGATGGATGGTTAAAATTGATTGAAGAAGTTTGGATAGCAGTTGAATCTTGGTCGGTTTTCACCATGATTGCATCTAAAACGTTTGAGCTTTCCGTTTTCCATCCCGAGACTGGAACTGAGGTTTCCTTCAAGAAAGCTGATGTTGTTGTTTTGGATGATTCTATTTTATGGAGATGATAGGTTTGATTTATTGGCTGCGATATAAAATTTTGATGATAAAATACATTGTTTGATAACATGATGGTGAAAAGTAACTTTTATTATATTATGCTAATAACTTTTGAAATCCCATTTTGTAGGCTAAACACAAACAGGTTCTGGATTCCGGGGAAGTTGCTATAGATGATGAGGATACTGGAGCTTCAGTTGGTAATTCTAAGCAGTTTACGAGTTTTGAGGATATTTTTAATGTATATATACACATGTAATATTTATATATTATTATGATTTAAAATATGGTTTCTTATATATGATCATTCTTATAAATATAGTTTGCTGATGATGGGCTATTTGATTCAAAGATTCCGCGTCTGGTTGATGAGTCAGATGTTAAAAATGTTGTAAATTTATAATTTCCTACGCATATATTTTATTGTATAATAAGTATAAGAAGGGTTTTTTTTTTAATTTTGTTGTAGCCTGAAGATCATTCTGTAAAAATAGCTGATGATGTTAACGATCCTCAACTACAGTCTAAAGATTTTCCTGTTCGTGACATTTCTGCCTCTTCAAGTGTTGTATCTAATGGAAGCGTTTATTAGTTTTATACTATCTATTTTATTATTGTCTCTATATATTAATATTCTTCTGTATGATTGAGTCTTAAACTTCAAAGCTGAGTTGAGAAGATAGTTTGTGTTGATAAAGAAAGTTATAAAATTTCAAGAATTTAGAGTTGTTATATTCTAAATTAATTTACTTAGGTTGAAAGGATGCACAAACTTCATGGCAAGACAATTGTAGAGGATAACCCAGCTGTTGATAGACCGTGTAAATTTCAAAAGGTTCGTTTAGTATCATCCACTTCAGAATCAGTCTTACACTTCACCACACATGCTGAAGACAGGATTGTAAGCTTTTGCAGTCGTTACTTTGTTTCGTTATTTCAACAATTTCAGTTATATATCAATAGTTTATAAAATTCACTATTTAATTTTCTGTTTTTTAGCATCTGCCATCAGATGTATCTTCTACGTTGGATCTGCATACTGA
Organism: Helianthus tuberosus; assembly: GCA_030545235.1. NCBI lineage: Eukaryota > Viridiplantae > Streptophyta > Magnoliopsida > Asterales > Asteraceae > Helianthus > Helianthus tuberosus. The sequence goes on from CM060378.1 coordinate 121,809,507, forward strand.
TAATCCTAAGCCTATCAAGATCCAGAATCTCAAATGTGAAGTCCAGGAACTGTTTACAACATCTCAAAAAACCAATACTGGATTCAACTACGCTATTGTTGGATGGTCTTCTTATCTGAGATCTTGCAATATTGCTTTTGGTGATGAACTTTCGTTAGAGTTTCATAAGTCTACTCAATTGCTGAAGTTAAAAAAAGTTGTGCATTTCGTGACAAAGATAAAGTCCTCTTAGTTTCATGTCATGATTGTTTGTGGTTGTATATTTGGTTCGTCGGTGGTACTAATTTTGCTTCTTAGACATGTTCTATATGTAGTTATGTATATAAACAGGTTTCATTGTCAATGGGTGGGTCCTCCTTTTTTGTGGATAGGACAATGGAAATACTCATATGTATCTTATATATTAATTGATGATGCATGTTCATAGTTATCTTTTAGCTATAATAGATAACACGTTTTGGTACAATATCTATACATGTATCTATATGTTCTATCAATATGTGTTATGCATGTTTTTCTAAGAAACGACCCGTGTTTGCACACGGGTCTTACCGCTAGTTTAAAATAATTGAGGTTTTGGTAAAACATTTTGACTAAAAAAAACAGATGTACTCACAAATAGTGAGAAAAGTGAATGTACTTACAAAAAGGTTTACAAAAAGGGGAATGACTCACATTTATAGGCTTAGGTATTTCTACAGGCTTCCTGGTAATATTATAGCTTCCTGGTAAATTTTAAACAATGCACATGTGTTAGTAAGATAACCCAAATTACATTAGCCTTATAACTCGAGACATAACTCCAATGACTGAGTCAGGCAAAGCCTGAACATGCATTACGGAGTCCTAGATCAATCGGGTGTAACACGAGACAGAACTCCAACGACTGAGTCAGGCCGAGCCTTGACATGCGTTATGGAGCCCTAAATCGATCGTGCAGGGTAATAGCAGGGTTATAGTACTTACAACTTGGCAGAGCTTCGCTTATTAGGGGGTATTAGGCTAGAGCTTTCGCATATTAAAAGTTGAGAGAGAATTTAGAATTTTGAACGGATTGAAATGCCGTTCCCTGCCCCTTTTATAGCTGGTCGAGCAGGCTGTCGCGCCCCGCGACGGCCGCAGGCCTAGCCTGTCGCGGCCCGCGAGGGCCCTAAAGGCTGCAATAAGTTTGATGAGTCATCACCATAGTCCTGACGCGTGTCCGACACGTGGTGGCTCAGGTGACCAGTAAGCAATGGGGCCTCGTGCCCCGCGAAGGAGCCCCCCTTCGTCCGTTGTGGCCCGCGAGCGGCTCAAATATTTGTTTTTATTTGTTTTTCATTAATATTAAGGTTGTTCGGGTCCATTTCTCACATACTGGATGTATCTGGGAGCATTTAGGGTTGTTTTCGAGGGTTGTTACATCCTCCCCACCTTGTTTTAAATCTCGTCCTTGAGATTTGGGCTACGATATCTCCTTGGAGTTGTGGCACGTCTCTAAGTCAGTTAAAAGAGTATATCAAGGTGTCTAAGGTAGAAAGATAAATATAAAGATATCAAAGGATTAGTGGAATTCAATGGTCCCAAAAATTATTTTCAGGAATCGATGTTAACTGAACAAGGGGAATTGCTATAGGTATCAAGGTGACTGAGTTTCACAATCAAGAGAGAGATTTGATAGACATAAAATTTGAAATGTAATGACTTTTAGAAACAATAGGATTTGATGTCAGAAGAGAACTTTCTTTGTTCGTCAATTGCGGAAGACTCTGAATCAATAATTCCAATTGAAATTAGAAGTATGAAAAATGAGTTGACAACTACCAAATCAGAATTCAATGACATTTATTTGAATGGTAGGGATACACCGAAAATATAATAGAATTTAGTGTATCATTGTCTTGGTACATAATTGTATCAAGACTACTTGAATGATGAGTCGAACGAAAGATGTATGAATTAATATGATTAGGGTTTATGATTAGCTCAAGCTACAAATTTATACAAGACACCACAAGGTGTTTTTAATGATTGAAAGAATTCAATGATTATGGTGACCGAACGAATTCACCGTTCTCGAAATTAACTGAAAGTTTCAATGAAGTGAATCTGGATATTCAAAAGATAGGATGTTCAAATCAAGAAATGAATATCATAGGGTTGATCAAAGATGAAAGAAATGTTAGTGGTACATTGGAATAGGAATTTAGGTATCTTTATCTTAACACATAATTGTATTAAGATTGGTTTAGAATAACGGATCAACAGAAGACAGATAAATCCGTACCTTAGGAGTGAAAATGAAATAAGTTCAAGTTTCAAATAAAAACGCCACCGCAAGGTGTCCTGATTTAACAATTGGAATTTGTAGACTTTAAACAAGTCTACTATGATTCAAACAAATGAGATTAACTCGAATATGATGATCTCAATTCATCATATGGAATTTTGAATTGAATGTATATTGTGAACAAGTTCAAACAATTGAGCTTGGTGTAGACATATTCCATCAATGGATATATGTATTTGACAAGAAATGGTTATGATGGAAATCTTGTAAGAAGCCTTAAAAAGAAAAGGAGTTTTCCAAGAAATCAGTTGACTTGATATTAAAAGTCAACGTTTTTTGCAATCATAGGGATTGTTAAAATGAGTATAACGAAATAAGATTCGAACTCGTGAATAAAAGATCTTTTGGAATGAATTCACATGCATAACAAGCAATGCACGTGCAACATAGGAACTCATCAAGAGATGAGAAAAATGAGTGTTGGCTTTATGAAAGAAGAATAAAGACCTTTTTATTTATAAGACTTTGATTGGAATCAAAATTCAACTACCACTTTAGTACAGACAAAACGTACGGATATTTATGCCATTGCCTCCTGTGTCGTAGATATTTATGCGTTTTCCTTAGCTTCGTCTGTTGTTCTAGTATGGTTGTTAGGTGCCTTAGATAGTTCTGGGCAGTAGGGACGGATATGACCTGGTTCTCCGCAGTTGAAACAGATGTTAGTTTTCCTTCTACATTCTTCCTCGGTATGTCCGTTTTTTTTTGCAGAAGTTACAATGGTGTGTTTTCTTAAAATGGCATCTTCCAGAACGCTTCTTGTAGTTTCTGCAGGTAGGTTGCGCGATTGCTGGTTCCATTCCTCTGTCCTTATATGATTTGTTGGAGCGGAATTCCTTATAAGAGTAACTATAGGTTGCGGTTTTCTTTCGTTTGGAATATGGAGTTTTGATACGAATATCATGACCTCCATTGGAAATAGGGCTAGGTTTGAAGTGATGGGTATGCTTACGGTGAGTAGTAGGATTCTCGTTTATAGGCACATAAACTTTAATAGCTTTAATGATCGAAGGTATAGCACTCGATATTCCTTGAGCTATTATATTTTCTATAGTGTTTTTATCCAAAGAATTTTCATTATTAGCCTGAATTTCCTTATTACATGCGATTTCCCTTGACATCTGAAATGCAAACACGTTCAGATATAATTATTGTAGAAATAAACAATTATACAGGCACATTTTGTTGCTCATATTACATTAGCATAATTATAATCATACCTATTAGTCTTATGCGTTGATATATATATATATATATACATATTATATATTATATCTTTTATCAAAATATAAGGAAAGTATTACATAGTATATTACGTAGAGTTCTCTTTTATCGTAGTTGCAGATGAACTTTTATTTTGGACTACAGACTTGGTGTTAATAATAGCTTATATTTTCTCAACTTAGCTTATATTCTCAGGGCTCATGGCTTAATAGGTATTCAGGATGTATGCTGGAAGATGTGTTTGTGACTGTGACTAGAAATAAGGGTCTTATATAAGATCTTGAGATTTCCCGTTCATTGGTCCTACCATTGTTCCCGTACAGGTGTCCTTAGGGTTTCTTTTGGGTTAAATGTGGTTAATGGTTTGAAAAATTATTTGGAGAAATTATGAGTAAACAAGTAGGTTTGTTTCTTCTGTTAAATAAAAGCTTATTTTTCTACAGAAGGTATTATATTGTATATATTATCAAGAAATTTTGTTCTGTTCTGTATATGCATATGTATATGAATATAAAATTTCAAATTTCCGGTAATTTATATATATAATATTAAATAATTTTTATAAAAATCTAATTATATAACTGATGGTATTAATTATCCTGCTTATTCTCATAACTTTTTTAATTCCTTTATACTAAAAATGGTAATAGTATATTGAAATAAATTTCTATTAAATTTATTGAACATAATATTTTGGAATAAAAAAGGGTAAATTAACAAAAGAAATAAATTTAATCAAAATATATTTTTTCTGGATTCTGACAGGTTGACTCATTTTGTTTATAACATATTAGGACTTGATTCTCAATGTATCATATTTATTTATTAAATATAACGCCCTAATCCTTACCCTTTTTAAAAGACTATAAAAACATATGAATTTTTACAAAAATTGGGCATGACCCATTCGTAACATAGACAATTTCCTGCTTAACAATAAGACGCTTAACTTAAAAGACCCATTTTCATAAACTAAAGCAAAACCAACATGTTTAATACAAAAGCTACTTACTAAACAAGTTTTTACCCAATTAACAAGGACACCAAAAAGATTACATATGTTAAAATACATATGACCAAAACTAAGACCATACTAATGTGACATCTTCGGAAGCACTAGATGGGCGTGATATCGAGTGTGTTCATTCCGAGTCGCCAAGCTATGAAGTCAAGGATTTACCTACATCAAACATCAAGTTTAAAACTGGTTAGCTACATCACTTCTAAACTAATATTACAACTTTAATCCCATTCATGCATTCATCTTATACACGCATTATCTCACCCCATGAAACGGGTCAAAGCATACAACTTCAAAACTTGAGATATATCAAGCCATACTTGTCCCGTTGGGACGGACACTTTCATTCATACATAACATTTACATACACTCTAACCCGTGAATGACGGATCAAGTTAAATTCCTTTCATTCATAAATTATCCGTTAATAACGGATAATATCATTCATGATCAAACTTTCCTTCGGTTCGTTTACAACGAATGAATTATTTTCCTTTTAGGCTTACTTTCTCATTACCCGGTTATCTCATAAAGGACCGGTCATAACATATATTCATTTACAATTCTACGGTTCATGTAAATCATTCAAACGGATTTAACCATTTGCTATTAAACTAACACAAATATCAAATATGGTTTTGGCATGAACAATAATTTACTAATAGGAGTTAGTATGCATAATAACATACCTCGGTCTTGTGCGTTTTTCCGTCTTCGTAGCACTTGAACTTTCTTCTTTCATGCCTACATTAACATGTTCATTCTATCACTTAGTCCACCCGAACATCATTTCATTATTTACATGTTCTATCAATAAGCAACATTATCATAATTTTTCTGAATCTCACATAAATATTCTCTTAAGCATTTCATTGAACACTTGGCGGGTTTCGCATTTGTAGGACACCTACACAATTATCCTGGGACATGATTTTAACTAGTTCTTCTAGAATTTCATCAACATTCAATCAAATTCATGACTAACCTTCATCCTACACCATATTGTCTAAGAATCCTAGTATCACAAGGACATCATAGTTAAATTTTCACATAATTATACTCACCTTGTTCACCTTATTCATAACACATTCTCATAAGGTGAAACCCTATTAAATTTCTTCAATTGACCTAAATCCAAGCATGATTTCTGTTCTAGAAGATAGTTTTTAACATTCAATTACACAAATCATATCAAAACTCACGATTGAGATGAAACCCATTTCTTGAAATTCATCAAATCACGAAATTGAACTTACCATTTTTCTGAACAAGGTCTGATGATCAAAATAAGGGTTCATGTGTCACACCCCGACCACGTATAACATACAAAACGTGGCGGAAAACGTCGGGGAGTGTTGTAACAGAATTAATTGTTTCATAACCATGGCATACAAAGTTGTATTTTATTTATTAAACAAGAGTGTTACATTGTCTTAAACAGGAAACAAAGAGTTCATAACATAATTAAACTAGTCTATCTTCATTTTTAGTCTCTAAGGCACATGTCCGCCCTAGTGTTACGATCATCATCCTATGGAAAAGCTCCTGAAAACACATGTGAAAATAGGTACGTCAGCATAAAAATGCCTGTGAGATACATAGGTTTTTAAAAAAATATGATTCGTGACTTGTGTTTAAGAAAATGTTTAGTCATGAACCTTGTAAGTTGCTTTGTCTTATAAATCATTTGAAAAACGATAAGATCAGATGATATGTATAAATAAATGTAAGGTTAAATGAATAACCATGAAAAAAAATGAGTTTGTGTAAGATAAGTTGTTTGTAAACTGTGTCTTGTAAAAAGTATGTTATTTGTATAAAATGTCATGTGTCATAAATTGAAATGATTTAAATAACGCTACGATATGTAATACCATACAAACACTTATATATAGGAAGTACTAGCGGCGTATCCACCATGATTGTATCGTATTACACACGCCTCGTTACTTAAATCACTTACTCAAACCAAACCACCAATGTAAATTGTTTATGTATAATCAAATGTCAAAATGTTATTGTGTAAACCATATCAAATGTCTGTGTTCAATGTAAATCATGAATTGTGTATATCAATGTCAAAATGTTTATGTCTAATGTAAGTCATGTAATGTGTATCCAAAAATGTCATGTATGGTATGTGAAATATATCAACTAAACCATATGTAAAATGAACAAAAACAAGGTATTGAAGTAAAACATGATTTAAATCAAAGTTATGTTTTGTGGAACAAAATGCATGCTATACTGATATAAACATCTATGCGGTATTGTAAAAATGCATACATCGAAGCCTTGAGACTGTGGCGATAAACCCTTAAACAAATTAAAGGTTTATCTAAGTTATGTATATTGAATTCGGTCATTCCTTCCAATCCAAACAAACCTAGGATTTCAGGAACGGGAGTTGTCAATTCCTATGGTACCACTACCTACTAACGAACGGCGTAGCTAATGTTAATGAATGTATTGTTCCATTGTAAACAACCCAAATGTCATACCAAAATGTAAACATGTGATGAAATCAACTGTACTAAGTATGTAACAAATGGACATACATAGCATGTGACGTGAAACAAATGTACTAAGTATGCACACAATGGACCTACATAGCATGAAATGTAATGTAAAACAATGTACTAAGTACGCACACAATGGGCATACATAGCATGAAATGTAATGTAAAACAATGTACTAAGTACGCACACAATGGGCATACATAGCATGAAATGTAATGTAAAACAATGTACTAAGTACGCACACAATGGGCATACATAGCATGAAATGTAATGTAAAACATGTACTATAATGTACTAACGAACATAGCAGGTATATGATGTGAAAACATGGAAAACATGAAAGTAACAAGTAGGCACATGTGTGTCACCCCAAAATGTTTGGAAAACAGTAAAAGAGGGGTCTATGTACTCACTTGAGATTGCTCAGAAGTCCTAAGATAACCACCAAGCAATGCTAGAGATCACGGAATCAAACGGCACCTAATATAGGTAACTATGTTAATATACCGGACCGAAATCGGAAGATCGGATAGAATGCGGGTTCGTAAACCAAACGAGTATGGAGACTCGTGTAATATGGTTTAACAAAGCCTACATACTAAATGAAACCTAACATAAGTGCTTACGACCCATTACGACCCGTTTAGGTAGCTTATGCTACTTTAACGCGTCGCTCGCGTGAAACGCGTTCGGACCGCTTAACTAGTCCTATGACAAGTAACATATGCCTTAACATGTCTAATATTGTTGTCAAATCAGTTTAGATGTCAAAAGTTATGTTACATATGTTTAAAATGAATTTTGGCATCAAAGGGGTATTTTGGTAATTTACCTAAGGCATATAAACTACCTATCATACAACTACTTAAACGAAGCGACCATAAGGTATAACCTCGGAAGGTTATTCCCTATATACTATGGTCACCTAATGTGTTTGGTCGGATCCTAATGATCGACCAAATGGGTCGGGTTCGAAGGTATAAGCGATTTATTAGATCGCTAACCCTTACGACCCTAGACAACGTGGTAATCAGTAGGTAAAGTCACAAGGGACTATAACCATCATGATTACAATCACGTTGCGAAGTTCAAACGAACTTCGCATTGACCATAAACTGGTCAATGCAGAAAGTCAAACAAAGTTTGACTTTCGGACTCGAAAAACAAATAAAAGAACGAAGGAACACTTACGAAGGGTCCCCGAATGCTAATCTAGATCAAAATAGCTCAGGTATGAAACAAAGGTTTCAACTTAGAGCACATTAGATCAGATTCTTGTGAGGAAAAGTGAAGGGTGGAGGTGGGTATTTATAGTTTTTGGTTCACCGTTAGGATCATTTCTTGGAAAAGGGGGCACGATCTAAGCCGTACACTTGTTGGAAAGTTGTGGTAACTCATTTGCCATCCACCATAAGAGTTTGACACTTGGCATTTGGCCTTTGGAGAGTGTTAAGGGCTGTTAACAGCTGAAAAAAAACGTTTTGCTGCATCTGGCCCCTACTTACGGACCTAGTTTGGCAGATTTACAGTTTCAGTCCCTGCAACCTCAAAACTTGGTTTTCGATGCGTTTTTTGACACGTTTAAGCCCCGTTAACCCCATTTCAAAGCTCTAAAGTGAAGTTAAAGTATAGGGAACTTAAAATGTGTTCAAAAATATCTCGGGTGTCGGTTCGTTTAGCCGCACGGTTACGTTGTTCGGTTAATTACGACGGAATGCACATAAACGCGAAAAATGATCCAAATGGCGTGACGAATGGATTTTTCTTATGCCAAACACTAAAATAAAATATTTTAGTGCTTACATAAATTTTGGATGTCCGGATGTATTCAGAACGTAAGTTATGCGCGAAAATGCAAACTTGTGCACTTTTTGACGCTTTTAGTCCCTGAATGACCCCAAAAGTTTATTTTAGCATACCGAACCCCTCAAAGCCTATTTCTAAGCTATGTAAAGGATATTTATGGTATGTTTAACTTATGGTCATGTTCTGGAATGTTCGTTACAGTTCAAATTGGCATACTTTCGCAGTTTGTCAAGTTTAGTCCCTGTAAGCGAATTAACTTGTTTTTGCCATACCAAAGCCTTCAAAACTTATTTCTAAGTTATGTAAGGGTTATTTAAGGTATGTTAAGTATATGTTGATGTTCCGGAGTATTTGTCGCATTAAACTGGCTACGTTTACGCACCAGTTTGCGTATAACTCTCTAGAAAGTGATATAGAGTTTGAAATTGAATAAAAGTCAAAACATGAAAAATGTAAAACATAACCAAACAAACATTGGGATCAAATGACATTGTTTTATTGATAATGGTACTGTTTATAATGATTACAAGCACAGATGTTACATCATGCATTCGATTTTTCTTTCAATTTCCTTCTCAATTGGATGGAATTGGTGAAACTAGGGTTTCACCCTTGGCTCCTGCTTGTGCAATCGATCAGATACACACACCTAGTGTGTGTGTTTTGATTTTTAATCTTTTATTCATCTAAGTTGTGGCTTCTTACAACTTTGGTCCCTTAAGTTTGTTCACCCATTAATTTAGACACTACACATCTTATACTTGTAGTTATAACATTTTTCCATTAACTAAGTTAAGTTTCTTATTTACTTTCACTAAATTTTTATATTAGACATTTTGGGGTGTTACAAGTCTACCCCCCTTAAAAGAGGTTTTTTGACAACCCAAACTTTCGAGGTCAGTGTCGTTGAGGTCAGTGTCGTTTAAAACCCTGTGATCCAAATCTCTCGTATTCATTCCTTGTTCTTGTGATTGAACGTTTTGGTGTTAAGTATAAAACTTGTTTTATTTGTATTTGGGCCAAATGTACTTGGGCTACATGTACTTGAACTAATTACACCACATTCATGTATAACAAACACACATGCTTGGCCGGGTATTAGTTTGTCTACGATTGGGCCGAAACCTGATCATGGGTATTCCGCAGCCCATTTACGTGGGCTTAAGCCTGTTATCTAGGCCAAATAAGTGAACTGCCCTATCTATCATATATGTGTACGTAATATGCTTCTTGTTTAGATTAAACTTAAAACACAAACTCAAACAAACCCTATCTTTCTCAAATTACGTGCGGCACCAGGTCTACCCCCCCCCCCCTTCGAGATAACACCTTGTTTGGTCGAATTATCGGTTAGTGGTTCTTAACTGTGACACTAATATTTGTATGATGTGGTTTATGTGTGATATTGAAGGAGATTAGTGATTAGGTATTTGTGATAATATGTGATGCATGGTATCGATATACATACATAAATACTTGATGATTCTTTATGTACTGATTGATTAACTGAAGTATTATGATATATTGACTATTGACTTGATAATGATCATACGATGTGAATAATTGTGGGATTGAAAGTTTGGTATTAGGATTATAATAAACATCTCATTAGATTTCCTATTGGGTTTAATCAAGAAGTGCTATGATAATTGCCTTGTAGTGAATAATTACAGTGCATAATATTAAGAATGTTGAGGTATGGTAATGTGTATACGAAACCATAATCTGATTTGTTACTATTAGATTAGATAATAAAACTGGTTGTTAATAAGCCAATGGATCCATGCGCAAGTTAAGAAGATGATTTGAATTTATGAAAGATGATAAATTATTGTTGTTTTAAGCGATCTAATACTCATGTCGCTGTTAAAAATGACATAGTCCTTAGGTGCTATCTTGGGCTGATTAGTACGATACAAGGGATGGGCATAATGTGCTATCTTGCGAGTAAACTATGCATGTATGTATGAAGTGGAATTGAGCTATTACGTGTTATGCTGTTATTCGGGAACACTAGGTGATTTGATTAATGGTCACGACTTGAACTATATGTGTACGTTACTTATACAATGAGTATGCTTTATGTGAACAATGAATATGTGAATTAACTGCATGTGTAATATGTGGTTCATGTGCACATAAAACTGATTGTTATCGGTAACCATTCTAGGATGTGTTTGTTTAACTGATAATCAAGTACTTAATCTTACCGAGCAAACCAAAGGTGAGTTCATCTCTTGAGCATGCATCCCGGTGGTTAGGACAGTCAGTGGGTATCCTGGGGAGGGATAAGTCTTTTGGGTAAAATTGGGATGTTGGATAATAATCTCACCCTATCATTCTTAAGTGCCATCTTTTGTGTTACCGGGGAGGTAACGGGTATTAGTTGGTAGCGCTACTTAGGTTTGGCACCCTCACCCCGTACCGGAGAGGACGGGTGTGAACTAATGACCTAGTCATGCCTAGTGTTTTGATAGGAGCACTGGGGAACGGGCAAAACATACATCAGGAGTCGTCTTGTTCAGTATCGAGATATTATCAACATTACTTTCGGTTTAAATTCAATGTATTAATTAAACACTTGGTAACCAACGTTTTCATAAAACTATGAACTCACCAGCGTTGTCTGATACACTTGTTGCATGCTCGCAGGTCGTTAGATGTCTATGATTTGGGAACTTGCTGTCTGGAGTAGCTGGAGTGGTCATGGGTCGACTGGAGGGATTCATGTGATTGATTTCTTGATACAATACATTGGTTTTGAAACTGTTTAACTTTGGTTTATCATTTGCTTCCGCTGAACATGTTGGTTTCATTTAAACTCGTTGATGGTATTTTACATTAATATTTAAGGGTTTTATTTTGAAACTTGTATGGGTTCAATGTAATTAGTGGCTCGCTGTTGGTACGTCACACGCCTAACAGGGATATTCCCTAGGTGGTATTTTGGGGGTGTGATAGGTTTCGTCCCCGAAACCTGGACACATAACAAATTAGATCAATTCTACTCTTAATTTTTCATCTATTCATTCATGCATAAACATATTTGTGTGCGTTGTCCCTACGTTCTTAACTAAAATAAATTACTTTCATAATCACATATAAGTCAGAATCTGATCCAGAGCTCTTATTAGTGTCGTTTTCATTTTATAATGCTAGTTCCTAGCATACATCATCACTAGCACTTCGTTCCTTGAAATTTATTCCAATGTATACTATTGGTCGTCCAAGCTTATGTTTACGGCTTGTTTCTATCTTTCTAATTAAGCGTAACATATTCATACATTTACTAATATAAATAAATCGGTTTATTTCATTCCACTCACGAATCATGCACGATATAATTCATTATTGTAATCATGATCAAACCCCATTATCCCATTACTAATGTGCTTCTAATTACTTTCTTATTCATATGAGGGCTTAGCATAACATTATACGTATACCATAAACATTTAATGACTTAGTGGTACTAATACAAGGCTACCCACTTCTTAATTACTTTTTCATTCTTAATACGAGTATAAAGCAACATTATACGGTTACTACAGTCACTTGAACTAATTACAAGTTTGAGTTTAGCCTCAAATTTAATCATTCGCAACACTTTATTATTAGCTCCTTGCATGAACTACTTATGATAACAACCAGGTATGTTGTGTACGAGCACCATACGAGCGTTTAACCAAATCAGTTCAAATTTTCATTTAAGGCCTTTAGATCTCCCTCTTAATGACATTCATACCTTCTCACGCTGACCATTACAGGTCGATTATTGTATACCATACCATAATTATCCTACCATTCATTTTGTTCAAACTTACAAATAAATCTACGGATTCTTAATCATCAATCAAGAATTAAACATTTTACTAACCTCGCCTTCATTGCATAAATCAGTTATCCTTGTGCCGGATCGATCCGCTTCTTTATATGTACCTTCCGTACCAAAATTGGTCTCATTCATTCATGAAATATGCTCCCACTCGTGAGCATCCTTCCAGTAGCTTTATTACTATCATTTCACTAAGAACTCCATCATATTTATCTATAAATAAATAGTTAGCACATAACCTTTCATAATTGCGTCCTACATGGTGTTTTTTCGCCTATTATCTCTTTCACAATTCTCTTACGTACATGCTAAAACATATCATACATTCCATTTCTTACATACTATCCTTTCATTTTATTGGTCATTTCGTCAACTTTCGCAGTTTGACCTTTCAAGGTCGGACTAACACCCCCTTACTTATTGTGGTCGTATCGAGGTACACGTTCGTACCTTATACTTGCATACTTGCAAGGACTTCATTTACTTCGTTTGACTTTTCGGAAGTCTAATTGTAAATACATTCTTACATATGTGTATCAGTTATCCTATTCTGACACATCATTCTCTAGTCGAACCCTAAGCTCCTATTAAAAATATAATCTTTTTATACGTACCTGGCGCGGGTCAAATCCCTTGACTCGTTATTCATACTTTGCGACGGTTAATACTTTCCAAACTGTGACAATGCATGCCCATACATTATGCTCACCTATAAGTAATAAACTTGACAAATCGAACATTAAATACCGGGTTCAAATGGCGATCGCCATTTGACCCGTATGACTCATTTGAGTTTTGTTCTTAGTTTTTTTTATTCTTACTTGTTTAATCTGTCTTCACTTATGGATTCGAACTTTTAATTTATTACCTTTCATTCTTACTGGTTTGATCCGTGTTTGCTTATGGATCCAACCTTTCATTCCTTACATGGTTGAATCCATTTCTCTTATTCAAACATTTTCATCCATACCTTTCTTTCTTCTGTCGTTTCATTTACCATGTCATTTCTTATGATACGTTTTCGTATTAATCTTCTACATTCAACTTCAAGTATTGGGTCCTAACACTTAATTCCATGCCCTAATTCATGTAGCGCGTCTCGACGCGACACTCTACATCCTATTTCTAGTGGTGTTCCCACCCTTCTTTCTTAAGTTTGTTTTACATTCAATCGTAAGCTTCAACTTTTCATTCTTATCTTTCTTTCTTATATTGATCCGATTCTTTTAGAATTGTTAGACCCCTTTTTGCTAGCTTGACCAGACATAAGTGAGATGGTTCTTGTGTTTTTCTCGAGCTTCGGTCAATACATGACCATCCCTTAATATACCATTTCCATTTGTTCGTTCACCGTATTTGGTGTTAATTCACCTACGTTCTCTAACATGTCTCTTACTAATGAGTATCCTACATTACACGTTGCATTTCTTGCGTAATACTTCCAGCATTTGTAAGTAATTATTATTTACTGACTTCTACAATATAACCTTTTAAAGTCAACCACCACCGAGTACTTTTTGTATATAAGTATTGTAGTACGTGTTGTACTTACTTTCAATTCGAACATACTTACAAAACGTCTTTAGCTAACATCTTAACAAATATTCTTTCCATACCTTTCATTAACATTACCAAATTCTCATTTCTATATTAAAACTTCTCAACTAAAATTTATGACCGGTTTAACATTATGCCAACCATTTCAACAAAACGTACCTTAACATTTCTCATTTATTTATACGTTCCACTTAATTTTTTTTTAAGTAAAAAGTAGAATATCATTCCACACGAAAAAGGGCAATTACAAAGCAATGGCAGGTAGTCGGGCAACAAGTTGCGCCGCCACCCCCTTTTGAATAGAAAACCCAATTCTACTAAATACAAAGTTTGAAACCTTTAGCGACGAAGAATTACTATTAACGACTTTTTGAACCCGATTCAAAAGTCGCACAGCGTCAGGAGCGAGGCCACCAAAGGTATCAAACGCAAACGGGACAAACACATGTTGATTCTCCAGGCAGGCTTTCTCATGTTTTGCCACTTTGCTCGCCTCTACCTTAAGCACCGCTTGCCCTATGACAAAGCCCTTGTCCTTGAGCCCGACAAGGGGGGAGACTCCAGTTAGATCTACACAAGCATGTTTCCCCCCTTCCCATCCAAACACAAGGATGTCCGACGGGCGTAAAGTGGACCTCCCCTCTAAGGGGCCAGTCAGGAAATTTACTGGAGCCTCCTTTTTGGCAGAGATCCCGGGCTGTTTAAGAACATCACATAACACATCTCTCACCCAATCATGCCGATATTTAAACCCTGGTAGCTCTTTACAGTGGATCGCGTGCTCCCCGAAAGAATCCAAACACGCTTTGCGGCATACCGGACATGGCTCGTCAACTGGGAACAAAGGAATCATCAGTCGGTATCTAAGGATAGCACGGTATTACACAGCCGACATGTGTTGCCCCAAGCCTTCAATAGGTGCGACAGATAGAAAATCATGAGCATGTGGGGCACGTAGACATTCAAACACAGCTCTTTTCCGAGGGGATAAAACAAACTTCTCTTCAAACCTCTTGACAATTTCGCCATATAAGGCATTCCCCAGAATTTTCTGGGATTTAAGGGGGGCGGTGTCTTTAATGTAGAAACCGCCAATATCAAGGTCGGGAAGAGAACTATGCAAAAGGTCCAACGCACTCCTGTAATCGGAGTCTAAAACATCCCCACCACATTCTCGGAGTATGTGGTCTTGTAAACCCCAAGATTGGGCCCTTGAAGCCACGAAAGCATATGAAGAGGCATCCTCGGCCGTACAAATCCCTAAGCCTCCGAACCGGGTCGGGAGAGAAGCCAACCTCCACTGTAGATCTCCAAAAAAGGCACCCCCACAAACAATAATATCCTCTAATGCTCCCCGAAGGCCTTCATCAAAAACAGAGACAGCTCCCCCGACCAAAGAAGGTTGACACGTTCGAAGACCAAACAGTAATTTAGCAACACCCATACAAGAACGAAGCAAGAGGAGCTCGCTCTGAGGGTCCCGTAGGCGTTTAAGGCACCTCATCAGCTCGACTGCACAGTTCGCTCTTTTAAAAGCCATACTACTAATAAATTCTACATCACGACTAACGGCGCCCCCAGGAGTTTTACATCCAGCACCGGCCTCCCAATCCCCCGAGGGAATAAGCCCTCCTGAACCTTTACACCATTGCAGGTTGGCTAGAAAACTTCAGTTTTCTTTATATTAAGTTGAAGCCCTATGGGAGGACCCTCAGCTCTGATGATATCTAAGGCATTAGCCACTTGGGTGGCATCTCCAATAAGCGTTCCGTCATCTAGGTACCAGGCGTGAAATAAAAGTTTGCAGCGATCCCTTATTCGGTGAACAAGGGGGTGTAGAACAAGGGCAAAAAGGAGGGGCCCCAAGGGGTCCCCCTGCTGAACACCAGTAGTAGACCAAATATACTCATCCCCCACATATAATCTAGCTGGTTGACCATAAAAAAAATCGACCCACGTAGAAATAGAAGGACACCTTTTCCTTACCTCGTACAGTAAATAAATTCGAACACGTATACAAACACGTACAGTAAATATTTGAATAATTTCAAATATTCAAACACGTATACATCTTCATGTAAATAAATTCGAAGTGATTGCGAATTCACCTTCCTTTAGCGTCCATGTTCATGCTTACCTCATTGCTTCCTCTTAACCCTTTTGCCATCCATGCTCAAGTCAATTGACAAGATTTCCATCCTTACATATCATTACGTTCGTAATATCATTAGCTTATGTGAGCATACATACGACTGTTCACTTTCTTTCTATTCATATGTTAATCGACTTTCGTTAGTAATATTTCGTATAAATGAGACATTCATTAATAGTTATCTCATTTCAAATCCATACAACTAAACTATCATCAAGCATAACACGTAATTCATCTAGTACGTAACACATTAACTCTTTACTTTAACAATTGTGTCTAATGGCCATCCCATGATATCCCCATACTGTTGACTTTCAGAAAGTCAACTGTCTTGTTTACACACTTTAAACTTTTGAACATGTATTCATCTAAATATGGTTGGTCATAACATTAATATCCTACGCATTTCATACTCGTATTGTGTGACATCTGTGCTTGTTTTATCATTGTACTGACTCTAAACAATACAATATTAATAAAACAGTGTGTTTTGATCCCAATGTTTGTTTGATTTTATGCACATGTTGATTTTTGATCGATTTTGAACTCTATATCGCTTTCTGGAAATTATACGCAAACTGATGCGAAAACACGATCAGTTTAACACGACAAACACTCTGGAATAGCAACATAATCTAAACATACCTTAAATAACCTTTACATAACTTAGAAATAAGTTTTAGAAGGTTTGGTATGGCAAAAACAAGTTTATTCGCTCACAGGGACTATTTGCGTCAAACTGCAAAAGTATGCCATTCCGTAAGGCAACGTACAGTCCGGAACTTGATCATAAGCTAAACATACCATAAATAACCTAAACATGGCTTAGAAATAAGCTTTGATAGGTTCGGTGCGCGAAAACATGCTTATATGATCTTACAGCGACTAAAAGTGTCAAAAACGGCGTAAGGTTGCATTTTCGCGCATATCTTACGTTCTGGCCATATCTGGACATCCAAAATTTTTTTTACACACTAAAATATTTTTATTTTAGTGATCGGCATGCAAAAATTCCATTCGTCGCGTAATTTGGATCGTTTTCGCGTCCGTTCGAGTTTCGTCGTAAATAACCGAACAACGTGACCGTACGACCAAACGAACCGACATCCGAGATGTTTTTGAGCATGTTTTGAGTCCCCTATACTTTAACTTAATTTTAGAGCCTTGAAATGAGGTTAACGGGGTTTAAACGCATCAAAAAGGCTTTAAACACGTGCAGGGACCAAAACTGTAATTATTTGAAACTTTGCTGAATCTGACACATGGTGGCATAGCGCGAGCATCTCCTGCCTATGCCATCACGCTACGTGAGGATCACATCTGGGCAGAAAGTCTATTTTCAGCAACAGTTTGTTAATTCAGGGGCCAATCTTGCAATTTGTTTGCGTGGTAGCCAAGTTACCACCTCTCCAAGGCTTCTAACCTGCTTGCAACAATTGTATGGTTGAGATTTAATGCTTGGAAGCTACACAAACATGTGTAATGATCTTGTTGAGTTGCAACAACTATAAATAGCCAAGATCTCTTCCATTTCATTTGCTCATTTCCCTCTCTTCTCTTCTATATCTGATTGAGAGATCTCCCAAGTGTTTGGAGCTTTCTAATCTGATTATTCTTGTAGAAAAGATAGCTAGGACCCTTTGTAAGTCTTCTTTCATGCTTATTCTTTATGTTTAAGCAGAAAGTCAAACATGTTTGGCCAACAGTTTGATTTTCGGTTTTGACCATCAATTGGTCAAGTCAAAGTTCAATTGAACTTTGCAATGTGATTGTAATCACAATGGTTATAATCCTTAGTGATTATACCTACAGATTACCACATTAACTAGGCATAGTGACGAGTCAAAGTTTCGGTCAAAATACGTTTTAGCACGCATTTTGCAACGGAACTATTTTCGGCTATCAAAACCCATTGTTTTGATACCAAATCAGTAGGTTAAGCATGTTTTGGCACGTTTAACTCGTCACTAATAGTTTGGTGCTTGTTTAGGGTCGTTAGTTAGGCGGTCTAAACAACCGCTTAGACTTTCGAAACCGACCCGTTTGGTTGATCATTATCCAACCAAGCTTGCTTAGTGATCATAGTTACATAGGGAATAACCCCTGAGGTTATACCTTATGATCACCTAGGATTGGTTAGTCATTTGCTAGTTAGCTTGTATGCCCGTAGTAAATGACCAAAACGCCCTTTTGAAGCATAAATCTGTATTTTGACTATGAGAACATATTTTTGACATATAATCTGATTTAGTAACATGTTTAGGCATAATTGGGCATCTAAGACTTGGCATAGCACATAGTTAACCAACCGAACATAGTTTTACGCTAACGACGCATTATAGTAGCTTATACTACCATAATGGGTCAAAACGGGTCAAAAGCACATAGGTAGACTTTCAAATCAGAATGTGGGGACTATTAAATCATACCATATAAGTTCAAATACTCATTTGATTTATAGAACCTCGTTCTATCCTATCTCCCGATTTAGGAGCCGATTATTAACATAGTTACCTATACTAGATGCCGTTTGATTCCGTGATACTTGGAGCTTAAATTGGTCTTATTCTCAAGACTAATTAGCAATCCCAAGTGAGTACATAGTTCCCCTCTTTTACCATTTTCAAATACTTTGGGGTGATTCACATGTACATATTTGTTACTTTCTTGTTTTACAAGCTTTCGTGACATAAACATGCTAGTTTCACTTAGTACATATTTAGTACATGTTTTCACTATGTTTTGCTATGTATGTTAAGCATGCTAGCACATTGATTTATTACACATTTGTTACATATGTTTACTTAGCATATGTACGCATTGTTTTACATGACATTTCTACTAGGCATGTTTACTTAGCATACCTAGTACATGATTTTCATAGCATGCTTACATTGGTTATGACATTTGGTGTGTTTAATCGGGACAATAATACATTCATTAACATTGATCACGCCACTCGGTAGTATGTAATGGTACCATAGGAATTGACAACTCCCGTTTCCGACTTCCTAGGTTTGTTTGGAAGTTGGAAATGACAGAATCCGACTACATAACTTAGATGAACCTTTAATTTGTTTGAAGGTTTGTCGCCACAGTCGCAAGGCTTGAATGTATGCGATTAACATTACTGCATAAATGTTTGTAATCATAAAGCATTGTTTTTCTGCAAAACATAACATTTGATTTAAACTTAGGTTTACTCAAAAACATTGTTTTGTACATTTTTCCTATGGGGGTTGAGTAGATTCTTTTATTCACCGTACATGACATATGTTTCACATTGGCATTTTTACATAGTTTAAGTAGATGTTTTCCTACTTGCTATGCATTCCATTGGTTATACATACATGTTACACATGACATTAAACATGGTTTATGCATAAACATTTTGACATTAAACATGACATTTTGTTGGGTAATGATAAGTGACTTATGTAACGGGGATATGTGTTATACGATAAAAGCATGGTGGATACGCCGCTGGTACTTCCTATATATAAGTGCTTTTATTGTATTATACATTGTTGTGTTTCCTAAGCCACTTGACAAAAGACATGAAACATTTTTACAAGGACACGACATTTTTATACAAAGTACATATGTTATACAATTCACTTTTACTTGGTTATTTATTTAACCATGCATAATTCTTTGATATCATTTGATTTTCATATCGATTTTCACATGATTTTATAAAAGAAAACATTTTACAAGGTTCATGACTATCTTTGTTAAACACTTCTTTTAAACTACAAGTCATGAACCCTGCATTAACAAAACCTATGTATCTCACAGGCATTTTTATGCTGACGTACCTATTTTTACATGTGTTTCAGGTGCCGATGCATGATGATGTTTGTGCTACACTTAGGCGGACTCGGGCCTTGGTGACTTAAAAGACAATTATTATGTTATGTTTTATTTAAATTCCAAGACAATGTAAACTTAAAATTTAATAATACATAATTTTTATTACCATGGTTGTTGAAACAATGATTCTGTCACCTCACTCCCCGGCGTTTCCGCCGCGGTTTGTTGTTTTGACGCGGCCGGGGTGTGACAGAAGAGTTGGTATCAGAGCCAATGGTTATAGGGAATTAGGTTATTAGTAATGCTTTGACCTAGACTATAACTTCTTAGGACCCTAACACAAGTTTACTTATGTTTAGATCTTAAAACAATACCTGTCACCTATCCTTAGGTGATTACCAAAACTTGAACACAATTTTCCAAGATGATTTTGAAATCAATCATCTATCCTTAGATGATTTCTTTTGGCCTCGTGCCTTCCAAATTTTCAAAATCTCGTCAAAGTTTGGGTCTAAATAATGTGAACACGTGCAAACTGGAAGAGTGAATGCCTGTACCCTGAGTTTTCTGTCTAAGGCTAGAGTGTTCGTACAAATCCGCAATATCGGACCAGTCACTCTTACCTGGGAACTCTTGGGGTGAGTGTTCACTTATAGGCGAGCATGTCTTCAGTGATACATTATATTGACCTATTTACTTTGATTTGTCACTGTGTGTCGTTTGTTTGCTTTGTGGTAACAAACAAATGACCACCTTCCTTGCTTTTTGTCGATTTTATTGATATCTCATTTCCTTCATCTCGTCATCTCACTCGTTTTCTCTCATGTTTCCTCTTTTAGAATGCCTCCTCGACGCGAAAACCCGCTATCGAATGCCAAACTGGCAGAAATCATCGCTCAACAAATGGCTGCTGCGTTCCCCAATCTCATTGCTCAATGGAACCAAACCAATAATAACAATAATGCTCCATTCAATTTCAAAAGTTTTAACTCGGCTAAACCACTCAAGTTTAGTGGTTCGGAGGGAGCAACTGGGCTCCTCCAGTGGTTTGAGAGTCTTGAGATCACCTTTCGCCATGTTCAGTGTCCGAACAACCGTAAGGTCGAGTTTGCGTCGAGTGTATTTCGAAAGAGGGCTCTTACCTGGTGGAATGGGGTAATGAGAGACTGAGGTGCTGAGTTTGCTTTGGGTCAGACATGGGAGGAACTTAGAGCCCTTATGATGAGAGAATTTTGTCCTCGTCACGAGCAGAGGGCACTTGAAAATGAGTTCCATGATTTAAAGCAAGACAGTGGTGAACACCGGGCTTACACTGACAGACACGAGGAGTTAAGCTTGCTCTGTCCTACAATGGTCACGCCTTTGGATAAGTCTATTGAGAAGTACATAGACGGTTTGCCAGATCCTGTTCAGGATATTGTCACTGGCAGCAACCCTACTACCGTCCGACAGGCCATTGAGCTAGCTGCAACCCTTACTGAATCGCAAGTCAAGAAGGGTAAACTCCACAGAAAAGGTGACAAGAAGCAGAAACAGTCTGATAGCGCCACTGAGAACAAGGGCAAGAAGGCTGCTGAGTCTTCAAAGAAATCAAGGAAGCGTAAGGCTTCCAAGAATTTCGCTGTCACTGCTCAGACTAATCAGGCAGCACAGAATCAGGCTGCACAACCTGCTGCCAAGAAGCAGTATGCGGGAAATGCACCTCTGTGCAACAGATGTAACAGCCACCACCAGCCACAGTTGCAATGTTGCATCTGCACAAATTGTGGCAAGTCTGGCCATCTTGCGAACACCTGCCGTTTTGCTCCTAACCAAAATCAGGCAGCTTAAAACCAAGCTGTGTAAAACCCTGCCGAGAATCCTGCACAACCTCACTTTCCGCCTGGTTCGTGTTACAATTGTGGGGATCTGACCCACTACAGAAACAACTGCCCGAGGTTGGCAAACGCAAATCAGACATCGGCTCGTGGTAGAGTTTTTAATATGAATGCAAATGAGGCTCGCGCAGATAACGAAGTGGTGAACGGTACGTTCTTTGTTAACAACCATCCTGCTTCTGTTCTATTTGATTCGGGTGCCGATAAGAGTTTTGTGTCCTTATCTTTTGAGCCTTTGCTTTCGATGACTAGAACAAAACTAGGAAAGCCCTTGACAGTAGAGGTAGCTAGTGGTGAACCCGTTGTACTCGATTCCGTTCTTCGAAACTTCCAATTGAACCTTAATAACCATCTTTTCCCTATCGACCTCACACCGATGCAACTCGGGAGCTTTGATGTTATAGTGGGAATGGATTGGTTAGCCAAGTACCATGCTGAGGTGGTTTGCTTTGAGAAGATCGTCCGTATACCGCTTTCGACTGGTGAGATCTTAGAAGTTCGTGGGGAGAAACCTGTTAAACTCATGTCTTGTACACAAGCCCAAAAATACCTACGAAAGAAATATGTGGCTTTCTTGGCACATGTTGTAGAGGATAAAGGAAAGGGTAAGACTACCCAAGACATCCTTGTTGTTCAGGATTATCCTGAGGTATTTCCTGAAGACTTACCTGGATTACCCCCTGTACACCAAGTTGAGTTTCGCATTGATCTTCTGCCTGGTGCAAATCCCATTGTCACCTTACCGTCTTGCACCGTCTGTGATGCAAGAGTTATCTAAGCAGCTTCAGGAGCTATCTGACAAAGGATTCATCCGTCCGAGCTTTTCCCCTTGGGGCGCTCCCGTCCTATTCGTGAAAAAGAAAGATGGATCTTTCAGGATGTGTATCGATTATCATGAGCTTAATAAGCTTACCATTAAGAATCGATATCCCCTACCTCGCATTGATGATCTCTTTGATCAGCTACAGGGCGCTACTTGCTTTTCAAAGATAGATCTGCGTTCTGGGTATCATCAGCTTCGAGTTCTCGAAGAAGATATTCCCAAGACTGCTTTTCGTACCCGATATGGTCATTATGAGTTCACTGTTATGCCCTTCGGTTTAACAAATGCTCCTGCTGTTTTCATGGAATTGATGAATAGGGTTTGTAAGCCTTATTTGGAAAAGTTCATCATTGTATTCATTGATGATATTCTAATCTATTCTAAGACGCGAGCAGATCATGAACAACATCTTCGTCTTACAATGGAGCTCCTAAAGAAAGAACAGCTTTTCGCCAAATTCTCCAAGTGTGAATTCTGGCTTAAGGAAGTTCAATTCTTGGGGCACATCGTTAACAAACAAGGTATACATGTAGATCCCGCCAAAATCAGCGCAATTAAGGATTGGGATACACCTACTACTCCTACTGAGGTTCGTTCATTTCTTGGTCTAGCGGATTATTACCGCCGGTTCATTGAAAACTTCTCCAAGATTGCGGTTCCTCTCACTGCTCTAACACAAAAGAGCAAACCTTTTGAGTTGGGATCCAAACAGGAAGAAGCTTTCCAAACCTTGAAACAGAAACTTTGTGATGCACCTATCCTATCTTTACCCGAGTGTAACGACGATTTTGTCGTGTACTGTGATGCATCCAACTTAGGCCTTGGTTGCGTTCTTATGCAAAGAAACAAAGTTATAGCCTACGCATCAAGACAGCTGAAGGTACATGAGAAGAACTACACCACTCATGATCTTGAGTTAGGTGCAGTACTCTTTGCTCTCAAAATCTGGAGACACTACCTTTATGGTACAAAGTGTGTAGTGTTTACTGACCACAAAAGTCTCCAGCATATTTTTAATCAGAAAGAACTAAACATGAGGCAACGACGTTGGGTTCAACTCCTAAACGACTACGATTGCGAAATTTGCTACCATCCTGGTAAGGCGAATGTCGTGGCTGACGCATTGAGTCGTAAGGAACGTGTCAAGCTTCATTGTGTCCAGGTTCGATCTGACATTCAATCCCGCATAATTCAGGCTCAACATACTTGTGTTACACAAGACTTGATGGGTAAAGAAGTACCGTGTCATACAAATCCTGAGCTTGAACTGAGAGACTTTGGGATATTCTATTACATGGGCCGTTTGTGGGTCCCAAGTATAGATGATCTTCGCACCTTGCTAATGGATGAAGCTTATAAGTCTCGTTATTCTATTCATCCTGGTGCTGACAAAATGTATAAGGATCTTAGAACCCAGTATTGGTGGCCGGGTATGAAGAAGGACATTGCCTTATATGTTTCCAAATGCCTTACTTGTCTTAAGGTTAAGGCAGAACATCGACATCCCTCTGGATTATTGGAGCAACCAGAGATTCCGGTTTGGAAATGGGAAAACATTTCTATGGATCTCATTACCAAGTTACCGCGCACTAAAAGAGGTCATGACGCCATTTGGGTTGTTGTTGATCGTCTTACAAAGTCAGCACATTTCTTGCCAATCCGCGAGGATTTATCTACTGACAAGCTTGCCAAGTTATATGTTGATGAGATTGTATCTCGACATGGTGTTCCTTTGAACATTATATCTGACAGAGATGCTCGATTCTCGTCTCGCTTTTGGAGAACCATGCAATCTGCCATGGGAACCCAACTTAATTTGAGCACAGCATACCATCCGCAGACAGATGGTCAATCTGAGAGAACAATCCAGACACTGGAGGATATGCTTAGAGCGTGTGTGATCGATTTTGGTGGTAGTTGGGATTCGCATCTACCGTTGATCGAATTCTCCTGCAACAATAGCTATCACATGAGCATCAAAATGGCTCCTTTCGAAGCTTTATACGGTCGAAAATGTCGTTCACCGGTCTGCTGGAATGAGATAGGTGAAGCTCAGCTTACTGGACCTGAACTCATTCTAGAGACTACAGATAAGGTCAAGAAGATTCGTGATAAACTTCAGGCAGCTAGAAGCCGTCAAAAGAGTTATGCGGATCTACGACGCAAGCCTTTAGAATTTCAAGTCGATGATCACGTCCTACTCAAGGTATCCCCTTGGAAAGGTGTGATTAGATTTGGAAAGAAAGGAAAACTTGCACCACGTTATGTTGGACCATTCAAGATCGTTGAAAGAGTCGGAAAAGTAGCCTACAGACTTGAGCTACCTCCTGAACTTGGAAATGTTCATCCGACATTCCACGTGTCCAATCTCAAAAAGTGTTTAGCTGATGAGAACCTCCACATACCACTTGATGAAATTCGTGTTGATAACACGATGCACTTGGTTGAGAAACCTGTGGAGATAGTGGGCCGTACATTTAAACAGCTGAAGAACAAACGGATTCATTTGGTCAAGGTTCGCTGGGAATCCAAACGTGGCCCAGAATTTACTTGGGAATGTGAGGACCAGATGAAGACGAAATATCCGCATTTGTTCTCACAAGTTTCCTCAAAATAAATTTCGGGACGAAATTTCCTAAAGTAGGGGAGACTGTGACATCTGTGCTTGTTTTACCATTGTACAGACTCTGAACAATACAATATTAATAAAACATTGTGTTTTGATCCCAATGTTTGTTTGATTTTATGCACATGTTGATTTTTGATCGATTTTGAACTCTATATCGCTTTCTGGGAAGTTATACGCAAACTGATGCGTAAACACGATCAGTTTAACGCGACAAACACTCCGGAATAGCAACATAAGCTTAACATACCTTAAATAACCTTTACATAACTTAGAAATAAGTTTTAGAAGGTTTGGTATGGCAAAAACAAGTTTATTCGCTCACAGTGACTATTTGCGTCAAACTGCAAAAGTCTGCCGTTCCGTAAGGCAACGTACAGTCCGGAACTTGATCATAAGCTAAACATACCATAAATTGAAAGCTTTCTGATGAAAGTCTACAAAGTTCTGATGAGAGTGTACAAAATGTTGTTATTTCAGAAAAGGAAGTTGTATTTGATCAAACACCGTCAGATTCTGGTTTATCAGATGCTGATTCTGAAAAATCTGTACAGTTTGATCAGTCACTAGTTGACAGTAGCAGTGATGATGAGGAAGAGAAACATATAAATGTTGCAAAATCTCATCTTTCTCCTGAAATTTTTCATTTCTATTTTGCAGATCGAATGGAGAAACCGAAGGAGAAACGAGCTGCTAAAGAACAACAACTAAAGAAATCTGAAGATGTTGTTTAGAAAGAGAATGTTAAAGGTGTTACTGAGGAGATGGTTGAAACTGAGCGAGTGAAGGTAGAAGAGAAGGTGAAAGAAGAAGAAAAAGTGATTGAAGTGATAAAGACAATTGAAGTTGAGAAGATTGTTGAAGTTGTCAAGCCTTGCGAGAAGTGTTTGGAAGCATGCAAGGGTTGTGCAGCAAAAGACGAGATAATTGCTGAGTATGAAACGAAGAAAGAGCAGTTATTGTTCAACCTCAATTATGTGAAAGAATCTTATGATGTCTTGAACAAAACAGTAACTGGTCTCCAAAAGACAAATTCAGAAAGAGAACAAGCACTAACGATGATGAATGCTGTGATGATGACAAAGCAAAAAGCCATCAACTTTTACATCGAAGAGAGTGCTAAGTGGAAGCAAGAGTTGGAAACAGAAAAGATTGAGAATGAGAGGATTAGACGTTTGCAAAGTTATTCTAGTTCTGATTATCTCATTGATCGTATTTACCCAACTGTTGCAGGTGTGGAAGCTTTTCAAGATGAGAAGCCGAAGAAAAAGAAAGATAGTGGTAAGAAACCGACTGTTAGCTATAACAAGTGTCCGCCTCCAATTTGGGAAGGGTATTCTCCTAGAAAACCAAACGAGGAGCAACTTGAAAAAGCAGTCAATATAAAGCTAAAAACCGACACAACTGACGTTTTACCAGATAACATTGATGTCACGTTTACCTCGTCTGATACTGATCATGAGTCTGAGTTAATAAAAAAGGTGGTCGATCAGGTGTTGGATACTGAGGAGGAGTCTGAGTCAAAATCTAAGTCTGGAGGGTCAAATTCGTCTGTCAACAGTCCAAAGTCGTCGGTTAAACGGTTTTATAGTAAAGAATTTTTGTTATCGAAAGCAAATTTGGATGATGAAGCATTTGAAGTTGCATACACTTTAAATGATTCGGGAAAATTATATTATGTCAAAGAGTTTCCAATAAGAAGTGTTCGTTTTGACATGATCAAAAAGGTTTTCAAAATGACAGAAATTAATATTTCTGAAATAAAAGATTTAAATATTATTGAAAAACCTAAAAAGTACACTTCAAGAAAAAAGGTTACAATTCTGGTTCTGGTTTTCAAAAGAAATCAAACCAAAATCGTAGCTACAAAAAGAAAGGTCTTGGATTTATTCCACCAGAAAATCATAAAAATTTGAAAAATTCTAAAAAAAAAAAAAACAGAATTTGTGTCAGGTGGAAGTGCAGAAGAGGAACAGAAGAAACCATTCTGGAGACAGTCAAATCTAGAGTTTCTTGCTGAAAAGAAGAAGAATGGAACTGAAGTGTTTTATCAAAGAGAGACTCGTATCTGTTACAAGTGCAATGAAACTGGTCACATTGCATGGAATTGTTCAAAAAATGCCAAGTCAAAACAGGGAGTTTCTAACAAGTTGAAAGGAAAAGTTGTTGATATTGAACCACCAACCGAAAAATTTAAAATTTTTAAAAACTCAACTTATGAGGTTGGTGAGTGGTCTAAAAAGAATTTTTATAAAAAGAAAGAGAAAGACAACCAAGTGTGGGTTGTTAAGAAAGTTGATGAGAACGTCGGCGATGAATCTGGTTCCACAAAGCCAGAAGAGCCACAGGTTGAGATGAAAATTTCAGTGAATGATGATGAGTTTCCATCACTGAAATTTGAAAAAGTTAAACAGAAAGTTGGTAAGGTTGATATCTCGAATCAGTTTTACAACGAGAATACTAAGTTTGATGTCGAGAAAACATTCAATGGAAGTGTTAAGAAAATTTTTGGGAAAATGTTGAATGGGAAAGCTAAGGGGGTTAAAGATTTTTATGCAACTAAAAAGGCAACTTATAACCCTACTGCGCAAGAATTGAATGCCATCAAGTCTGAGAAGACTTGGATGGAAGTCTGTTTCCCTTGAAGTCTTAGGACTACGCCGGAGATCCCAAGTTTGTAATCGTGGATCAGGAATCGGCATCTTTCTTAGTAATTGATTATGTGATTGAATCTTATAAAAGTTAAATTTTACAGGATAAGTGTGACTTGCTGGAGCTTCCAGGTTGGTAAGTGAGAAGCAGGAATCGGCATCTTGATTAGTAAAATGGTTTGTGTAGATGTTGTATTCCTACATGTGGTTAAATGTTTTGGATGTTCTTACAAGTGGTAAGAGGTTGTTTCTGATAAAAGTGATTACTCAAGGTCATTAGTTTGAACTTGATGTAATCCTTATACATGTGGTTGATTACAGAATGATGAACCAAACCCCTAACTTTACAAGTGATAAAACCAACAAAACTTATTTTCAGGAAAAATCATTTTGGTTAAAACAAACTTAAGTGTTTTGAAATCATTATGAGAAAATAGTTTTGTGAAAGGGGAAGTTCTGATTGTTTATGCCAAGTGGATGGCGATTTGAAGCGATTCGATATCAGTTGTCAAGTTTATTGTACAGTTTGATTTCAAATTTACTTTAATGTGTTTGCATTTTAGGGGGAGTAGAAATTTCAGAAAATCCAAAAACATTAGAAAATTTGAAAAAGCCAAAAACATGATAAAATCAAAAATGAGTTTTAGTGTCATAAAAGAGGAAATGATAGTACATCAGTAGATAGTCACAGTATGCTAAAGAATTGTATTGATTAAATAGCATTAAACGGTCTCACTGATGATATGCCGATAGGTTTTTACACATTTAGTAAGTTTTTTCGGGATATAAACTAAATTTCAAACTTGCTTATTTCGTGGGGAACACTACTTGAATATATAGGTAACCCCTGAAATCTCGTTTGAAAGATCCCTCTTTCTGAGATACTAGGTCTTTATGCTCAGTGATATCTGGGGTATTATCCCGGGACTTCTGATTTTGCGGAAGCAATGGCCTAGTCCCCGGATAATGCTTTCTGCAAATGCTTTAAACATAGCATCGCCCTCAGCAAATTGATGAAACAATAAAATTGATAGTCATTGCTGTTGTAACAAAAGATCCTCTAAAGGGGACCCACCAAAAGTCAAAGCCGTTATCTCTCTGCGTATCGAAAGATCGACCTGAGCTCTCACGACCCTCGCAATTTAACCCCTGACAGATATCATCTGTGGTATACTCACCTGTAAGACTGAATATTGGGATCTGGATACGGGAGTATATTCAAGAGGTGGGACACATGAATAAGTTTAAGTCCTTAACACACCTAACTCATATCCTGAATCAGTTGAAATTTGTGTGAAATTTTAAGTGGATCAGTATATTGGCAATCTAAGTGAATTGTTTAATTCTTAATGTGTAACTAAGCTCAATGGTACTTGTGACTTGTCAAAAACTGATATGATCCTCTTACACGAACTCACAAAAATATTGTCTGTAAATATTTCTTTATTATATTTCTTTACATTCAAATATTACAAAAAGATTTTCAGTGTGTTTTAGTATAAACTTTTGAAAAAGTTAAAAAGATTTTCGACAACTGATGTTGGAAAGCTGTTTTTCAAAGTTCCGAGTGCTAAACATGATTACATTGTTGTGAGGGGGAGTGTGTCTTAATTATCAAAATATGTTTTTAAATCAACAAGTGGTTCATCATGTATTTGTGATCTGAGGGAGAGTGATAGTTGGTGTATATTTTTATAAGAGAGAGTCAGTGTTTGGTGTATTCAAATTGTTAAATTTAGAAATTCATTTCTGGGTTAAGAATGTGCAGGAAGAGCCAAGTTTCAATTCTGAATCTGAAAATAGAATGCCAGGTTTCAGATTCTGAAAGCAAAGAAAGCCAGACAAAGATCCTGATGCAGATATTGCTGAGGAACAAAGGAATGCCAGCAAATCGAGAGGGGGAGTCTGAGGATATTCAAGCAGATAATGTTAAAGGAGAGTCTGTTGATAAAGATAAAGAGAGAGAGAAAAGCCCAGAGACTGATCAAGACTAAAGAAGTGAAGACACAGCATTGTCGTAACTCGATAGTCGACTCGTCAACATCTGAGGGGGAGTCTGTTGGTACACTACATCTCTCGACTTCGTCTTAGATCGAGTCTTACATTATATTGTATAGATTAGGGCGGGTTTTATGAGAATATAGGAAGTGTGTAGTGGTTTAGGAGCAGGTTTCGCTCATATGGTCATAGGCTAGAGGTTCCGCTTATTTGTCACATGTGAGGTTTCGCTCATATGGACATGGTCCTTGGAGCGAAACCTCAGCAACTATATATAGGGGTACCTATGAGCGAAATCAATAACGGTTCCCTTGTATTCCATACCGAAGCTCTGCCGGTGTGAAGAACTGCATGTAATCGATAGTTAATCAATACAATTAGCAGTATTAGTGAAGAATCAGCTGTTTCTAGCTTTGTTTCTTGTTATTCCGCACCTGAAACGAAGTTGAACTTCTCTGAATGACTCATTTGGGTCAGATCGCGATCCTACATAAATAACCTAAACATGGATTAGAAATAAGCTTTGATAGGTTCGGTGTGCGAAAACATGCTTATACGATCTTACAGGGACTAAAAGTGTCAAAAACGGCGTAAGTTTGCATTTTCGCGCATATCTTACGTTCTGGCCACATCTGGACATCCAAAATTTTTTTTACACACTAAAATATTTTTATTTTAGTTTTTTTTAGTGATCGGCATGCAAAAATTCCATTCGTCGCGTAATTTGGATTATTTTCGCATCCGTTCGAGTTTCGTCGTAAATAACCGAACAACGTGACCGTACGACCAAACAAACCGACATCCGAGATGTTTTCGAGCATGTTTTGAGTCCCCTATACTTTAACTTCATTTTAGAGCCTTGAAATGAGGTTAACGGGGTTTAAACACATCGAAAAAGGCTTTAAACACGTGCAGGGACCAAAACTGTAATTATTTGAAACTTTGCTGAATCTGACACATGGTGGCGTAGCGCTAGCATCTCCTGCCTATGCCGTCATGCTACGCGAGCATCACATCTGGGCAGAAAGTCTGTTTTCAGCAACAGTTTGTTAATTCAGGGGCCAATCTTGCAATTTCTTTGTGTGGTAGCCAAGTTACCACCTCTCCAAGGCTTTTAACCTGCTTGCAACAATTGTATGGATGAGATTTAATGCTTGGAAGCTACACAAACACGTTTAATGATCTTGTTGAGTTGCAACAACTATGAATAGCCAAGATCTCTTCCATTTCATTTGCTCATTTCCTTCTCTTCTCTTCTACATCTGATTGAGAGCTCTCCCAAGTGTTTGGAGCTTTCTAATCTGATTATTCTTGTAGAAAAGATAGCTAGGACCCTTTGTAAGTCTTCTTTCATGCTTATTCTTTATGTTTAAGCAGAAAGTCAAACATGTTTGGCCAACAGTTTGACTTTCGGTTTTGACCATCAATTGGTCAAGTCAAAGTTCAATTGAACTTTGCAATGTGATTGTAATCACAATGGTTATAATCCTTAGTGATTATACCTACTTATTACCAAATTAACTAGGCATAGTGACGAGTCAAAGTTTCGGTCAAAATACGTTTTAGCACGCATTTTGCAACGGAACAATTTTCGGGTATCAAAACCCATTGTTTTGATACCAAATCAGTAGGTTAAACATGTTTTGGCACGTTTAACTCGTCACTAATAGTTTGGTGCTTGTTTAGGGTCGTTAGTTAGGCGGTCTAAACAACCGCTTAGACTTTCGAACCCGACCCGTTTGGTCGATCATTAGGATCCAACCAAGCTTGCTTAGTGATTATAGTTACATAGGAAATAATCCCTGAGGTTATACCTTATAATCACCTAGGATTGGTTAGTCATTTGCTAGTTAGCTTGTATGCCCATAGTAAATGACCAAAACGCCCTTTTGAAGCATAAATCCGTATTTTGACTATGAGAACATATTTTTGACATATAATCTGATTTAGTAACATGTTTAGGCATAATTGGGCATGTAAGACTTGGCATAGCACATAGTTAACCAACCGAACATAGTTTTACGCTAACGACGCATTATAGTAGCTTATACTACCATAATTGGTCGAAACGGGTCAAAAGCACATAGGTAGACTTTCAAATCAGAATGTGGGGACTATTAAATCATACCATATGAGTTCAAATACTCATTTGATTTATAGAACCTCGTTCTATCCTATCTCCCGATTTAGGAGCCGATTATTAACATAGTTACCTATACTAGGTGCCGTTTGATTCCGTGATACTTGGAGCTTAAATTGGTCTTATTCTGAAGACTAATTAGCAATCCAAAGTGAGTACATAGTTCCCCTCTTTTACCGTTTTCAAATACTTTGGGGTGATTCGCATGTACATATTTGTTACTTTCTTGTTTTACAAGCTTTCGTGACATAAACATGCTAGTTTCACTTAGTACATATTTAGTACATGTTTTCACTATGTTTTGGTATGTATGTTAAGCATGCTAGCACATTGATTTATTACACATTTGTTACATATGTTTACTTAGCATGTGTATGCATTGTTTTACATGACATTTCTACTAGGCATGTTTACTTAGCATACCTAGTACATGATTTTCATAGCATGCTTACATTGGTTATGACATTTGGTGTGTTTAATCGGGACAATAATACATTCATTAACATTGATCACGCCGCTCGGTAGTATGTAATGGTACCATAGGAATTGACAACTCCCGTTTCCGACTTCCTAGGTTTGTTTGGAAGTTGGAAATGACAGAATCCGACTACATAACTTAGATGAACCTTTAATTTGTTTAAAGGTTTGTCGCCACAGTCGCAAGGCTTGAATGTATGTGATTAACATTACTGCATAAATGTTTGTAATCATAAAGCATTGTTTTTCTGCAAAACATAACATTTGATTTAAACTTAGGTTTACTCAAAAACATTGTTTTGTACATTTTTCCTACGCGGGTTGAGTAGATTCTTTTATTCACCGTACATGACATATGCTTCACATTGGCATTTTTTCATAGTTTAAGTAGATGTTTTCCTACTTGCTATGCGTTCCATTGGTTATGCATACATGTTACACATGACATTAAACATGACATTTTGTTGGGTAATGATAAGTGACTTATGTAACGGGGCTATGTGTTATACGATAAAAGCATGGTGGATACGCCGCTGGTACTTCCTATATATAAGTGCTTTTATTGTATTATACATTGTTGCGTTTCCTAAGCCACTTGACAAAAGACATGAAACATTTTTATACAAAGTACATATTTTATACAATTCACTTTTACTTGGTTATTTATTTAACCATGCATAATTCTTTTATATCATTTGATTTTCATATCGATTTTCACATGATTTTATAAAAGAAAACATTTTACAAGGTTCATGACTATCATTGTTAAACACTTCTTTTAAACTACAAGTCATGAACCCTGCATAAACAAAACCTATGTATCTCACAGGCATTTTCATGCTGACGTACCTATTTTTACATGTGTTTCAGGTGCTGATGCATGATGATGTTTGTGCTACACTTAGGCGGACTCGGGCCTTAGTGACTTAAAAGACAATTATTATGTTATGTTTTATTTAAATTCCAAGACAATGTAAACTTTAAATTTAATAATACATAATTTTTATTACCATGGTTGTTGAAATAATGATTCTGTCACCTCACTCCCCGGCGTTTCCGTCGCGGTTTGTTGTTTTTGACGCGGCCGGGGTCTGACATATTGTATGACATATACAATTTACGTGATCCTCTAAACAATACACATATACATTCACATACACGTACTTTCACATGCTAATGCTCTATGATTCTACAAATAGCAAATTTCATTCATGTTGGTGCATACGTCTGTCGACTTCGTCTTGTATCGATTTTTGTATTTGTATAGATAGATCAAGGCACGGATATCGAGAAATGTGTTTTTATAGGTATTTCGCTTGAAATGACACAAGGTCATTTCATGCGAAATCAAGTGGGTAATTTCGCTTGAAATCAGATGCTGATTTCGTTTGTGTTATTTCATGCGGAATTAGATTCCGTTTGAACTGTTTCAAGCGAAATCATCTCTCCTATAAATATCTGTTGTGCCTATTCATTTGTAACGATTCTGATTCCGGTAGCGAAGCTCTGCCGAAGTGTCTACAGTATTGTAATCGATCTAATATCAATCAAAAGACAGTTTAAAGTGATATTCTAGCTGAATTGAACTTGATACGTTTGTTTCCGCCTTTCGTATTGAGAAAAACTCTTCTGATCGACTCGTTTGGGTCACAAAACGATCCTACAAGTGGTATCATAGCTCAGGAGGAAGAGTTCTTACCATTTCAGCTGCAATTTCTATTTTCTACACCTTCTTTTCACAGTTTAACTTGATTTCACGGTTAAAATGGCTTGATTTTCAAATATAATGTGCGTAACAGTGTTTTAACAAACCCTTGAAAGTTTCAGACATTAATTCGGCTTAAAACTGTTCGAAAGTTTAATTTCTCTTGAAAGTTGATATTATTTCGTTCGAACAATTGCTGTAATTTTGCACGGAATTAGTTTTGTTTGAACGATTCGAACGAAATCACTAATTTCGTTTGAAGCTAATTTCGCACCAAGGGGTAATTTCGTGTGAGAGTTAATCTCGTGTGAAATTTCATAGTAATTTCGTTTGAGAGGGTTATATCATGTGAAAGAAGTAATTTCGTTTGAAAGCCTTATTTCGTGTGAAAAGTGATTCCGTGTGAGTTGGTATTTCGCTTGAGATTGTTGTGCAGGTGATTTCGCTTCAACTGTGATTTCGTTTGAAAGGGTATTCTGTTTGAAGAGGTGATTTCGCTTGAGTTTGATTTCGTTTGAAAGTGTCAGAGTTTTTGTGAAACTTGTACCGAAACATGGAAGAGGAATTTTATAACGCATTTGCTACTACCCCGACTACTCCGGCTAGTGTTACTCAGAACTTGAACATGGAAAATGAAACGGGCACTATGCAAAAACCACCTAAGCTTATGAATATCGAAGAGTACAAAGGATGGGAAAAACAATTTGAGAATTGGGTTCAAGCAAATTATTTGGATGCTTGGGAATGTGTGGAAACGAAATATGTTAGACCATTGAATGATGATGAGGAGGAGATTGCTATTAAAGATCTAAGTGTTGATGATAGAAAGAAATACAAAAATGAGAAGATGATGATTAGTCTATTGCATCAAGCTGTGAAGGAAGATATCTTGGTTTTATTACAACACAATGGAAGTGCATACTCTATCTGGAAAGCATTAAAATCAAAGTTTGTTGGAAGTAAAGAAATGATCAAAAACAAAAAGTCACTTTTGAAAAAGGAATTTGATCTATTTCGTGGCTTGAGAACTGAGAGCACCAAGCAGATCATCGAAAGATATTGCAATCTGTTAGTTCAAATGAAGAGAGTGAGTGTCAATAAAGATAATGAAGAATTGATAGAAAAGTTGGCTGATGCATTGCCACATGAAACTTGGGGCACATATCTCATGATGTTGAGAAATAAGAAGGATTTTAGTAATTTGACACTGAATAAGTTCATTGAAAAACTTGAAGC
The DNA here is from genome assembly GCA_030545235.1 of Helianthus tuberosus. Taxonomy (NCBI): domain Eukaryota; kingdom Viridiplantae; phylum Streptophyta; class Magnoliopsida; order Asterales; family Asteraceae; genus Helianthus; species Helianthus tuberosus. Next base: position 121,845,296 of record CM060378.1, read on the forward strand.
TCAAGAGATGGAGCAAAGAAAGATTTCAAGAATGAAGGATTTTGATGGTGAACAAGATATCGGACTTTATTACAAAGGAGGTGTTAGTCATAAGATCAATATGTCACCAAAGGTTGAAACTGCATTCAATGCTAAGAGTTTGTCTGGAGGGTCATCTCAAGGATCAAACAGCAAAACGGGGTTTTCTTCATATCCATCATTTGATCCAAATTTTTCAACAACCAAGAATGGCAAGAGATTATAATGCAACATTGTTTTAAATCTTGAAAATGGTGAAAATTTCTCGGAAGAGGTTGCAAAAGGTCACATGTCGTTGTTGGGAACTGTATTAGAATCATATGAAAGTTTAGTTGTAGGAAAGATCGGGAATCCAATGTTGACAAAAGAGTATTACGATCAGATAGATGCAGAAGAGATGGAATTAATGGATATAAAGTGGTGTTTGGCGAGTGTTTTGAGAAGAGCTGAAAAGTTTAAACAAATTACGGGAAGAGATGATTTCCTTGATGCAAATGTTTCTACTTTAGGTTTTGATAAATCTAAAGTTACTTGTTTTCGTTGTAGGGAAAAAGGACACTTCAAGAGAGAGTGCACAAATCGCGAAGCAAGTGGAGCTCAAAATCCGCTCAATAAAAATGATTACTATCGGAAAGCAATTTATCATCAAGTTGCTCAACAACAACAAGAACCACAAACTGCACATGCTAGGAAGACAATCGAAGATTCATCAAAGAGAGCTTGTATGGTGAATCAAGATGATAAAAAGTTAACAAAAGAATTCAGTTGGATTAAATATGTTTCAGCTGGTAGTAAAGCGTGTCTGATAAACCAAGATGATGAAAAATTACCAGAAGTGTTTAGCTGGGCAAATTTCAGTTGGGATGATTATGATCCTAACAAAACTTCAAATCACAAAGCTTTTGTTGCTAGAGTTGTTGAAGACAGTGATAATGATGATGATTATTATGCAAGGAGAATGGAAAAGCACTTAAGAATGATGGAAGAAAGTGATAGTGATGATGAAAAAGCTAAAAAGAAAAAGAAGAAAGTTAAAAAACCTGTCAGCAGTGATGATGAAGAAGTTCCTGTGATAAGGAAGAAAATAAAAGACATTCCAGCTTTCAAAGTTGATGAAGAAGTTAATGCACAAAAAGTTCCTGTGAAATGTGAAAACTGTGAAGCAGTGAAGAAGCAGAACAGTACATTGATTCATATCATGAACAGATTGAAGGAATCTTATGATATTCTGAACAAAGCAATGAATCAATACAATCAATCTAGCAGTGAACAAGCAACGGCTATGAAGACACTTCAAGGAGCTTTCATGACAAAGCTGAAAGTCGTTAACAATTATATTGAGAAGTGTGCCGTTTTGGAACAAAAACTAGAAACTCAGCGAATTGAAACTGAAAGAGTAAACCGTTTGTTAAAAAGTTACTCATGTACTTCTTATGTCATTGACAGGATTTATCCAACAGTGGAAGGCATGAAGGCATTTGAAGAGGAAGAATCTGAAGGAAAAATTTCTGAAAAGAAGAAGGATACTGAAGTGAATGACTCTGGTAAGAAACAAGGTTTCAGTTACAACCAGTGTCCACCCCCGATTGAAAATGGATATTCACCGCGAAATCCAAATTTAGAAAGAGTCAAAAAGGCAACCAATTTACAGTGGGAGTATGGGTCTTTAGAAAATTTGCCAGACAACATTGATGTTACTTTCACATCGTCTGACACTGATCATGAGTCCGAATTAATAAAGAAAGTGGTCGATCAGGTGTTGGATAACGATGAAACCGAGAAGTCAAAGTTGGAATCAAACTCGGAGTCAAAATCTGACAAGTCAAAATCAACTGTCAAAAAGGAGAAACAGGTTTATAATAAAGAATTTATGCTATCAAAATCTAATTTGAATGACGAAACATTTAAAGTAGCTTATACTTTGAATGATTCTGACAAATTATATTCTGATGATGAATTTCCAATAAGAGGTGTTAAAACTGAAATGATCAAAAAGGTTTTCAAATTAACAGAAATTAATATTTCTGAAATAAAAGATGTAAATCTTTTTGAAAATCCTAAACCTTACACCTCAAGAGTACAACAAAGAGAAAACAAGAAAAAGGGTTACAGTTCTGGTTCAGGTTATCGAAAGAAACCAAACCATAACGGTAATTTCAAAAGAAAGGGATTAGGATTTATTCCACCGAAAAACCATAAAAATGAGAAAACTTATAAACTAAAAACTGTGTTTGTTTCAGGAATATCATCTGAAGAGGAAAAAGAAAAGTTGTTCAGGAATCAATCCAACAAAGAATTCCTTGCTAAGAAGCAAGAAGAGATGAAGAAGGATATTGATCAAAAGAAAGAAACGAGAACATGTTTTCAATGCAAAACAGTTGGTCATATTGCCAGGAAGTGTCCAAAAGCAATACAAACAAAACAGGGAGTTTCTGATACACTAAAAGAAAAGATGGTTGAGAATGAATCACCAACCAAACAATTTAAAGTTTTCAAAAATTCAAAGTTTGAGGTTGGTGAATGTTCACAGAGTTTTTACAGAAAAAGAGTGAAGCTTGACAACCAAAAATGGGTTGTTAAGAAATCTGAGGATAGTTCTAGTAATGATTTTGATTCCTCAAAATCAGAGGAGCTATTTTCTGGTGATGAATCTAATTCCACAAAGTCAGAGGAGCCACAAGTTGAGTTAAAATTGGAAACATCAGTTCCACCAATGGATGATGTCAATTTTCCACCATTGCGAGCTGAAAATTTTAAACAAAAAGTTGGTAAAATTGAAATTTCAAATCAATTTTTCTCTGAAAAGAAAGAATTTGATGTTGAGAAAGCCTTTAACCCCAAAGTGAAATATATTTTTGGAAAAATGGTTGATGGGAAGGTCAAAGGGGTAAAGGAATTTTATGAGAAGAAAATGAAGAAACCAGGTAAAGATAGGTCGTCCCAAGTTTGTGACTGGGATGGAACCTATTATGATCAGTAAACTCAGGACTTGCCGGAGCTCCGAGGTTGGTAAGAGTGGAGCAGGAATCGGCATCTTTCTTGTGAAATATCACCGAAGTGGTTGTTGGGTAATGGTTTATTGATATTTCGACATACAAGTGGTAAATCAGGGACATTAAATTGTACTTGATTTTCTACAATTGATATATGTTGATTAAACTTAAAATTGTTAAATATTTCAAGTGATTAAAGAAAAACAAGGTGATGAATTGAACCCCTAACCTACAAGAGGTTTTATGAATTCAACAAAACATATTTTTCGGAAAAACCATTTTGATTAAAACAAACTTTAGTGTTTTGAAATCATAATGGGAAAATAGTTTGTTGTGAGGGGGAGTTCTGATTGTTTATGCCAAGTGGATGACGAATTAAAGCAATTCACAGCAGTTGTCATTTTTCTGTACAGTTTGTTTTCAAATTTCCTTTAAATGGTTTTGAATTTTAGGGGGAGTAAGAAATTTCAGAAAATCCAAAAACATTTGAAAATTTGAAAAAGCACAAAAACATGATAAAATCAAAAATGAGTTTTTGTTGTAAAAAGAGGAAATGATAGTACATCAGTGGACGATCACAGCACGCTAAAGAATTGGATAGTTAAAATGTGATAAACGGTCTCACTGATGATGCGTCAGTAGGTTTTTATACATTTAGTAGATTGTGACGAGATATAAACCTAAATTTCAAACTTGCTTATATCGTGGGAAACATCTCTCGGATATATGGGTAACCCCCGAAATCTTGTTTGAAGGGTCCCTCTTTCTGAGAAACTAGGTCTTTATGCTTAGTGATATCTGGGGTATTATCCCGGGACTTCGGATTTTGCGGAAGCAATGGCCTAGTCCCCGTATAATACTTTACGCTTGCTTGAAATATAGCCCACCCTCAGCATAAAAAAATGATGAAACATTGCAAAATGCTAATCATGTGCTGTTGAAGAAAAGATTCTCTAAAGGGAACACACCGAAAGTCGAAGCCGTCATATCTCTGATTTTGCGGAAGCAATAGCCTGAGCTCTCACGGCCCTCGCATTTAATCCTTTACAGATATCATCTAGGTATACTCACCTGTAAGACTGAATATTGGGATCTGGATACGGGAGTATATTCTGAGGTGGGACACGCGAATAAGTTTAAGTGCTTAAAACATTAATCTCATATCTCGAAACAGTTGAGCTTTGTGTGAAAAATTAAGTGGATCAGTATACTGACAATCTAAGTGAATCGTTTAGAACTTAAAATGTTTAAAGCTTAACGGTGCTGGTGTTTTGTCTCAAAAACTGATATGATCCTCTTACACAAACTCGCAAAAATATTGTTTGTATATAGTTTCTTTACTGCATTTCATTTAAAGTAAAAATCCAAAAAGATTTTCGGAGTGTTTTAGCATAAACTTTTGAGAAAATCCAAAAAGATTTTTGACAACGGATGTTGAAAAGCTGATTTTCAAAGTTCCAAGTGCTAAACATGATGAACAGGTTTGGGAGAGTGTTGTTTGAAAAGAAAAATGGCATTTTTTCAAGTGGTCATCAGAAATTTTTGAATGTTAAATCATTTTGATTAATACCTGCAAGTGATGTATAAATTTGTCATATTTTAAATTCGTGAGATTTATTTTTGGGTAGAGAATGTGCAGGTTAGCCAGGTTCCGATATCTGAGTTGGATGAGTGCCATGTTACGATCTTAGAACCTGTGAGAAGAGAATTCCAGACTGCGATTTCTGTTTAGCGAAAGGGGGAGTCTGATGACATCTAGAGGGAGTTTAAAACTGCTGATGCTGATAATCTTAAGGAATCAATAGATCTGATCAAGAGGAGTATAGAACCAGGTTGAGATTCTGGGAGAAAAAGAAAGAGATTGATTGAAGACACTTACAATGGAGATTCTTTGGAGAGTTCTAGAAGGCTGATAAAGACTGAAGGTTTGACAACCGAAGACTCGACACTAAAGACTCCTCAATATTCGAGGGGGAGTCTGTTGGTGCATACGTCTGTCGACTTCGTCTTGTATCGAGTTTTGTATTTGTATAGATAGATCAAGGCACGGATTTCGAGAAATGTGTTTTTATAGGTATTTCGCTTGAAATGACACAAGGTCATTTCATGCAAAATCAAGTGGGTAATTTCGCTTGAAAACAGATGTTGATTTCGTTTGTGTTATTTTGTGCGGAATTAGATTCCGTTTAAACTGTTTCAAGCGAAATCATCTCTCCTATAAATACCTGTTGTGCCTATTCATTTGTAACGATTCTGATTCCGGTAGCGAAGCTCTGCCGAAGTGTCTACAGCATTGTAATCGATCTAATATCAATCAAAAGACAGTTTAAAGTGATATTCTAGCTGAATTGAACTTGATACGTTTGTTTCCGCCTTTCGTATTGAGAAAAACTCTTCTGATCGACTCGTTTGGGTCACAAAACGATCCTATAATTCAAAGTAACTATATAACATAGTTTCAACATATCCTTTACTAATAAGCTCGTATGATTCACATTTATCACATATTCGCCTCTTAATCATACTAAAGCAAATCATTATATACACATTTATCACATATTCTCCTCTTTATCCGAATTCTCATACGAATTCCATCTAACTCACATTCTTCAAATTATTTTCACCACTAATCTCATCATTTTTATATTCATTTATTAACAATTTAGGTTCCTTCACATATCCAAGTACTTTAGTCTACATTTACTTCTTTCATTATTCATTATCATACGTTTCCAACTCCACTTTATACATTCGTCATTCATTTCATGCCCTTCCATACGTCACATTCGACTTTTATAAATTTTACTTTATCGCCAACGATCTACATAACTTTACATAACTTATTATATCTTCTAATAACTTGACAAGAACATAAAACGGACATTTCAGAGAAGTACAGGAACTTAAATTATGAAAAATTAAAATTTCAGCGAGCGAATTGGTGTAGCTCAAGCCGTCGGTGACGCCTCTACATGCCATCGGCGACGGGCCTTAAAAAATGGCGTCGGGTAATTTGTGGCATCGGTAGGGAGTTAGGCCGTAGGCTCAGGTAGCCGCGTCAGCGACGGGCCAAGCCGGCGTCGGCGACGGGCCTTCCTGCGGTCGTTTTGCTGCAGCTCTTTGTTTAGTCGTTTGTCCATTTCCCGAGTCCAATTTTAGTCATACGAGCTCCCAACCCTCCGTTTTAATCCTCCCACTTTTACAGCCCCACATACCACTTTATAATTTCATATTAACCTTACATTATTCCTACTTAACTTATAGAAATTTAAACATTTACCTTTCTTGCGGCCATGGAACGAACACACCATCGCGCGAGCTATCCGTTTGAGTTCAAGCACTAATACTTGCACTTGAATCCCTCAAACCTATGCTCTGATACCAACTTATAACACCCTAATCCTTACCCTTTTTAAAAGACTATAAAAACATATGAATTTTTACAAAAATTGGGCATGACCCATTCCTAACATAGACAATTTCCTGCTCAACAATAAGATGCTTAACTTAAAAGACCCATTTTCATAAACTAAAGCAAAACCAACATGTTTTACACAAAAGCTACTTACTAAACAAGTTTTTGCCCAATTCACAAGGACATCAAAAAGATTACATATGTTAAAATACATATGACCAAAACTAAGACCATACTAATGTGACATCTTCGGAAGCGCTAGATGGGCGTGATATCGAGTGTGTTCATTCCGAGTCGCCAAGCTATGAAGTCAAGGATTTACCTACATCAAACATCAAGTTTAAAACTCGATAGCTACATCACTTCTAAACTAATATTACAACTTTAATCCCATTCATGCATTTATCTTGTACACGCATTATCTCACCCCATGAAACGGGTCAAAGCATACAACTTCAAAACTTGAGATATATCAAGCCATACTTGTCCCGTTGGGACGGACACTTTCATTCATACATAACATTTACATACACTCTAACCCGTGAATGACGGGTCGAGTTAAATTCCTTTCATTCATAAATTATCCGTTAATAACGGATAATATCATTCACGATCAAACTTTCCTTCGGTTCGTTTACAATGAACGAATTATTTTCCTTTTAGGCTTACTTTATCATTACCCGGTTATCCCACAAAGGACCGGTCATAACATATATTCATTTACAATTCTATGGTTCATGTAAATCATTCAAACAGATTTAACCATTTCCTATTGAACTAACACAAATATCAAATATGGTTTTGGCATGAACAATAATTTACTAATAGGAGTTAGTATGCATAATAACATACCTCGGTCTTGTGCGTTTTTCCGTCTTTGTAGCACTTGAACTTTCTTCTGTCATGCCTACATTAACATGTTCATTCTATCACTTAGTCCATCCGAACATCATTTCATTATTTACATGTTCTATCAATAAGCAACATTATCATAATTTTTCCGAATCTCACATAAATATTCTCTTAAGCATTTCATCGAACACTTGGCGGGTTTCGCATTTGTAGGACACTAACACAATTATCCTAGGACATGATTTTAACTAGTTCTTCTAGAATTTCATCAACATTCAATCAAATTCATGACTAACCTTCATCCTACACCATATTGTCTAAGAATCCTAGTATCACAAGGACATCATAGTTAAATTTTCACATAATTATACTCACCTTGTTCACCTTATTCATAACACATTCTCATAAGGTGAAACCATATTAAAATTATTCAATTGTCCTAAATCCAAGCATGATTTCTGTTCTAGAAGATAGTTTTTAACATTCAATTACACAAATCATATCAAAACTCACAATTGAGATGAAACCCATTTCTTGAAATTCATCAAATCACGAAATTGAACTTACCATTTTACTGAACAAGGTCTGATGATCGAAATAAGGGTTCATGCATTCGATTTTTCTTTGAATTTCCTTCTCAATTGGATGGAATTGGTGAAACTAGGGTTTCACCCTTGGCTCCTGCTTATGCGATCGATCAGACACACACACACACCTAGTGTGTGTGTTTTGATTTTTAATCTTTTATTCATCTAAGTTGTGGCTTCTTACAACTTTGGTCCCTTAAGTTTGTTCACCCATTAATTTAAACACTACACATCTTATACTTGTAGTTATAACATTTTTCCATTAACTAAGTTAAGTTTCTTATTTACTTTCACTAAATTTTTATATTAGACATTTTGGGGTGTTACATTAAAGAATCATAATAGATAATACAAAGTTTGGCGTTTCTAAATTTGATTCTTAATATATCAAGTAGTGAAGTATTACTCTTATACCAGAATATCAAATATAACTTAAGAAATAACTTGAAGTACTAAATAATAATAAAATCTTTAAACTATTTCCCACTGATATATATATATATATAGGGAGAAGATCATGCGAGAACCACCTCTTATTGCGAGAACCGCGAGAACCAATGTGAACACAACCAAAAATGCCTAAAAATAGCTAAAAATCACACAAATTTTTTTTTTTTGAATTTTTTAATATTTTCTATAAAAAAATCGCTACTTTTCGAAGCAAAAAAAAAATTTCTTTAATTTAAAAAAAAATTTAAAAAAAAAAATTTTTTGGCTTCGAAAAGTAGTGATTTTAACATAAAAAATATTAAAAAATTCAAAAAAAAAAATTAGATTTTTTTTTTATTTTTTTAGGTTTTTTGGGGGTTTAGTTTTTAGCATTTTAGCTTGGGGGTGGGGGGTTTAGGTTTTTGGGGGGTGGGGGAGGGGGGTTAGGTTTTTTTTAGGTTTTAGTTTTTAGCATTTAGCTTGGGGGGGGGGGGGGTTTAGGTTTTTTTTTTTTGGGGGGGGGGGGGTGGGGGTTAGGTTTTTTTAGGTTTTTTAGCTATTTTAGGTTGTGTTCACATTGGTTCTCGCGGTTCTCACAATAAAGGTGGTTCTCGCATGAGCTCCTCCCTATATATATATATATATATATATATATATATATGTTACATACATATATTTAAAATCATCTAGTTATACCGTACCTATTATTTTTGTACATTTTTCTCTTTCAAAGATACAGTTTTGTAAAATATAAAATATTATATATATATTTTTCATAGGTATATAAATGTACATGTGCTTATATGGATGTAATATAATAAAACCATATGTAATATAATATAATATTTTCATATTGTCAAAATCCTGTTTTAATTATTGTATTTAATAAACATGGTTTAAGTATGCTAAGGTATTATATTTTAACCAAATTAATATAATTATATATTTTGTCAAAACCTTGAAAAATATATATTTAAATTGAGTAAACCTTTTAGGTTATATCATAAATCATAAAACATATTACTTGCATCGAATAATATTTTATATTAAGATATTTAAGAGATATCATGCCTAAAGGGTGTTATCTTATATCTTTGATTAAGATATTAATGTCAATATCATAATATTATTATAATTTATATTGAATTGTATTCACATAAATATATGGGTATGATATATATCACAAAATTTAATATTAATATATTATGAATATATCCCCTTTATATATTTATAGCATAACATACTGTAAGACACAAATAGGGGTTACACATACTGAGAATTTAAATGACATAAAATTATTTAGGTATAATACATGAATTATATTATCTTAATATTTATATTATGATATTTTCGAAGTATCATACCTGAATCGTGTTATCTTATTATTAATATTAAGATATTAATGTTAATATCGTAATATTATTATGATGTTTTAAAATTTATATTGCATTTTATTCATATAAATATATGATATATCTAATATATCATAAATATTGATAAGACATAACATTATTAATATATCACCTATATATTTATATATACGTTTTAAATATAGCATTACTGTAAGATAGAGATAATGGTTACACTTATTGGAAATTCAAAATTTCGGTAAATGAAATAAAATCAAAATAGACATATTAAGATTTTAGGATAACACATAAGATATTAATTTCCTAAAATAAATGTTTAAGGTTTATGTATTGGAAGAACATTAAAAGGGCTTAAACCAGTGGCATAGGTCTGATACCACCTTCTGTCACAGCCCCCGGCCCCACACTGGGAGCGGGAGCCGCGAGCCAGTCAGATGGTATCAGTGTTTATTAATTTGGCAACGGAAAGTTTCATCAGGACCGTAGTTAAGAAATATTTTTATCAGAGTTAAACAACAAAATGTTTAAAATAGATAAATGGGATGAAACCCAAGTTTTGCTGATAATATATTTATAGTAAACAAGTGGGACAAAACTCGATTTTTCATTTGTAATATATTTATAGGGATAAACCCTTAATTTTGAAAACAAAGTCTCCTTTTTATTTAGGTAACTTTTATAGCCACTTTTCTAAGCCTTCAGTGCTCTACAGCTGGATTCTATTGGCTTCACACTAATTTACATGAAACGCGTTTTAATAACATTTTATAAGCAAGAAATACTGGTGAGTGCATCCTAGTTTAATCAAAATAAGCTTTTATCTTTTTACAGAATTTAGGGCATCCACAATTACATTTGTTTATATCTACTCAATTACCACTCACGGTACCGTCAATCCTGACTTGTGGTCATGCTACTACTCACAGTGTAGTAACAAGTTATGTATACAAAACCCCAACATACCGATAGTAATTGTAGAATCAAAAATACTCAATCACTGTTAAATGTAATTTAAAATAATTGAGGTTTTGGTAAAACATTTTGACTCAAATAAAACAGATGTACTCACAAATAGTGAGAAAAGTGAATGTACTCACAAAAAGGTTTACAAAAAGGGGAATGACTCACATTCATAGGCTTAGGTATTTCTACAGGCTTCCTGGTAATATTATAGCTTCCTAGTAAATTTTAAACAATGCACATGTGTTAGTAAGATAACCCAAATTGCATTAGCCGTACAACTCGAGACAGAACTCCAATGACTGAGTCAGGCAAAGCCTTTACATGCATTACGGAGTCCTAGATCAATTGGATGTAACACGAGACATAACTCCAATGACTGAGTCAGGCAGAGCCTTGACATGCGTTACGGAGCCCTAAATCGATCATATAGGGTAATAGCAGGGTTATAGTACTTACAACTTGGTAGAGCTTCGCTTATTAGGGGGTATTAGGCTAGAGCTTTCACATATTAAAAGTTGAGAGAGAATTTGGAATTTTGAACAAATTGAAATGCCGTTCCCTGCCCATTTTATAGCTAGTTTAGCAGGCTGTCGCGCCTCGCGACTCCCACAGGCCTAGCCTGTCGCGGCCCGCGAGGGCCCTAAAGGCGGCAATAAGTTTGATGAGTCATCACCCTAGTCCTGACGCGTGTCTGACACGGGGCAGCTCAGGTGACCAGCAAGCAATGGGGCCTCCAGCCCCTTTCGTCCGTCGTGGCCCGCGAGCGGCTCAAATATTTGTTTTTATTTGTTTTTCATTAATATTAAGGTTGTTCGGGTCCCTTTCTCACGTACTGGATGTATCTGGGAGCGTTTAGGGTTGTTTTCGAGGGTTGTTACAGTCCTGGGTAATTTCATTATAAAATCCATCGATATTTGTTCCCACTTCCAGACGGGTATTTGAGGTTGTTGCAACAGCCCTGACAGTTTCTGATACTCCACCTTAACCTTAGCGCAGGTTAGGCATTTTCCAACGTAAGCAGCAACGTCACTCTTGAGTTTTGGCCACCAATAGTATTCCTTCAAGTCTTGATACATTTTGCCCGATCCTGGGTGGATCGAGTATCCTGACTTGTGAGCTTCATCAAAGATTATCTCTCGAACACCGCCAAAGAGCGGAACCCAGACACGTCCCATAAAGTATAAGTTTCCCTCTTCGTTTGGTACCAATTGTTTCTCCATTCCCCGGAGAAGTTCTGCCTTCAGGTTTTCCTCCTTGAGTGCTTCTTGTTGTGCATCATGAATGCGCAAAGTGAGATTCGTCCGAATTGTCATCTCTAAAGCTCAAACCCTTAAGGTTTTGACTCTTTCCTTTCGACTCAAGGCGTCCGCTACCACGTTCGCCTTTCTAGGGTGGTACTTGATCTCAAAGTCATAATCGTTCAGCAACTCAACCCATCGGTGCTGACGCATATTGAATTCCTTCTGATTAAATATGTGATGCAAGCTCTTGTGGTCTGTAAAGATAGTACAACGAGTACCATACAGATAATGTCGCCAAACCTTCAAGGAAAATACCACCGCACCAAGTTCCAAGTCATGGGTGGTAATATTCTTCACATGAACCTTCAATTGTCGCGATGCATAGGCGATGACCTTTTGGCGTTGCATGAGCACGCAACCCAAACCTTGACGCGAAGCGTCACAGTATACCACCAAGTCTTCAGTACCTTCGGGAGAAGTTGGAAGGCTTCTTCCTGCTTCTCTCCCTAGTCAAACTTCTTGTCTTTCCGTGTGAAGGAATTTATCGGTTGGGCAATTTTGGAGAAGTTCTCAATAAATCTTCGGTAATAGCCCGCTAATCCCAAAAACAGTCGTACTTCAGTCGGTGTATTGGGGGCTTCTCAATTCTTTATCGCTTCAATCTTTAACGGATCTACATGGATACCATTCTCGTTTACCACATGACCAAGGAACTGTACCTCGCGAATCCAAAATCCGCACTTTGAGAACTTTTCATAAAGCTTCTCTTTCTTTAGGAGTTCCAGAATGGTTCTTAGATGTTGCTCGTGCTCTTCCTTTGTTCATGAATAGATCAGAATATCATAGATAAATACAATCACAAATTTATCGAGATATGGTTTGCATACAAGATTCATCACATCCATAAATACAGTCGGTGCGTTCGTCAATCCAAATGGCATCACTAGGAACTCATAGTGCCCAAAACAAGTTCTGAACACTGTCTTTGGTATACTCTGTAACGCCCTGTTTTTTCACACTTTCCATATTAGGAAACCGTTGCTTGTAATTCTATTTTTGGAAGTCTTGTGTTCTTGTAATCGTTCTTTTGTTGTAAACGTTGTAAAACCCGAGACTTGGATCATAATGAAATTCGTATTTTCTTCATATTCATGTTACACACATTTCGTAATTGTTCATACACTTGGAATTATTAAACACGTGACACTTTATTCATACTTCGTGCAAAATACGACAAACTTGTAAACTTATGCCTTATATACTAGAATTACGAAATTTCGACACTTATTCTCGACAACTATGCATGTTAATACTTTTTTTATGTTTGTCCTATGATCCTATTATTTAACATACCTTAAAATATGTTCCTAGTACATAAAACACCCTAATTATACAATAAAGCATCAATATATGGAAGTTTAGGGGTAAAACTTGCCATAAGAACAAACAAAATCAGCGAGCTTAGGGGCACGCGGCCCGCGAACATGGACCCCTACCTGGGTCACGGCCCGCGATGAAGGGAATCCGCAGATTAGGTGAAACCAGCTCGCGATTGGGCATTTATTTAGTGTGTTTTGATTGGTTTAACTTGTGTTTTCTACATTAATTACCCACCAAACTCTACCCTAATAACTTCCCTATAAAAACCAAATCTCTTCCACACTTCATCCACTTTACAAACTCACAAATTCACTCTCAAATCTGCTGGAAATCAGAAAGTGGACAGATTCGTATCAAGTTACTTAAGTATGGCATAACTTCTTCATTTCTCATTCTTTTTCTTTGATTCTTTTTCCTAATCACTTGGAATAACCTAAGGGATGATTCCACAGGTTTTCCATGGAAAACCAAGGCCTGGAACATCACCAAAATAGGCTCCAAAGTGATACAAACTTTCTGATTTGATTTAAACATTGTTAAACTTGAGTATTCTCATACACATTCCTATGTCCTTAAGCTCATAATCACTTCTATGGTTAGTTGGCTAAAAAAACAAGGTTGTGACACTTAAAATCAGAGGTTAAAACCTCATAATAAACTTTCTGTTTTGGTTATGGTTTAACCCACAAGTAATGAACAAGCTTAATGCTTGTTGTTTGTGTGATTTTAGGACTAGCTTTGGCTATCCTATTTGAAAATCCACACATTACTTGATGTTTTCCTTAGATCAGTTGTACTTATTCGATTCTTTATTGTATGTTCATGACCCTACTTGATTGTTTATAACAACAAGTGTAGTGGTGAACACCAAAGAGGTACCTAAATGGAAGACTTGTTCTTCCTACTTCATGCATTACTTATGTGAATTATAAAGAGGTTCCTAAATGGGGGATTCATCCTCCTACCTCATGCTTGACCTATATGACAATATGACATCTAAATAACTTATATAATATATTCAAATAACCAAACTCTTGATGATGAACTAGTGGCCATTTGTCAAGATAGTAGGTTACATCATCTTAGACTTTGATAACTTGTCACGATTCTTGTCACACCCCGACCGCGTAAAACAACAAATCGCGGCGGAAACATCGGGGCGTGTTGCGATAGAATTAATTGTTTCATAACCATGGCATACAAAGTTTTATTTATATATTAAACAAGGGTGTTTCATTGTTTCAAACAGGTAATTTAAGAGTTCAGAACATAATTAAACATAGTCTATCTTCTTTTAAAGTTTCTAAGGCACAGGTCCGCCCTAGTATCCTGATCAACATCCTATGGAAAAGCACCTGAAAACACATGTGAAAATAGGTACGTCAGCATAAAAATGCCTGTGAGATACATAGGTTTTGTGAAAATAAGATTCATGACTTATGTTTGAGAAAATGTTTAGTCATGAACCTTGTTATTTGCTTTGTCTTGTAAATCATTTGAAAACAATAAGATCAGATGATATGTATAAGTAATAGTCAGGTTAAATAGATAACCATGTAAAAATGTGTTTGTATGAGATAAGTTGTTTGTAAATCAATGTCTTGTGAAAAGTATGTTATTTGTATAAAATGTTCTATGTCTCAAACTGAAATGATTCAAATAACGTTACGCCATGTAATACCATACAAACACTTATATATAGGAAGTACCAGCGGCGTATCCACCATGCTTGTATCATATTACACACGCATCGTTACTTAATCACTTAATCAAACCAAACCAACCAATGTAAGAAGTCTATGTTTAAACCAATTGTCAAAGTGTATTGAATAATATGTCAAAGTGTTTATGTCAAGATGTAAATCATGTCAAATGTCTATGTCAAATATCCATGTCAAATGTCTATGTCAAATATCCATGTCAAATGTCTATGTCAAAATATCCATGTCAAATGTCTATGTCAAAATATCCATATCAAATGTCTATGTCAAAATGTCATGTATGGCAAGTGAAATGTCTCAACTAAACCATATGCACAAAAACAAAGTATTGAGGTAAAACTTGGTTTAAATCAAAGCTATGTTTTGTGTAAATGCATGCAACTATTTAATATGAACATTTATGCGGTATTGTGTAAATGCATACATCCAAGCCTGGCGACTGTGGTGATAAAACCCTTTAAACAAATTAAAGGTCTATCTGTCTTAATGTCAACGAATTCGGTCATTCCTTTCTGTCCCCTTACCCTGGGATGTCCGGAACGGGAGTTGTCAATTCCTATGGTACCACTACCTACTAACGAACGGCGTAGCTAATGTTAATGGATATATTGTCCCATGTAAACAAACCAAATGTCATAACAAAATGTGAGCATGTGAAAACAATGCACTAAGTATGTAATCAAATGAACATACATAGCGTGAAATGTCATGTAAAACGATGTACTAAGTAATGCACACAATGGGCATACCTAGCATGAAATGTCATGTAAAACGATGTACTAAGTAATGCACACAATGGGCATACCTAGCATGAAATGTAATGTAAAACAATGTACCAAGTAATGCACACAATGGGCACACCTAGCATAAGATGTAATGAAATCATGTACTATAATGTACTAACGAACATAGCAGTATATGATGTGAAAACTGGAAAGCAGGAAAGTAACAAGTAGGCACATGTGTTCCACCCCAAAACAGTTTGGAAAACAGTAAAAGAGGGGGGTTCTATGTACTCACCTGAGATTGCTCAGATGTATTGAGATAACCACCAAGCAATGCTAGAGATCACGGAATCAAACGGCACCTAATATAGGTAACTATGTTAATAAACCGGACCTAAATCGGAAGATCGGATAGAATGAGGTTTCGTAAACCAAACGAGTATAGGAACTCGTGTGATATGGTTTAACAAACCCTACATACTAAGACGAAACTTAACCTAAGTGCTTGTGACCCATTACGACCCGTTTAGGTAGCTTATGCTACCTTAACGCGTCGTTCGCGTAAAACGCGTTTGGAACGCCTAACATTTGTGACCACAAGGTATAACCTCGGAAGGTTACAACTATGGTCACCTAATGTGTTTGGTCGGATCCTAATGATCGACCAAATGGGTCGGGTTCGAAAGTATAAGCGATCGTTTAGATCGCTTACCTTACGACCCTATCTAAGCACTATACTAACAGTGACGAGCTAAGCATGTTAGAACATGCTTAACTAAGTTTAGAAAACAGGTTTGGCATCAAAACAAACGGTTTTGATGCTCACGAGTAGTTTGGTTACAAAATACGCAAGAATACGTATTCTGCCCGAAACTACGGCTCGTCACTGAGCCTAGATAACGTGGTAATCAGTAGGTATAGTCACTAGGGACTATAACCATCGTGATCACGCTCACGTTATGAAGTTCAAACGAACTTCGCATCGACCATAAACTGGTCAATGCAGAAAGTCAAACATAGTTCGACTTTCGGGCTATAAAAGCGATAAAAGAACGAAGGAACACTTACAAAGGGTCCCCGCTAGTAAATCTTGATCGAGTAGCTCAGGTATGAAGTGATTTGCTTCAACTTAGAGCACTTTTAATCAGATTTGTGAGGAATGAGGTGAAAATGTGATGGGTATTTATAGGAAAAGTAGAGCCGTTAGGATCGTTTCTTGAATATCGTGCCACGATCCGAGCCGTACACTTGTCACAAAGTTGTGGTGGCTAAAAATGGACACCATAGGAGTTTAACAAGTGTCATTTGGCCTTTGGGAGGTGTTAAGGGCTGAACAAAAGAGTTTATGCATTTTTTTTTATATATATTTTTTTTTTCTATTTTTTTTATTATTTTAGCAGTTTTGCAGTTTTGGTTCCTGTGTGCGTATCGTCGTGTTTTGGCACTTCTAACACCCGTCAAGCCCATTTTTAAGCTTCACAAGGATGTTAAAGTATAGGAAACATGAAACATGCTCAAAAATATCTCGGATGTCGGTTCGTTTGGTCGTACGATCGCGATGTTTGCTTAATTACGACGGTATGCGCATAAGCGCGAAAAACGATCCAAATGACGCGACGAATGGATTTTTCTTATGCCAAACACTAAAATAAAATATTTTAGTGCTTACATAAATTTTTTGGATGTCCGGATGTATTCAGAACGTAAGATATGCGCGAAAGTGCAAACGTGTGCACTTTTTGACACTTTTAGTCCCTGAATGAGCATAAAGTTTATTTTAGCATACCGTACCCCTCAAAGCATATTTCTAAGCTATGTAAAGGATATTTAGGGTATGTTTAACTTATGATCAAGTTCCGGAATGTCTGTTCCAGTACGAATCGTCATACTTTCGCAGTTTGTCAAGTTTAGTCCCTGTAAGCGAACTAACTTGTTTTTGACATACCAAAGCCTTCAAAACTCATTTCTAAGTTATGTAAGGGTTATTTAAGGTATGTTAAGTATATGTTGATGTTCCGGAGTATTTCTCGCATTAAACTGATTACGCTTACGCATCAGTTTGCGTATAACTCTCCAGAAAGCGATATAGAGTTTGAAATTACACAAAAAGTCAAAACATGAAAAATGTAAAACATAACAAAAAAAAACATTGTGATCAAATAACATTGTTTTATTGATAACAGAACTGTTCATAGTGATTACAAGCACAGTTGTTACAGTCTCCCCTACTTGTGGAAATTTCGTCCCGAAATTTATTTAGAGGAAACTCGTGGAAAAAGATGTGGATATTTCGCTTTCATTTGATCTTCGCGTTCCCAAGTAAACTCAGGTCCACGTTTAGCTTCCCAGCGAACTTTGACCAAAGGAATGCGCTTGCGTTTAAGCCACTTGACTTCACGTTCCATGATTTCCACTGGTCTCTCAACAAATTTTAGTGTTTTGCCAACACGAATTTCGTCAAGCGGTATGGAGAAGTTCTCATCAGCTGTACACTTCTTGAGATTGGACACGTGAAAAGTTGGATGAACATTTCCCAGTTCAGGAGGTAACTCAAGTCTGTAGGCTACCTTTCCGATTCTTTCGACGATCTTGAATGGTCCAACGTATCTAGGTGCAAGTTTTCCTTTCTTTCCAAATCTGATCACACCTTTCCAAGGTGAGACCTTAAGTAATACACGATCACCGACTTGAAATTCAAAGGCTTTGCGTTTTGGGTCCGCGTAAATCTTCTGACGGCTTCTAGCTGCCTGAAGGTTATCACGAACTTTCTTGATCTTGTCAGTTGTCTCTAAAATGAGGGCAGGTCCAGTAAGTTGAGCCTCGCCAATCTCATTCCAGCAGACTGGTGAACGACATTTTCGACCATAGAGAGCTTCGAAAGGAGCCATTTTGATGCTAGTGTGATAACTGTTGTTGTAGGAGAATTCAATCAATTTAAGATGTGAATCCCAGCTACCACCAAAATCGATCACACAAGCTCTTAGCATATCCTCCAGTGTCTGGATTGTTCTCTCAGATTGACCATCCGTTTGCGGATGATAAGCTGTGCTCAGATTAAGTTGGGTCCCCATGGCAGATTGCATGGTTCTCCAAAAATGAGAAGTGAAACGAGCATCTCTGTCAGAAATGATGTTCAACGGAACACCATGTCGAGCTACAATTTCATCTACATAGATTTGAGCAAGTCTGTCAGTAGGAAAATCCTCGCGGATTGGCAAGAAATGTGCTGACTTTGTAAGACGATCAACGACTACCCAGATGGCATCATGACCTTTCTTTGTGCGCGGGAGTTTGGTAACAAGATCCATAGTAATGTTTTCCCATTTCCAAACTGGGATCTCTGGTTGCTCCAATAAACCCGAAGGACGCTGATGTTCAGCCTTAACCTTAAGACAAGTAAGGCATTTGGATACGTATAAGGCAATGTCTTTCTTCATACCAGGCCACCAATAGTGAATACGAAGATCCTTATACATTTTATCTGAGCCCGGATGAATAGAATAACGCGACTTATGGGCTTCATCCATAAGCAAGGTACGAAGATCATCCTGGCTTGGGACCCACAAACGGTCCATGAAGTAATATGATCCATTGTCCTTCAGTTCCAGAGCAGGTGTTATGTGATAAGGAAATTCCTTATCCATCAAACCTTGTGCAACACAAGATTGTTGAGCCTGAGAAATGCGTGCTTGAATATCGGATCGAGCTTGAATGACAGATTGAACACGTACACAATGAAGCTTAGTACGTTCCTTACGACTCAATGCATCAGCCACGACATTCGCCTTACCAGGATGGTAGCGAATTTCGCAGTCGTAGTCGTTTAAAAGCTCAACCCAACGTCGCTGTCTCATGTTGAGTTCTTTCTGGTTGAAGATATGCTGAAGACTTTTGTGGTCTGTGAAAACCACACATTTTGTTCCGTACAAATAGTGTCTCCGGATCTTTAGAGCAAAGACTACTGCACCCAACTCAAGATCGTGAGTGGTGTAGTTCTTCTCATGTATCTTCAATTGTCTTGATGCATAGGCTATGACTTTGTTCCTTTGCATAAGAACACAGCCAAGACCCAATTTCGATGCATCACAATACACAACAAAATCATCATCACCCTCAGGCAATGATAGGACAGGCGCATCGCAAAGCTTCTGCTTCAGGTGTTGAAAAGCTTCCTCTTGTCTGAATCCCCAGTAAAAGGGCATTTTCTTCTGAGTTAGAGCAGTTAGAGGCACTGCAATCTTAGAGAAGTTTTCAATGAAGCGGCGATAATAACCCGCTAGACCAAGAAAAGAACGAACTTCAGTAGGAGTAGTAGGTGTATCCCAATCCTTAATCGCACTGATCTTGGAGGGATCTACATGAACACCTCGTTCGTTGATAATGTGTCCCAAAAATTGAACTTCTTTAAGCCAAAATTCGCACTTGGAGAATTTGGCGAAAAGTTGTTCTTTCTTTAGGAGTTCCAAAGTGAGACGAAGATGCTGCTCGTGGTCAGCTTGCGTCTTAGAGTATATCAAGATATCGTCAATAAAAACAATGACGAACTGATCCAAATAAGGTTTGCAGACCCTATTCATTAAGTCCATGAAAACAGCAGGAGCATTAGTCAAACCGAATGGCATGACTGTGAACTCGTAATGTCCATAACGAGTACGGAATGCTGTCTTCGGAATGTCTTCTTCTTGCACCCGAAGTTGATGATATCCAGATCGCAGATCAATCTTCGAAAAATAAGAAGCGCCTTGTAACTGATCAAAGAGGTCGTCTATGCGAGGTAGAGGATATCGATTCTTGATGGTAAGCTTGTTAAGCTCACGATAATCGATACACATCCTAAAGGATCCATCCTTCTTCTTGACAAAAAGAACGGGAGCACCCCAAGGTGAAAAACTGGGACGGATAAAGCCTTTGTCAGAGAGCTCCTGAAGCTGTTTAGACAACTCTTGCATCTCGGACGGTGCAAGACGATATGGAGCTCTGGCTATGGGATTTGCACCAGGTACGAGATCAATGCGGAACTCGACTTGGCGTGCTGGAGGTAGACCAGGTAATTCTTCAGGGAACACTTCAGAATAATCCCGAACGACAGGAATATCTGAAATAGACTTACCCCTGCCTTTATCTTCTGTAACATGTGCTAAGAAAGCCACATAGTTCTTCTGTAGATACTTCCGAGCTTTAAAACAAGACATGAGTCTGAGACCACCGATAGGCTTCTCACCTTGAACCTGCAGGATCTCGCCTGTCGAAAGCGGCACACGAACAATCTTCTCGGAACAAACTATCTCTGCGTGATGCTTGGATAACCAATCCATTCCCACAATAACGTCAAAGCTTCCAAGTTGCATAGGCACGAGGTCAATAGGAAAAAGATGGTCGTTAAGATTCAACTGGCAGTTGTGAAGAACAGAATCAAGAATAATGGGTTCACCACTAGCAACCTCTACTGTCAAAGATTTGCCTAGTTTCGTTCTAGACACGCGAAGCATTTGCTCAAAGGACAAAGACACGAAACTATTATCGGCACCAGAATCGAAAAGAACAGATGCAGGCTGATTATTAATAAAGAACGTACCGTTCACCACATTATCGTCAGCCTGTGCCTCTTGGGCATTCATGTTAAAAACTCGGCCTCGAGCCGGAGCCGGATTCTGGTTCTGGTTCTGGTTCTGGTTGGCTAGCCTTGGGCACCGGTTTCTATAGTGGGTCAGATCTCCACAATTGTAACAAGCACCAGGTGGGTATTGTGGTCTTGCAGCTTGACCCTGTTGCTGAGCAACTTGTTGAGCCGGGTTCTGAACCGCGGGATTCTGAGCAGATCGACAAAAATTGGCGAGATGGCCTGATTTCCCACAGTTAGTACAGAAACGGCATGGAAGTTGCGGCTGGTGGTGACTGTTGCATCTATTGCACAAAGGTGCATTCCATGAATAGGGTCTCTTCGCTGGAGGCTGTGCAGGTTGGTTGAGAGCTGCCTGATTAGCTTGGGCAGTGATAGCAAAATTTTGAGAAGCCTTACGCTTCTTTGACCTCTTCGAAGAACCAGAGTTCTTTCCATTCAAGTTTTGACCTTTCTTGCTATCTTCCTTGTCAGCCGACTGCTTCTTGCCCTTGTCACCCTTCCTATGTAGCTTTCCCTTTCTAATCTGCGACTCAGTCAATGTCGCAGATAGCTCGATCGCCTGACGAAGTGTGGCAGGGTTACTACCAGTAAGAATGTCTTGTACCGAGTCAGGTAGGCCATCGATGTATCTCTCGATAGCTTTGTCGAGTGGGGTGACCATTGTTGGGCAAAGCAGACTCAATTCTTCAAACCGATCAGTATAAGCCCTGTGCTCACCACTATCTTGCTTCAAAACATCAAACTCTTTCTCCAACGCTCGCTGTTCATGGCGAGGACAGAATTCCCTCATCATAAGGGCTCTAAGTTCAGCCCATGTCTGTGCGAGAGCAACTTCTGCACCCCGGTCTCTCATAACCCCGTTCCACCATGTCAAAGCCCTCTTCTGAAATACGCTCGAGGAGAACTCGACCTTGCGATTATCCGGACACTGCACATGGCGAAAAGTATTCTCTATGCTTTCGAACCACTGAAGAAGCCCAGTTGCTCCCTCAGAACCACTAAACTTGAGTGGTTTGGCCTGGTTAAAATCCTTGTATTTGCATGGAACATTGTTGTTGTTGTTGGCCTGGTTCCATTGAGCAAAGAGATTTGGAAATTGAGCAGCCATCTGTTGCGCAATAATTTCTGCCAGCTCGGCAGTTGCTATCTGATTCTCGCGTCGAGGAGGCATTCTAAAAGAGGAAAACATGAAAAGAACGAGTGAGATGATTGGATGAAAAGAATGAGATGATAAAAACAAGAATTGCAAACAGCATAGATGGTGGTCATTCGTCCGTATCACAGAGCAAACAAACGACTCACAGTGACTAATCAAAGTAAACGGGTCAAAAATAATGTATAATGAAGATATGCTCGCCTATAAGTGAACACTCACTCCAAGAATTCCCAGGTAAGCACAACTGGTCTCACGTCTGGTTGAGATGTATACGAAGTGCTTCCCTAGACAGAAAACCCAGAATACAGGCATTCACCCTTCCAGTTTGCACATGTTCACATTATTTAAAACCCAAAACGTTTGACGGGATTTTTGAAAATTAGAAGGCACAAGGCCAAAAACCAATACTGAAAAGGGTTCAAAACCATAAAACAGAGGGTTCAAAAACTTGTAAAAATTTATTCAAAAACAGATGATTGTTTTTCAAAAATCGATTCGGAAAATTTGGTTCTTTGTTTTGTTAATCACCTAAGGATAGGTGATGTACATGTTTTAAGATCTAAACACAAGATAACTCGTGTTAGGGTCCTAGAAAAGTTATAGTCTAGGTCAAAGTATTACTAATAACCTAATTCCCTATAACCATTGGCTCTGATACCAACTCTTCTGTCACACCCCGACCGCGTAAAACAACAAATCGCGGCGGAAACATCGGGGCGTGTTGCGACAGAATTAATTGTTTCATAACCATGGCATACAAAGTTTTATTTATATATTAAACAAGGGTGTTTCATTGTTTCAAACAGGTAATTTAAGAGTTCAGAACATAATTAAACATAGTCTATCTTCTTTTAAAGTTTCTAAGGCACAGGTCCGCCCTAGTATCCTGATCAACATCCTATGGAAAAGCACCTGAAAACACATGTGAAAATAGGTACGTCAGCATAAAAATGCCTGTGAGATACATAGGTTTTGTGAAAATAAGATTCATGACTTATGTTTGAGAAAATGTTTAGTCATGAACCTTGTTATTTGCTTTGTCTTGTAAATCATTTGAAAACAATAAGATCAGATGATATGTATAAGTAATAGTCAGGTTAAATAGATAACCATGTAAAAATGTGTTTGTATGAGATAAGTTGTTTGTAAATCAATGTCTTGTGAAAAGTATGTTATTTGTATAAAATGTTCTATGTCTCAAACTGAAATGATTCAAATAACGTTACGCCATGTAATACCATACAAACACTTATATATAGGAAGTACCAGCGGCGTATCCACCATGCTTGTATCATATTACACACGCATCGTTACTTAATCACTTAATCAAACCAAACCAACCAATGTAAGAAGTCTATGTTTAAACCAATTGTCAAAGTGTATTGAATAATATGTCAAAGTGTTTATGTCAAGATGTAAATCATGTCAAATGTCTATGTCAAATATCCATGTCAAATGTCTATGTCAAATATCCATGTCAAATGTCTATGTCAAAATATCCATGTCAAATGTCTATGTCAAAATATCCATATCAAATGTCTATGTCAAAATGTCATGTATGGCAAGTGAAATGTCTCAACTAAACCATATGCACAAAAACAAAGTATTGAGGTAAAACTTGGTTTAAATCAAAGCTATGTTTTGTGTAAATGCATGCAACTATTTAATATGAACATTTATGCGGTATTGTGTAAATGCATACATCCAAGCCTGGCGACTGTGGTGATAAAACCCTTTAAACAAATTAAAGGTCTATCTGTCTTAATGTCAACGAATTCGGTCATTCCTTTCTGTCCCCTTACCCTGGGATGTCCGGAACGGGAGTTGTCAATTCCTATGGTACCACTACCTACTAACGAACGGCGTAGCTAATGTTAATGGATATATTGTCCCATGTAAACAAACCAAATGTCATAACAAAATGTGAGCATGTGAAAACAATGCACTAAGTATGTAATCAAATGAACATACATAGCGTGAAATGTCATGTAAAACGATGTACTAAGTAATGCACACAATGGGCATACCTAGCATGAAATGTCATGTAAAACGATGTACTAAGTAATGCACACAATGGGCATACCTAGCATGAAATGTAATGTAAAACAATGTACCAAGTAATGCACACAATGGGCACACCTAGCATAAGATGTAATGAAATCATGTACTATAATGTACTAACGAACATAGCAGTATATGATGTGAAAACTGGAAAGCAGGAAAGTAACAAGTAGGCACATGTGTTCCACCCCAAAACAGTTTGGAAAACAGTAAAAGAGGGGGGTTCTATGTACTCACCTGAGATTGCTCAGATGTATTGAGATAACCACCAAGCAATGCTAGAGATCACGGAATCAAACGGCACCTAATATAGGTAACTATGTTAATAAACCGGACCTAAATCGGAAGATCGGATAGAATGAGGTTTCGTAAACCAAACGAGTATAGGAACTCGTGTGATATGGTTTAACAAACCCTACATACTAAGACGAAACTTAACCTAAGTGCTTGTGACCCATTACGACCCGTTTAGGTAGCTTATGCTACCTTAACGCGTCGTTCGCGTAAAACGCGTTTGGAACGCCTAACATTTGTGACCACAAGGTATAACCTCGGAAGGTTACAACTATGGTCACCTAATGTGTTTGGTCGGATCCTAATGATCGACCAAATGGGTCGGGTTCGAAAGTATAAGCGATCGTTTAGATCGCTTACCTTACGACCCTATCTAAGCACTATACTAACAGTGACGAGCTAAGCATGTTAGAACATGCTTAACTAAGTTTAGAAAACAGGTTTGGCATCAAAACAAACGGTTTTGATGCTCACGAGTAGTTTGGTTACAAAATACGCAAGAATACGTATTCTGCCCGAAACTACGGCTCGTCACTGAGCCTAGATAACGTGGTAATCAGTAGGTATAGTCACTAGGGACTATAACCATCGTGATCACGCTCACGTTATGAAGTTCAAACGAACTTCGCATCGACCATAAACTGGTCAATGCAGAAAGTCAAACATAGTTCGACTTTCGGGCTATAAAAGCGATAAAAGAACGAAGGAACACTTACAAAGGGTCCCCGCTAGTAAATCTTGATCGAGTAGCTCAGGTATGAAGTGATTTGCTTCAACTTAGAGCACTTTTAATCAGATTTGTGAGGAATGAGGTGAAAATGTGATGGGTATTTATAGGAAAAGTAGAGCCGTTAGGATCGTTTCTTGAATATCGTGCCACGATCCGAGCCGTACACTTGTCACAAAGTTGTGGTGGCTAAAAATGGACACCATAGGAGTTTAACAAGTGTCATTTGGCCTTTGGGAGGTGTTAAGGGCTGAACAAAAGAGTTTATGCATTTTTTTTTATTTCTATTTTTTTTTTCTATTTTTTTATTATTTTAGCAGTTTTGCAGTTTTGGTTCCTGTGTGTGTATCGTCGTGTTTTGGCACTTCTAACACCCGTCAAGCCCATTTTTAAGCTTCACAAGGATGTTAAAGTATAGGAAACATGAAACATGCTCAAAAATATCTCGGATGTCGGTTCGTTTGGTCGTACGATCGCGATGTTTGCTTAATTACGACGGTATGCGCATAAGCGCGAAAAACGATCCAAATGACGCGACGAATGGATTTTTCTTATGCAAAACACTAAAATAAAATATTTTAGTGCTTACATAAATTTTTGGATGTCCGGATGTATTCAGAACGTAAGATATGCGCGAAAGTGCAAACGTGTGCACTTTTTGACACTTTTAGTCCCTGAATGAGCATAAAGTTTATTTTAGCATACCGTACCCCTCAAAGCATATTTCTAAGCTATGTAAAGGATATTTAGGGTATGTTTAACTTATGATCAAGTTCCGGAATGTCTGTTCCAGTACGAATCGTCATACTTTCGCAGTTTGTCAAGTTTAGTCCCTGTAAGCGAACTAACTTGTTTTTGACATACCAAAGCCTTCAAAACTCATTTCTAAGTTATGTAAGGGTTATTTAAGGTATGTTAAGTATATGTTGATGTTCCGGAGTATTTCTCGCATTAAACTGATTACGCTTACGCATCAGTTTGCGTATAACTCTCCAGAAAGCGATATAGAGTTTGAAATTACACAAAAAGTCAAAACATGAAAAATGTAAAACATAACAAAAAAAACATTGTGATCAAATAACATTGTTTTATTGATAACAGAACTGTTCATAGTGATTACAAGCACAGTTGTTACAATTCTAATGGGCTTTTGTCCCATGAAAACATTTAAACTCTTTCGAGTTTCATAGTGTCAAGAACCAGTATCGTGTGTGCTCGATGATTACTTTCTCATACGCTATTTTCATATTATTTAAACTCTGAATCTTTAATCTTCCGTTAAACTCTCCATACTCACACACCTATGTTTCTTCGTGTAGAGGGACAAGGTGCTCCATTCTAATCTACCAACAAACACTCGTGGGATATCAAGTAGGAAGCTTGCAAAACCATGAGAATACTCAATCCCGTTTTCCTTTTAATCACTTTTGGGTGCAACATGTATATTAGACAAAATACACTTCACATGAAACTATTTTAATCACACCCTATCCATGCTATAACATGAAACTATATGATGCTTGATAGACTTGTATGCTATGTAAACTTTCTTGTGTCGATATATATTTCATTAACTTTGCTAGCCTACCTTAACAATTATAGCGCTATAGGATTAACGCACCGCCCACAAAACTTGGGGTATTGCTAAGTTAAACATGTTAACCTCCCGTTATTCTTTGGGATAGGCTATATTAACACGTTGGATTCTTGGGTTTGAACATATAGTACACCGTTTCTACATGCTTAGGTGCTGTTTGTTTTTTCTGCGGGAAAAGGTCTGCAGTCTGCGGACCACATCTGCAGGAGAAGAGGTGGACCAAATGTCTGCAGTCTGCAAGGAGAAGAGGGTTTGTTTTTTTATATATAAAAACTCTTCTCACAATAAACACACACAACCCCTCTCTCTCTCTCTCATCTCCCTCCCAAAGACCATTCTCTGCAAATCAAGGTTTTTATCCAAATCACCCATAAAAACTCCATCTCCTTCAAGACACCAACACACATACTACACCTTATCATCTTCATAAACTTCTTACCCGCAAAAAAACAAGCCCTCTCCTCTCTATGTTTCTGTACGGCGACCGGTGGCTGCCGGCGGTTTCCGGCGACGAATCCGTTGTCGGCGGTGGAGCCGCGGCGGTTGTGTTTCAAATTTGGTTTGGGTTTCAGGAGTCTCGGCTCGGTGCGACAGGTTTGCTCTCATTTCAGTTTCGGGTTTGACCTGGGTTTGTTTCGGCTTGGTGTGGTGGCGGAGCAGGGGTGGGCGGCGGATGAGGTGGTGTCGGGGGTGGAGGTGGTGGCAGATGAGGTGGTGTCGGGGGTGGAGGTGGTGGCGGAGCAGGGGTAATGCAGGTCTGTGTTTTGGCAGAGAGAAGAACTTGGAAGAGGTTGGAAGAGGTTGGGACATGTCTGCTTGGGGAAGAGGTGGGGAAGACCTTTTTGGTGAGAAGTGCTTCCGGAAAACAAACAAGCTGCAGACATCAAACGTCTGCGCGCGTCTGCCCGACGCAGACATAAGTACCCAGAAGCACTTCTGGCCAAAAAACAAACACCACCTTAGTAAACTTGCATATTGGTTATTCATGTTGGTTATGAAACTTTAAACTTTTAATCTATATTATGCTATGTATGAAAAACTTTTATACTCGCCAACTTTTTGTTGATATATTTTAATACATGTTGCAGGTTGATTGATGAGATGACGTTGAGAAGAAATGCAATTTAGGTGGACTTAGATACACACCTAGATTAATTTTGTTATTTGATGTTATGTTATGAAACAATGTTGTCTTTTATTTTGACTCTTTGTATGACGATTCTAGTTTTGCAATAAAATTTAATCTTTAATTATATTGTCACATAGTGTTATGATGTTTTGAGCAATTTTTTCGTCTTATCCTGATGTTTCCGCCATCGGTTGGGGTGTGACAGATTGGTATCAGATCCATAACTATAGGGAATTAGGAAAAGTAGGAATGCTTTGCCCTAGTCTATAGTTTTAGGAACTTTGATTCTTATTTGTCGTTTAAAATATACATGCGTTCTACCTTACTTGCTTCTTATCTATTCTTTTTGTCTCTTAAACTTACATGCCTTTCCTAAGGCTAACATAATACCCTTTTGAAGACTTGAAGACACTCGTAACAAAAACGAGACGAATTTACCAAAATAGGCGTGAAACCCACAATTTGGTAAACGACTCTCGTTCCGCTTGATTCTATTTTTGCACGAAATTACACCATTAAGTTAGGAGTGAAATCCATATCTTAATGGTAAATTTCCATTTCAAACTCTAGTGGACCCTTATCAAAGTGTCGAAATTTGATTTTGACCCAACGATTACCAACCACATTATGGTACGAAATCATCAAGTTAGGGGTGAAACCGGCATCTTGTCGATTAAGCTCCATTCCTCGATTTTCAATCTCGCCAAAGTTCTGATTGTTTCAATCGATTAGAGACGTGTAGTAACTGGAAGGGTAAGATACCTTTAATCGCTTCTCGACGAGAGTATCTTACCTATAGGCCAAAGCACGTTTTCTCTAATTCGAAAGGACTTTCGACCCACTTTGGAATAGTCGATGTTTCTCTACCCGAAACAATCCAATGTTTTATGAGCCTCTATTTTATCTAATCTCAATTTATATGTGATTTTATACTTGTTACTTCATTCATTTCAAAACCGTTACACAGTTCGCACGTTTCTCGAAATAAAAAACAATAATAATCTCTCGTGAACAAACTAAATTTACAATGCTTTCTTTATCAATGTTATGTGATTCATGATTATGCTATGTGAAACCGATTGAACATCTTATGCTATGTGAAACTTTATACTATGTGATTCATTCATGAAAAGGATTTTTCTTAAACAGACATTATGATCAAGTCTCACCTATTCGTTCTTTTTGAATCTTAGATACCTTCTCATCTCTCCAACTCGTCTAAGAAGTCAAAGACCATCTCTCAGAAGAAAATGATGGCATTCATGGCCAATCAAATTACGTGTATCGTCCCTAAGATCATCATTGAAATTCAAGCTTCTGGTACTCCAAATTCCTCCGTTAATTCAAAGGATGATATGCGTAAGCCCGTGTCATTCAATTTCAAGCACTTTTCGTCTTGCAATCCCAACCCATTCACTGGCAATGATGGGGTGACTGCTATGCTCGAGTGGTTTGATAGCATAGGATCACGTTTATCAACAGTGAATGTCCTGAAGAGCTCAAAACGCGTAGTGCTACTGGGGTATTCCAAGCCCGAGCTCTAGAATGGTGGACAAACAAAAGGAACATTCGTTCGAATGAAGAGGCTTATGCTTTGCCTTGGGAAGAAGTCAAAACGCTCATGATGGAAGAATTTTGCCCTCCTCATGAGTAACAAAAATTGGAAGAAGAATTTTGGGCTCTAAAGCAAGTAGGCGACGATAACCTAGCCTACACTACCCTCTTTAAACAGCTTAGTTTCATTGTTCCCCACCTTGTTTTGACCACCGATCGCATGATTCACTAGTACATCAATGGTTTACCTCCCGCAATGCGTGATACTATCGAGGCATCCAAACTGGATAATATCGAAGCCGTTTACCGTTTGGCCGCTTCCCTCAACAACAATCGCATTCGCGATAAACTAGCTGCAACTCCCGTTTCTTCCAAGCCAGCCAACCAAATCACCCAACAATCGAATAGCAACAAGGGGAAGAAGCGAAAGCAATCGAACCCTGGTTGTAACGCGATTGTACCAACTGTGAACCCGAACCCTGTTACCGCCTGCAAACGATCGAAAGCCATACACCGGGATTCATCCCAAGTGTACTACTTGCAACTTTCATCACCCTGCCAATGCCAATTGTCACCATTGTACCGTTTGCAACCGTTTTGGCCATAACACCGCCTATTGTCGCAACAACCCTACCCCACGAGCTCAAAAAGCTCAACCAGCAACTCAAAACACTAGACCAACAAACAACGCATGAGCCTATTACAAATGTGGTGACACGACTCATCTCCGCCCCCAATGTCCTCAACTGAATCAGGAATAACACCAACCTCCACGAGGAGGAGCTTTCAATCTTAACGCAAATCAAGAACGCAACGACAATGACGTCGTTAATGGAACATTTTTCATTAATAATATTTACGCTCCGATACTATTGGATACTGGTGCGGACAAAAGCTTTGTGTCTATAGAATTTGAATTTTTGTTAAGTTGTTCACGTTCTAAGCTACCTAAGTCGTTTTTCGTCGAAGTTGCCAATGGAAAATCTATCCTTGTCGATTCCGTTCTTCTTG
This sequence comes from Helianthus tuberosus, assembly GCA_030545235.1. Taxonomy (NCBI): domain Eukaryota; kingdom Viridiplantae; phylum Streptophyta; class Magnoliopsida; order Asterales; family Asteraceae; genus Helianthus; species Helianthus tuberosus. The sequence goes on from CM060378.1 coordinate 121,876,142, forward strand.
ATTGTCTTCTTACTCTTAACGAGCACGTTTTTACCATCTACCTTATACCCATGCAACTGGGTGGTTTCGACATCATCGTACGCATGGATTGGCTTCGAAAGAACCATGTTGCGACACTCTAAACGTTTATGGAGACCGACCTTTAAAAGGACTGAAGTTGATGTCCAGCATACAAGCGAACAAATATTTATGCAAATAGTACTTTGCCTTTTTAGCCCACATTGTGGAAGAAAAGGGCAAGGGAAAGAGCGTAAGTGATGTCCCAGTGGTGCGCGACTTCCCCGATGTCTTTCTTGAAGATTTGCCTAGTCCTCCTCCACCTCGATCTGTTGACTTTCGTATTGACCTTGTACCTAGATCGACTCCTGTCGCAAAAGCTCCTTATCACCTTGCACCTTCTGAGATTCAAGAGTTATATATGCAACTTCAAGAACTTCTCGATAAGGGCTTCATCCGTCCAAGTACCTCACCTTGGGGTGCTCCTGTGCTTTTCGTTAAGAAGAAGGATGGCTCGTTCCGCATGTGCATCGACTATCGTACGCTTAACAAACTCACCGTCAAGAATCGTTATCCTCTTCCGCGCATCGATGATCTCTTTGACAAACTTCAAGGCACAACTTGCTTCTCCAAGATCGATCTTCGATCTGGTTTTCACCAACTTCGTGTTCTCGAAGAGGACATTCCTAAAACCCCATTTCGCACTCGCTTTGGACACTACGAGTTCGTGGTTATTCCTTTTGGCTTGACCAACACACCCGCGGTGTTCATGGATCTTATGAATCGTGTTTGTAAGCCCTACTTGGATCGTTTTTTAATCATCTTCATTGATGATATTCTCATTTATTCTAAGACTGAAGCTGATCATGAACGTCATCTACGCCTCATACTCAAGCTTTTATGTGTCGAACACTTATAAACGAAGTTTTCTAAGTGCGAATTCTGGATCAAGGAAGTCCAATTCCTTGGACACGTTGTTAGTGAAAAAGGAATTCATGTTGATCCTTCCAAAATCGAAGCAGTAAAGAATTGGACCGCGCCTAAAACTCCTTCTAAAATACGTTCTTTCTTAGGATTGGCGGGTTATTACCGCTGATTCATCTCGAACTTTTCAAAGATCGCCGTTCCTCTCACCTCGTTAACTCAAAAAGAGAAACCTTTTGCTTGGGGTCCTGAGCAAGAGGAATCTTTTCAAACTCTTAAGGACTTGCTTTGTAACGCTCCTATTCTTGCTCTCCCCGATGGGAATGATGATTTCATGGTATATTGCGATTCCTCGAACCGTGGTCTTGGTTGTATTCTCATGCAACGAGACAAGGTCATCTCTTATGCCCCTCGTCAACTCAAAATACATGAGAAAAACTATACAACCCACAATTTCAAGCTTGGCGTAGTTGTTTTTGCGCTAAAGATTTGGTGACACTACCTATATGGTACGAAGTGTGTGGTTTTCACTGACCATAAGAGCCTACAACACATCTTTAACCAAAAAGAGCTTAATATGCGTCAGCGATGTTGGGTGGAACTGCTTAACGACTGCGACTGTGAAATTCTCTATCATCCTGGCAAGGAGAATGTCGTGGTCGATCCTCTTAGTCGTAAGACTCATGTTAGTAGCATTCGTTGTTTTCAAGTTTCTAGTGACCTTCACACTTGTATTCGTGAAGCTCAATATTCGTCAGCTAACGAAGGTAGCCTAATCGTCGAAATTCGTGGTGCTTCTATCGACCAACTTGAGACCAAATCTGATGGACTTGAATACTACCTCGATCGCATCTGGGTGCCAGATCACGACAATCTTCGTGTACTCATCATGAGCGAGGCACACAAATCCAAGTACTTGATTCATCCTGGTGCTGACAAGATGTACCATAATCTTCGTACAACCTATTGGTGTCCTGGTATGAAGAGAGACATTGCCATGTACGTTTTGAAATGCCTCACCTGCTTGAAGGTCAAAGCTGAGCATCAGCGTCCTTCTGGTCCACTCGAACAACCTGAAATCCACGTTTGGAAATGGGATAGCATTGCTATGGACTTCATAACCAAACTTCCTCGTACTCCTTCTGGTCACGATAGCATTTGGGTAATTATCGATCATTTGACCGAATCCGCTCATTTCCTTCCTATTCGTGATGATTTCAAGGTTGTGAAGCTTGCTCGAATCTATACCAATGAAACCATATGCCGTCATGGTATTCCTCTTGACATCATTTCTGACCGCGATGGTCGTTTCACTTTGCATATTTGCAAACTTTCCAGTCCGCTATGGGTTCCCACTTGAATCTTAGTATAGCCTTTCATCCTCAACCGGATGGACAAACTGAACGTACTATCTAAACCCTGGAGGACATGCTCCGTTCTTGTGTCATCGACTTTGGTGGTAGTTGGGATGTGCATTTACCATTGATCGAGTTCTCGTATAACAATAGCTACCACTCCAGTATTCAAATGGCTCCTTTCGAGGCATTGTATGGTCGAAAATGCTGATCTCCTATTAGCTGGCATGAGATTGGTGACAAACAATTTAATGGCCCTGAGCTCATACAAGAAACAACGGATAAGATCCTTCAAATCCGTGATAATTTACTCAAGGCTAGAAGTCGACAAAAGAGCTATGCTGACAAGAGACGCAAACCATTGGAGTTTAACGTTGGTGATCATGTACTCCTCAAAGTGTCTCCTTGGAAAGGAGTAGTTCATTTTGGTGAAAAGGGAAAACTTGCCCCTCGCTATGTTGGTCCTTTCAAGATACTCGAGAGGATTGGCAAGGTGGCATATCGACTCGATTTACCTCAAGAACTCAACAACGTTCACCCAACATTTCATGTTTCGAACCTCAAGAGGTGTCTAGCTGAAGAAGGACTTCAAGTTCCTCTCGAAGATCTCCAAATCAACGACACTTTTCATTTTATGGAGAAACCCTTCGAAATCATAGACCGAGGTGTCAAGAAACTGAGGCGCAGTCAAATTCCTATCGTTAAGGTTCGATGGGAAGGAAAACGTGGCGCTGATTTTACTTGGGAACTCGAAAGTGATATGAAGACCAAGTATCCGCAACTCTTCGTTACTTCTTCCTAAATTTCGGGATGAAATTTCCTAAAGGAGGGGAGACTGTAACGCCCTGCTTTTTCACACTTTCCATATTAGGAAACCGTGGCTTGTAATTCTATTTTTGGAAGTCTTGTGTTCTTGTAATGTTCTTTCGTTGTAAACGTTGTAAAACCCGAGACTTGGACCATAATGAAATTGGTATTTTCTTCATATTCATGTTACACACATTTCGTAATTGTTCATACACTTGGAATTATTAAACACGTGACACAGTATTCATACTTCGTGCAAAATACGACAAACTTGTAAACTTATGCCTTATATACTAGAATTTTCAATTTCGACACTTATTCTCGACAACTATGCATGTTAATACTTGTTTTATGTTTGTCCTATGATCTTATTACTTAGCATACCTTAAAATATGTTCCTAGTACATAAAACACCCTAATTATACAATAAAGCATCAACATATGGAAATTTAGGGGTAAAACTTGCCAAAAGAACAAACAAAATCAGCGAGCTTAGGGGCTCACAGTTCGCGAACATGGACCCCTACCCGGGTCATGACCCGCGACGAAGGGAATCTGCAGATTAGGTGTAACCAGCTCCCGATTGGGCATCGGTTTAGTGTTTTTGATGGGTTTAACTTGTGTTTTCTACATTAATTACCCACCAAAATCTACCCTAATAACTTCCCTATAAAAACCAAGCCTCCTCCACACTTCATCCACTTTACAAACTAACAAATTCACTCTCAATTCACTCTCAAATCTGCTGGAAATCAGAAAGTTGACAGATTCGTATCAAGTTACTTAAGTATGCATAACTTCTTCATTTCTCATTCTTTTTCTTTGATTCTTTTTCCTAATCACTTAGAACAACCTAAGGGATGATTCCTTAGGTTTTCCATGGAAAACCAAAGCCTGGAACAACACCAAAACAGGCTCCAAAGTGATACAAACTTTCTGATTTGATTTAAACATTGTTAAACTTGTTAAACTTGAGTATTCTCATACACATTCCTGTGTCCTTATGCTCATAATCACTTCTATGGTTATTGGGAGTAAAAACAAGGTTGTGACACTTAAAATCAGAGGTTAAAACCTAATAAACTTTCTGTTTTGGTTAGGGTTTAACCGACAAGTAATGAACAAGCTTAAGGCTTGATGTTTGTGTGATTATAGGACTAGCTTGGGCTATCCTACTTGAAAATCCACACATGTTTTCCTTAGATTAGTTGTACTTATTCCATTCTTTATTATATGTTCATGACTCTCCTTGATTGTTTATAACAACAAGTAGTGGTGAACACCAAAGAGGTACCTAAATGGAAGACTTGTTCTTCCTATCTCATGCATGGCTTATGTGAATTATAAAGAGGTTCCTAAATGGAGGATTCATCCTCCTACCTCATGCTTGACCTATGTGACAATATGACATCTATATAACTTATATAATATATTCAAATAACCAAACTCTTGATGATGAACTAGTGGCCATTTGTCAAGATAGTAGGTTACATCATCTTAGACTTTGATAACTTGTCACGATTCTAATGGGCTTTTGTCCCATGAAAACATTTAAACTCTTTGGAGTTTCATAGTGTCAAGAACAAGTATCATGTGTGCTAGATGATTACTTTCTCATATGCTATTTTCATGTGATTTAAACACCGAATCATTAATCTTCCATTAAAATCTCCATACTTGCACACCTATGTTTCTTCGTATAGAGGGACAAGGTGATCCATTCTAATCTACGAACAAACACTCTCGGGATATCAAGTTGGAAGCTTGCAAAACCGTGAGTATACTCGATCCCGTTTTCCTTTTAATCACTTTTGGGTGCAACATGTATGTTAGACAAAATACACTTCACATGAAACTATTTTAATCACACTCTATCCATGCTATAACATGAAACTATATGATGCTTGTTAGACTTGTATGCTATGTAAACTTTCTTGTGTCGATATATCTTTCATTAATTTTACTAGCCTACCTTAACAATTATAGCGCTATAGGATTAACGCACCGCCCACGAAACTTGGTGTATTGTTAACTTAAACATGTTAACCTCCCGTTATTTTTTGGGATAGGCTATATTAACGTGTTGGATTCTTGGGTTTGAACATATAGTACACCATTTCAGCATGCTTAGTAAACTTGCATATTGGTTATTCATGTTGGTTATGAGACTTTAAACTTTTAATCTCTTAGTACACCAACTTTTTGTTGATATATTTTAATACATGTTGCAGGTTGATTGATGAGATGACGTTGAGAAGAAATGCAACTTAGATACACATCTAGATTAATTTTGTTATTTGATGTTATGTTATGAAACAATGTTGTCTTTTATTTTGACTCTTTGTATGACGATTCTAGTTTTGCAATAAAATTTAATCTTTAATTATATTGTCACATAGTGTTATGATGTTTTGAGCAATTTGCTCGTCTCATCCCGATGTTTCTGCCATCGGTTGGGGTGTGACATGCTCTCCTCCTGAATCCTCAACTGATGATAGCTCGATCGAAGTTCAATCTTGGAGTAATAGCTTGATACTTGTAACTGGTCGAATAAGTCGTCAATCCTCGGTAACCCGATACCGATTCTTAATAGTGAGCTTATTCAACTCTCAATCATCAATGCACATCCGCAAGGTTCCATCCTTCTTCTTCACGAACAATACTGGAGCTCCCCAAGGCGAGAAGCTCGGCCTTATAAATCCTTTATCCAACAAATCCTGGAGTTGTGTAGATAATTCTTGCATCTCGGATGGTGCAAGTCGATATGGTGCCTTGGCCACAGGAGCGGCGCCTGGAACTAAGTCAATATGGAACTCAACTTATCTTTGCAAAGGTAATCCTGGTAAGTCTTCGGGGAAGACTTCAAGGAAATCCTTCACTACTGGGATGTCTTCAAGATTTGGTTCCTCGACCTTCTTATCTACCACATGCGCCAAAAAGACAACATATCCTTTTTCGTAAGCATTTGTGTGCCTTCATACAGTTGATGATTCGCAGTGGTGTGTCTCTTTTCTCTCCATGCACTATGAGTGTTCCATCATTCGTGAGGGGGACGCGAATGATCTTCTCGTGACAAACGACTTCGGCTCTATTCTTGGATAACCAAACCATGCCGACCACAATATCAAAGCTACCCAACTGGACTAGCAAAAGATCAATGCTAAATCTTCGTTCACCAAGTTTCAATGTACATCCTCTAACAACTTCACCTGATTCAACAAGTTTACCATCGGCTAGTTCTATAGAATAAGGAATATCTAATCTATTAGATTCAATCCCAAGCACACGTTTAAATTCCACATACATGAAACTAAAATCGGCACCAGTGTCAAATAATATGGATGCAAAGTGATTGTTAACGAGAAACGTACCGGTGACCACATTAGGGTCCTCGCGGGCGTTCCTTGATCCTATAACAAATGCTCGAGCTTGAGCGTTGTATTCCTTCGGGCAATATTTCTTGAAGTGCTCCTTACTACCACAACCAAAACATCCTCGGTTTTGCCCATTTCCATTTCTATTACCAGTACCATTGCCATTTCTGTTACCGTTACCGTTCCCATTACCGGCACCATTTCGGCTTCCATTCTCATTCCTATTACCGCCTCCATTTCCTCTACCCCAGCAGGCATCGGTATGATGACCCAATTTTCCACATTTATCGGACTTCGGAATGCGACAAGCTCCATCTTGGTGACGCTTTTACTTGTTACATTTGGGCAGTGTGCCCTGGTATCCTCTAGTCATGGTGTCATTCGCAGCTTCAAATGCTTTCGTCTCCTTGGGTGGATTGGGGTCACGCTTCTTGTTTGCTGGAGCCCTTGTTGTTGTTATCGGTAGCCTGATTCAGATTCGAATGTTTCCTTATCTTGTCACCTGACGACTCAGCATGCGTCTCGGTTTTCTCAGTAGTCTTCAACGATAACTTTTTCATACGAACAACATCCTCAGTAAGGCTGGCTGGCAGAGTTACAGCATAATTTATGGTTTTAGGATTTGCCGATGTCACCATACTACGAATCTCGGGAGCCAATCGCCAGATGTAGCGCTCTATGTGCTTAAATTCAGGAGTCACCAGATAGGGGATCACTCTTGAGAGATCATGGAACCTCTGAGTATAACCTACAATGTCCGCACCAACCATGGACAGATTCCAGAACTCAGTCTCCAGCTTCTGAAGTTCCGCGCGTGAACAATACTTTTCCCTCATTTGTTCCTTCAAGTCATCCCATGACATACCATAAGCTGCATCATCACCCAGAGTTTGGACTTGTAAGTTCCACCAAGTCAAAGCTTCATCGACGAACAACAACTTACTTTTCCCTGCCGTTACTGGGTTTGTTTGTCAGAGGGCTCTCCCCCATGAGTAGAGGGTGTATGTGGGAAGGCTGACCCAAAAAGGATACTACGTATCCAGCTAGAATGGTCCACTGGGACAGGTGGCTGTGAGAAACTGTCACTAGCAACGTGAGTGGGAGTATGAGGAGGTGTATCAGTAGGTGTGGGAACACGAGTAGGTGTAGTTGGTGCAACCGATATAGCATCATCATCGTCGGTAGGGTAAGCCTCTAATCCTGCGGCTCGAAGGGCAGAAGAGGTCACTGTCTCGAAGGAGTCAGCGTTAGAATCGAGGTTAGAATCAAAAGAAATGTCAATGACAGAGACAACAGGGTATGCTACATCTACGATAGCGATGTCGAATACCTCGCCATCGCCAAGCTCGTCGTCAGGGTGATCCACCTCAAACAAAGGAACATCAACATCATCATCGTCCAAATCAACGAAAACCCAATCCTCAGCAGGGATGGCAGCGAGAGGAATAGCATGAATAGGGATAGGCTCGACAAGATGCTCGCCATCGAGATGTCCAATGATGAGCTAGTCGTAGATGGGTAGGGGCAAAGCTAGAACATCATCAACGAAAGGGGCATATTCTCCAAAGTCAGGCAGTGCAAACGGCTGGAAATCATCGAGGTCCTCTTCGTCAGATATAAACTCGGGATCGGACTCAGAATCGAAAGTGAAGACCTATGGAACTGGTGCTACCTCGTCGTCGGAGACAATAGCCATATGATCATGCTCCTCTGATAGACCACTACTCTCTGATGAAGACATGCGTACCTGTGACATAAAAAAAACCTTGGGATATGTACACATATTAATTATTATTACTTAACTAATATATAAATAGTTGTACACATTGTTGCAAGTAATCCCTAGTTGAAGATAAGGGCTACTTCCATGCGCCCTAAGTCTCGTAGTGTCCTTACTTAACTCTTGAAAAAAAAAAGTTCAGGTAGTGGATGTCGCGGAACGTTTTATGCAATGAAAAACTTTTGTAAAATTATTTTCGTGAGAGGATCCTGAGGATTGTAGTCTAGACTCGAGAAGGAATCCTTGTTCACTACAATCGTAGCTCTGATATCAGTCTATCACACCCTTTTCTAAGGCGGAAGCACGAGGTGTGATTCTGAAAGGTTCTCATTGCATACGATAGGTAAACATGCTACATGAATGTAAAACAACTCCATAATGCCATTGATAGTTAATATCCATAACAAAAGTTAAGTTTAAAGTTTACGTCACCCCTAAGATAATTGTTTGAAAAGTCTACAACTTCATTTCAAAAACAAATATCAAGGTTTTGTTCATTATATCTCCACAAGGAAGCGGGGTATAACGAGAAAATCCTACAAAAGTGGCATTGGAGCCTCGACACATAACAACTTGAAACACAAACGACATCCTTGAGCAAAGAGGCCGCGCGTACATCCACTTAGTTCCCTGAAATACATGTAAGTTTTGGAAAATCGTCAACATAAGTTGGTGTGAATTCATGCAGTTTTGTGTAAAACATTTAAGTATTTGTTGTAAGAATCATGGTATGTCATTGTACTTGAAAAAGTATTCTGTAAATGTAAGGAAATCGAGATCGCTAATGGTTTGCAAGGCCATTAACATATGTAACGACATAGGAAGCATCCAAACCATAGACATTTTACTTGTTGGTTTACGACTAGAGACACAAAAGCACTCTCGGTAACAAAGTGGCCAAGAGTGTGGCTGCCTGAAACCCATTAGATCTAACCTTTTGTTCTGCGGTCTAGGTATCATGTTTGATTAATGGTGCTTAAGCCTAACCATATTCGTGAAATGATCTATAGTATCATTCCTTAGTTTTGTTTCTACATACCACAGTACATGTATTTTCCCCAAGTTTAGAAAACAAGAAAATGTTTAAAAGTGGGGACATGAACTCACTGTTTTGCGTATCTTGCGTCGTAAACTTTATCGGCTTTGTCGTGTAGGCGTCGTGACCTATATGTGTTCTATGTATGTGTTATGGGTGAAATTCTGAGCCCATATCCTGACAATATATCTTGATTTAATGTTAGTTGTTTATGATCAGGATACCGTACCAGGATATTGGTAACATCCTGAGGCAGTATCGATCAGGATATCAGACCAGGATATTGGGTAACATCCTGACGCAGTATCCTGGTAGTTACTAACGATTTTCTTTTGTAGCAAGGTACCAACGTTAAAAGACTTGATCTACCTGAAGATTCGCTCAAGGTGGTTGAAAAATGGACGTTGATGGTGGAAGAATGGGTCTTGTAACGGTCAGAAAGGCATATTCCGCGAGAATATCGGATGTTGGTTAATGTTATTGACATTGTAACGGTTATATGAGCTGAAGATCCGGTTTTGTAGTCAATAAGCACGTGGAAAACAAGTAGAAAGAGTCCCCCAACGTTCAGAATGGAATATTCCCAGCATCCCGGAATAATAGGAGAGTTAGTTTGTTACTTGTAACTATAAATAGGAGGCCAGATCAATAGGAACACACACTTGACTCTCCACTCTCGAACTCACACTTCTTTTTTTCTTTCTATCACGCACAAACACTTAACACTTGTAATCGTTGTACCACTTAGCATTGATCTGCGCCATATCCTGCACTGTATCCTGATTTTTGAAGCAATAGAAGAACTAGGCAGCTGCGATTGTCAGCTCCCGAGGTTTTATGCCGGCGATCTAGATTGATCAAGGGCTTTCCTCGTACATCCCGTGTCGTTTACTTTACTTTTGCTCATTGTTTGATCATAGATACAGCTCTATATCCTGAGCCGTATCATGAAACTGTTTTTACAAATTAACTTGATTAACATATTTTCGACACTCATTTCTAGCACATTACCTCACTTAACTAATTTGATCACCTAATTACTTCGGTAATTTTTGACCAAAACAATTTGGCGCCCACCGTGGGGCAAGTGGTGCTCTCTTTACTAAATTTTTTTGTGAAATCGTTAATCGGTTTTTTGTTTTCAAAACTTTTTGCCACTTCATTTACAATGGCCTCTAGATCAAACATGAGCTCTTCCACCGTGTCGGCTACAACGTCAGCAACTATTGGCTCGGTGCTTCCACCACCCCCTCCAAGGATTCCAGCTTCTTCATTTACTCAAGATGTTATCCCTACTCGGAGTGTTCAGGAATCTGCTCCCATTTTAGTTTCTAATGATGAAATTCTAACCTTGTTTGGAAGTGTGCAGGAACAAATGAGGCAGCAACAGGAAACAAACCAAATGCTGTTGAAGGAAATACAACTCCTGAAGTCTGGCTCGAGCAGATCTGCTGAGGATATCGTCACTCCCTTACAACCCAGAACTTTGAACTTCAGTTCGGTTGTGTATACTGAAGATAATAGGGGAAATATTGTGCCTAACCATTCCCAGAATCATACTCCTGAAATACCCTCCTCGATCAGGATGTCAACTGTGAGGAGCTCAGGATATGCTTCAGGATATGGCCAGAATCCTCAGACGGGTAACATGTCAAATAATAATATTCATGCTACTAATAATGGTGGATCTTTGTAGGATGCAGGTATGACGTCAACATTTACTAGGGAGCTTCAGAAATTGAAGGACATGATATCTAGTGTACATGGAGTGGTCCAGCCAATTCCGGAAGTGTCCCAAGACAACCACAGGATATGTCGTTTCGGACATCCTATCTGTGATGCTGAGATCCCGAAGAGATTTCAAACCCCTAACATGAGGCTGTGTGATGGGACGACGGATCCTGAGGAGCATATTGCCCAGTATAGGGAGACTCTACAGCCCGGGATGCTGAACTTTAGTTCAGCAACATTTACCGAGGATAATCAAGGCAACATGATACCAAGTCAGTCCCGGAGCGACATGCTGGAGATACCATCGTCCGCCAGGATATCGACCGTGTGGGATCCGGGATATGATCAAGGATATGGTCCAGGATATGGCCCAGGATATGGCAAAAGTCAACAGGCTGGTAACATGTTTGCCAATATCAGTATCCCTGCTACTAATAATTATGATTCTTTGCAGGATATAGGTGTAACACCAGCATTGACCAGGGAACTTCAAAAATTGAAGGATATGATATCAAGCGTTCCTAGAGTAGTGCAGCCTATACCGGAAGTATCTCAGGATAGTCACAGGATATCCTGATTTGCTCATCCAATTTGTGATGCTGAAATTCCAAAAAGATTCCAGACTCCCAGCATGAAGTTGTATGATGGGATGACAGATCCTGAGGAGCATATTGCCCAAAATAGGGATAGTATGGAAATAAATCCAATCCTACCAGAACTTAAGAAAGCATGCTTATACAAAGGCTTCGGTTCAACTTTAACAGGATCGGCCTTAAAATGGCTTTTAAATGTTCCACCTTATTCAATTACATCATTTTCTCATTTAGTTAATTTCTTTATCAGTCAATTTTCTTGTAGCAAGGGCTTTGAGATACTAACAAGTGATCTTTACAGGATAACACAAGGATCACAAAAATCCCTAAGGGATTATGTTAACAAATTTAGTAGAGAATCCCTGGATATCCCGAACCTTGATATTGCTACGGCAGTACAAGCGTTCAAAATGGGGTTACGGAAGGATTGTCAATTTTATCAGGATCTTGTAATGAATCCTTGCAGGAATTTAGATGAAGCTCGGAATAGGGCTTTGAGATACATAAGGCTTGAAGATGATAAGAAAATGCATGAGAGGATGAACATATCTTCAACATATGAATTGACGAATAGGAAGTCGGAATCTTCCTACAAATAGTACTATTCAAAGCCATATGCTAAGAACGATAATAAGAAAGTGAATGCTGTTGAAGACGAGGATCCTGAAGAATATCCTGAAATCCCAGAGTATTTTTTTTTTTTTTTGTAAATGTTCCTGAGTTAATGTATGCTATGCAGGGACTGGGGGACAAAGCTAGGTGGCCGAAAAAGAATCCAAGGAATACAGGTTGGAAGGATAAATCTAAATGATGTGCCTTCCATGAAGACTTCGGGCATATAACAGATGATTCCATTGCCCTGAAGAAAGAAATAAGCTATCTGCTGAGCAAAGGATATCTGAAGGATCTCCTGGGAAGAAAGAAGAATAAGGGTCAGGATACTGGGAAGGATCCTGAACGAGCAGCATCACCTCCTGCAGATACCAAGATAATTAACTTTATTTCAGGAGGATCCTATATCTGTGGGACCTCTTATTCTGCAGCAAAAAAGACATGCAAAAGAGGCTAAGGCAGAAAGGGGAGATAAGCCAACCAGGATGTCAACCCTTACAACTGATAAAGTGATCACGTTCGGCAGTGATGACAGGGATACTGTCCAGGATCCTCACCATGATGCTTTGGTAATAACTTTATATGTTGCTAATGATTTTGTGCGCAGGATACTGGTGGATAATGGCAGCTCCGTCAACATAATTCAGCTGGAAACACTGAGGAGGATAAATGTATCCTCGATGGATATTACTTCGAAATCCACTATGCTTATTGGGTTCAGTGGAGAAGCCAGGAGTACCGTGGGAGAAATAAAGTTGCATGTGTATGTTGAAGGGGTCAACTCAATGCAACGCTTCTGTGTCATGGACTCCTTATCCCGCTACAATATTATATTGGGTAGGCCATGGATCCATGACATAAAGGCTGTGCCATCGACTTATCATCAGTGCATCAAGATCGCTACCCCTTGGGGGGTTGTCAAAGTTGATAGTGATCAGCAGGAGGCGAAGGAGTGTTACTCGTCCTCGATGAAATCCTCAACCAAGCCTAATGCAACATAGCAATTAAAGATACGAGCCCAGGATATCACGGAGTGTTCAGAGCAGGATGTTGAGAAAATTATCATGGACCAGGATAATCCAGATATCTTGGTGGAACCAATATCCCTCAGAATATTGAGGAACAACTTACTAACTTTTTGAAATGCAGGATATCCACGTTTGCATGAAAATACGAAGACATGACAGGATTCCAGCATATCCAAATGGAACCTTCGGGCCAGGAGGATGCTGCTTTCATGACACCAACAGGTATTTATTGTTATACTGCTATGCCTTTTTGGTTTAAAAAATGCAGGTGCAACATATCAGTGGCTGGTAAACATGATGACATGGTAGTAAAATCTAAGAAGGCTGAGGATCACCTCCAGGATATCAAGGGAGCATTTGATATCCTGGGTCAGCATAACATGAAGCTGAATCCTGCCAAATGCCATTTTGGAATGGGGACAGAAAAGTTTCTAGGATATATGGTGACTAAAAGAGGGATAGAAGCAAGCCCAGAACAGATCAAAGCCATCTTGGACGTCAAATCACCTTCCAACTTGAAAGATATACAAAGATTGATAGGCCGAGTGGCAGCATTGAACAGATTCATCTCAAGATCCTCCGAGAAATGCAAAGAATTTTATGATATCCTGAAGAAAAACAAGAAGTTCGAATGGGGAGAGAAGCATGAAGCAGCCCTGCAGGATTTGAAGCAGTATCTTTCAACTGCACCTCTATTGATGAAGCCTGAGAATGGTGAACCACTGTCCCTATACCTCGCAGTATCGGGGAACGCTGTAAGTGTCGTCCTTTTAAAGGATCATGAAGGTCAGCAATATCATGTCTATTATGTTAGCAAAAGTTTATTAGATGCTGAAACTAGATATTCTCATAAGCCTTAGTGATGGCATCGACAAAGCTTAGACATTACTTTGAAACACATAGGATTCATGTTAAAACCAATTATCCTGTTAAAAATGTGCTTAGGAAACCTGAGATGTCGGGTAGAATGGCTAAATGATCAGTAAACTTAAGTGCATATGATCTAGTATATGAACCTAGAAATGCTATAAAGTCTCAGGCTCTAGCAGACTTTGTGGCTGATTTCAGTAGTGATATTCAAAATGAAGTAGACCTAGAAGTTCAACAACTAGGAGAAACTTCAGTATCCTGGACATTATATACTGATGGTGCATCTAATGTTAGAGGTGTAGGGTTGGGTATACTACTAAAATCGCCACAGGGGGACATATTACCCCAGGCTATTAAATGTGAATTTTCTGCTACCATTAATGAAGCTGAGTATGAAGCTCTGATAGCAGGATTAGAATTGGCTAGAAATATGAATATTAGATGTTTACAAGTATATGTCGATTCCCTATTGATTACTAACCATTTCAATGGATCCTATGCAGTAAAAGGTGAAAAGTTAGCTGAAATTGTTAAAAAATTAGCAGGATATTTCGAAATTTTTACACTTGAACAGGTACCAAGAGAAAAGAATGCTGAAGCTGACGCTCTAGCAAACTTAGGATCTACTGTCAGGATACCGGAGGGAACTCAGATACCAATAGTGCACATCCTATATCCTGCAATGGAACATTTCAAATCTCAGGATAAAGAAGTAGCATGTATCCAGGATCCTGGTGATGGATATCCTGAGAAGGATCCTGAATCCTGGATAACTCCAATTGTGAAGTATCTTCAAGAAGGAGATATCCCAAAGGATGCAAATCCTAAGGCTTTTAGGATGAAGGTATCTCATTTTACTATTATAAATAATATTTTGTATAAGAAATCCCTTGCAGGTTCGTACCTAAGGTGCTTGGAAGATCCTGAAGCCCTATGTCAAGAATTGGATACTATTGATGAGACAAGGGATGCGGCAAAGTTGAGAATGACAGCATATCAACAGAGGATATCCAGAGCATATAACAAGAATCTAAGGACTAGAAGGTTTCAAGTTGGAGATTGGGTACTAAGGAAGGCTTTTCAGAATACTACTAATCATGCCGATGGAAAGTTGGCTCCAAAATGGGAAGGACCCTATGAAATTGAGTCAGAATCTGGGAAAGGAGCATACCGACTCAAGAATATGGAGGGGGATATGCTACCAAGATCCTGGAATGCTATACAAGTGAGTTTAGAATTTAATTTCTAACTCATAATGGTACGAACTCTATAACTCATTTATATTTTTGATATTATCTTTTATTTTGATACCCAATACTGACTTAAGCATCGGAGGGGTGTTAGCCAAGCTAACACCCACCTTAGTTTAAAGGTGTTTTGCAGAATATGCTTTGGAATATAGCTCCAGGATACACACTCGGGATACTTCGAAAGATTAGAGGATTGGCCCCCTCTCTCACGTTTAAGGGATCCTGATCCCTTCACAGGTTTAAAGGTATTCACCTTTCTCACGAATTGGGTTTAAACACCCCGCCTGGAGCGCAAGTTATCCAGGGATAGTTCAAGGTGGCGGGACCAGTTCATGTAAAAGTGGCTGACAATTTCGTTACTGTTGGCTATACCCTGGATCCTTAAGGTATATAAGGATTGATCACCCTCTCTCACGAAAGGGTATTTTCATACTCTCTAAGGTTTAAAGGTTATCACCTTTCTAAGTCTTGGAGTTTATACACTCCCGCCTGTAGCGCATGAAAATTTGGGATTTTCCCTAGGATTAAAGGTTTTCACCTTTCTAAGTTTTGGGGTTTCCACACCCTCGCCTGTAGCGCACGAAACGTGGGTAAAATACCCAGTAAAACTCAAAGACTTAAAGGTTTTCACCTTTTCAAGTCTTGAGGTTCTTATACTCCGGCTAAAATGCCTGGAAAATGGGTTTAGTCCCAATAAAATACAAAGTTTTTGGATAATCCCAAAGTATATTTTCAAAAAACATAATCATTTACAAGTCTACATAAATTTTTGAAAAAAAAATATTGCTAAGTTTAAACAACTGGTTGAAGAATTGCTAAAGGATCATATCCTGGTACGACATACTGGTCCCGCACAGACAGGGGACATCTGTGATAGAACATGACGTATGTTGATACTATATCCTACTGGGGACATTTATGCTGGAGTAAGAAGGAAACCTATGCCAACACTATATCCCACTAAGGCATTGTGAGGAACTCAAAGGATCAAGTTTGGGCATAATTCGCCAAGTATCCTGGACTGGGGACACCTTCGATGGAATGGTTGCGAAAGGACTGGAATGAAAGGATTGAGATATCTTCTGTTTCGGTATGATCTTTCCTATTTTTGTTCTTTAAAAAACCTTATCTAGATTGTCTAAATTTCTGAAACTATATTATAACACTTATGAGTATCCTGATCGGGATATGTTCTCAGGATATATTCTCAAGATGTATTCTCAGGATATACTTCAGGATACTTGGATTGAAAATTGAAACTATGTTTAAATCAAACTACTGTTATCAAAACAAGCTTTGCAAAATAAAAATTAACCATCCTTTTTCTTTGAAAACTTTATCGAAATTGCTTGAGTTATAAAAACCCTATTTGACGGAAGTCTTAATAGGATATTTGCGAGTATACTGATCAAGATATTTTTATAAAAAGTAATAATTGCACTATGTTTGGAACATTGGAATTCAGACTAAGCAATGCATAACACATAACAACATGTAAGGCTAAAAGGCTAGTTTATTATTAATTGTATTCTTGGTTTCATCTCAAAAAGAGACCCATCCACCAAGAACACAATTAAGTTTTTAAAGCATATTTACATAAACAGTTGAAGGCTTCATCCTAAAAACACGAGAACCCATTCGCCTTCAACTGTTATATTGTTCAAAATAAACCATACTGATTGATGACTAAAGGCTTCATCCTGAAGCTCAGGACCCATCCACCTTTGGCCATCGTATTGTCTTAAGTGCAGGAAATATAAATTGTTCTAAGTACAGGACGACCAGATGATTCGGACCCTACAAAGTAAAATGCAGGTATCATTAGAGACAAACTAACCAGGATACAGGTTCAGTATATGTGTACGGGATACCGGATTTTGATATTTACCTTATTAAGGAATGAGTTCATGGGCTCGATGGATTCCATGAAGCCAAGGTCATGATAGCAGAAACATTCAGCAGCAACAGCGAAGGGTTTAGAGCTGGTGCCAACAGATGGTTCCTTTTTTTACCAAGACAGACTTGGGGTAACTGTCAAGCTCCTCAAGATCGAAGACAACAGGGACCTTAGCAGAGTCTACAAAAAACGGAGTAGTTTCAATCTTGTCATATTATGTGCTGATTGACCAAACATATGCAGGAATGTTCAAAACAGATATCCTTACCGGACGTATTGGAATGACTGAAAAATATATCTGTTGGAATTAGGATATCCAACAGTTATATTTTTGGGGACAATTGTTATGGGTGAAATTCTGAGCCCATATCCTGACAATATATCTTGATTTAATGTTAGTTGTTTATGATCAGGATACCGTACCAGGATATTGGTAACATCCTGAGGCAGTATCGATCAGGATATCAGACCAGGATATTGGGTAACATCCTGACGCAGTATCCTGGTAGTTACTAACGATTTTCTTTTGTAGCAAGGTACCAACGTTAAAAGACTTGATCTACCTGAAGATTCGCTCAAGGTGGTTGAAAAATGGACGTTGATGGTGGAAGAATGGGTCTTGTAACGGTCAGAAAGGCATATTCCGCGAGAATATCGGATGTTGGTTAATGTTATTGACATTGTAACGGTTATATGAGCTGAAGATCCGGTTTTGTAGTCAATAAGCACGTGGAAAACAAGTAGAAAGAGTCCCCCAACGTTCAGAATGGAATATTCCCAGCATCCCGGAATAATAGGAGAGTTAGTTTGTTACTTGTAACTATAAATAGGAGGCCAGATCAATAGGAACACACACTTGACTCTCCACTCTCGAACTCACACTTCTTTTTTTCTTTCTATCACGCACAAACACTTAACACTTGTAATCGTTGTACCACTTAGCATTGATCTGCGCCATATCCTGCACTGTATCCTGATTTTTGAAGCAATAGAAGAACTAGGCAGCTGCGATTGTCAGCTCCCGAGGTTTTATGTCGGCGATCTAGATTGATCAAGGGCTTTCCTCGTACATCCCGTGTCGTTTACTTTACTTTTGCTCATTGTTTGATCATAGATACAGCTCTATATCCTGAGCCGTATCATGAAACTGTTTTTACAAATTAACTTGATTAACATATTTCCGACACTCATTTCTAGCACATTACCTCACTTAACTAATTTGATCACTTAATTACTTCGGTAATTTTTGACCAAAACAGTATGTTAGTCACTAGACTTGCAACACACGAGGTACAAGTCACCATCTTAAGTTTATGTATTTGTTTTCTGTAAGTTCATCGTTTGTGAGGGTCGTGCCCTTGTTTGTCGGGTCTCGCCCGTTGGTCGTGTTCTTGTATTTTGAATATGTATTGCATACTTTTAATTATATGTTTTACTTCCCAAAAATATATATTTGTTTATGTGATCGGTCAAGATCAATAAGTGTTAAAAATAAACTATATTTTTAACTTATCCAAAATATGTTACTTATATTATTTTTCGAAAATAAATACAAGTATTTTGTTAAATAATATTTCCAATATTATTTTTGTGCAAGTATACTTAGGAAAGTATACTTGTATTTTTATGCAAATACTTGTGTATTTTATATTATTTGACTAAAATCAATACTTTGATTTTTTTAATACTTTTCGGAATTATATTTCTTAAAAATAATATATTTTTAAGACATGTGTGAAATATATATATTTCGTTATACTTGTAAAATATACATATATTTATTTTTGTTATTTTCTGATTTTTGTATAATTCTCATTACTTGGTAATCTATAATACTATATAATACATTTCCTATGTACTGAAATGTAATTTTCTCTTGAAATTTTAAGACGGCAGATGAAGAGTCATGCTTTCTTCCTTGTTCTTTCATCCCCTTCTCCCAATTTTGCCCCCGATTCAACGTATTACGCCGTCTACACCTGAACAACAATGCTAGATGACCCTGAGTAACTAAAGATTAATGATTCAATTGATGAGAGCATTGAATGGGCGTTGCTTCCCCTCCTCGTTTGGTGAAATCCTTCAATTCAATGCCAATGGAAGTGAATCGTAACCCTAACCCTTCGGTTAACCAGCCGTTTCAACTTAATCGTGATATATCCCTTCGCCAGTGGGAAGTCAGATGCATACTTTTCCGGTCGTTTTCGGCATAAGGAGCGACAGAGAAGAGGAGGAAAAGATAACCAGTGAGGAGAGGAAGGGACTTCGGCGAGCATCAATATTAGCATGTTTATCATCTGCAAGGGAATTCCGAATTGGTGGGGATTCTGACCCTATTTCTCATAATTAAAAGGTTAATTTCTCCTGTTCCTAATTCTCTTTCATTCTCCTGGGTTTTCCTTTCCATATTTGTTGTTTTTTTTTCGATTCCATCCCTTAGTCACACCTTTACTTTGAGCTTTTCATGGTTGTATCAGTCGGTACATTACGTGCCACCAGTATTCTTTTAGAACTTAGGCTACACAGTATGGGAACCGTGGAAGGGATGGTGGAGGTGTCACGAGGGACGTGGTAGCCCGTGAAACCACCCCCCACAGAGGAGGCACAACATGAACGTGACCCGACCAAGTCAAAGTTGGACAACAGCATGTCAAGCGTGGTCAACGGAGAGGTATAGTGAACCCGACAGCTTAACTAATTATTTAATTTGATGTTATTATTGTAACATGTATACGTGTGGGACAAACGAGCATAAGAGGACTCCACCAGATTAGACATTACTAACACATTAGAAGCGAACGAATAATAACATTAACTATTAAATTCAAATGTATTAAGACGATGTCATTAGCAATCTTATTAACTTTAAATGAGTATTGACTTTAAAATTGCAGTTTGAGTGTGGAATGAAATCTGATCCAAATCTGTACAAAAACACTTCATAAGCAATCTCAGATCAGACAATTATTTATTGTATTTTGAACTGATGATCATGATCTTTGAAACTAAAAAAACCAACACATCTCTTTATTTAATAGCTTCATCTATTCAAACTCGAGCCTAGCCTCGCTCGGGCTCGGCTCGGCTCGTTTGCACCACTATGCATAATTATTTAGAATTTCAATATACATTCTAGACTACATGGAAGCATAAGTATTTTCCTTGAAAAATCTATAACTCAAAGTTTATGTTCTTTTTGTTATAGTGCATACTGTGATAGTATTTGTTTTGGTAGTGCATATCTTAGTCAAAAATCCTAGCCATGATTTAGGGTAAATTTGGTGTAGCTTACTTTTGTTGGATATAGCTCTCAAGAGTATATTGCTTTATCTCTTATCCGACAAGCAAGGCCAATGGAAACAACTAGAATAATGAAATATCTTACGGGTTTTAGTAAAAAAAAATAAAAACCGCTTTCTATTCACACTACAAAAATAGCAGGTGGATGAAAATTTTAGTGCCATATCTAGACGCATCAAGTCATTTTATCTTCTAGAGCATGTCAAGCACATATGATTTCAATCATCAAGGTTGGATTTTTACTTTTGACATCATGTTTCACATCCATTTTAAGTTTAAATTATGTGTCCTTGTAAGTCCTTAGCAGTGGGCACCAATAGTTCCTCTTATTAATAGTTGCATGGCCCCTTAGAAGTTGGGTTTTGGTTATCTTAATAACTAGGGGTATATTTGTAAATCCTTAGAGCAACTTGTTAATTTATGATTGATCAGCAATAAAAATTATGAATCTGCCACTGTAAATAAATAACTAAGTCGTGCCCAAATAAACTTATCTTTAGGTCACCACAACATCCAAGAAAAACGTTAAGAGTCATTGGCGAATCTTAAACTTGGTTTTCGGTAAAATAGGGTGGGTTTACCCTTAAAATCTAATATTTTACACTACATAAAACATTTTCCAAAAAATTTCTTGTAATTTACACAACGAAGCGAAAGAATGGAGAGGGGTAGGGGGCGGGGACCGCCTTGCCCATGGAAAGAACCACCCCTTGTTAGAGTGACATGAATTTCCATCTACGAATTAAGGTATGGATTTTGGGTTGTGATTCGAATATGATATTTCGTTTTTGAATGATATTATTATACTTTACGAGTACACGGTCAAAGTATTTTAACGAGCTACAGGTAGATTAACATTTTTTCATTAAAACATTTCATTTAAAATCCAATTTTTACTAATAATAACAATAAACATTATTATTTGATGGATGGATATCGATGTAGTGGAATGTTCGAGATCAGGTGCAGAGACAGATGAACCGGTACGGTACTGGAACCCGGTACCAAATGAAGTTCATCGTGACGTACAATCCTCAAAAAGCACTGAACCTTTTTTTTAATTTTTTGATTTTTTTTATTTTTAAAATTTTTTTTGATATAAATCCGTTTAATTCTTCGTTTTTTTTTTTGTTTGTATAAGTTGTTGTTACTGTTTTGTTGTCGTTTGATGATGTTAGAAGGAAGTTTTTAGGCTTCTTTTTTGCTTTGTAGTACCAACATTCCATGCACCGCTTTGGTGAGCCGTCTTGTGGACCGATGCTGACTCCTGGGTTATCTGTTCCCAATCCTTCACTAGATCATCTTGCATTTCCGGTTCCACCGCGTGACATGTTGCAAAATCAAGTTCCTCATATGCAGGATACAATTGCTCATATGCCTGCAGTTGGTCCTCAAGCTGCTGTGCTTTTACCCCATCAGTTGATGGACAATACATTGCAACAAAATGAAGCGCGGGAACAGGAGCAGGAGTCAGCAGTCGATTTGAAAACAGGTCAAAGTGTTACGGTAACTGATGGGGGGTGGTTTTTAGTGTTAAATGATGAGCTGGATATTATTGGCGAGACTTTAATTATTTTGTAACAGCAAGGAACTCATATATCTTTTGAGAGTTGAGACTTAGAACTCGTAGCTTTTAACTGCTGTAACACTCTAATCTGTACGATTAAGCAAAAGTCACTTGCATAAATATTTTTTTTTGGCGGATTTCAGGACAAATCATTCAGTTTAGTAGTTGTATGAACGTGCATGACGTGTGTGGTGTACTAAATTTTATATTAGTATTTGTGTTGCAGTCTATAAAATGGTCGATGCCGAGGATATCCAGCCCATGGAACTGACAAGGTGAAGGTTGGTGTTATTATTGTATTTGGTTTTGTTTAATTATTATTATGGTTTGCTGATGTTTAATATGAATCTTTTGGTTTATTAATTAAATTTACAGGTTGGATTGCCGGTGATGATGCTCCAAGGTCAGTCTTTCCAAGCATTGTTGGTAGACCACAACACATTGGTGTTATGATAGGTATGTGGGCCAAAAAGATGAGTATGTAGATGACAAAGCACAATCAAAAAGATGTATTCTTACTTTGAAGTATCCTTTGGAGCACGGTATTTTCAGCAACTGGGATAATGTGGAAAAGATTTCGCATCACACTTTCTACAACGAGCTTTATGTTGCTCCTGAAGAGCATCCCGTTCTCACCTAGGCATGATTGAATGCCAAGGCCAAAAGGGAGATGATGACCCAGATCATGTTTGAAACCTTCAATGTTCCTGCCATGTAATCAATCTTGAGTAAGCAGTTTCTGTTGAAATATATGTATATTTCCGATTCAATATCAAACGCGTGTTGAACTTTAATATTGTCGCTTCTAATATCTTGTGTTTTTTGTTTTGTATGTTGGGCGCGAGTTTAATGAGATCTGGAACAGAGTTGGCTTGTTTAAGGAGTCTGGAGTGGATATTGGGCTTTACAGGGTTAACGTCTAGGCCAGGACAAGGCCTGACTGTTAGTGCACTTTGGGTGATAAGTGCATGCTTTCCAATTGTTAGGGTCTTTATTGTACATGTCTTGAAACTTATTCCAAGGTTTATCCTTGGACAATTTGTCCAAGTTTATGTCTAGGACTTTTGTCAGGGGTTTGGTTTCTAGTCTATATATATGTGTTGTATAGGATTAGGGTATCGACCAAGAAGCTTTGTGTACCTCTCACAAATCCCAGCAATTCTCAATTAGTGTGTGAGTTCTAGTGAGATAGAGACTATGTGTTAGTGAGAGAAAGCTAGGGTATAGATCTTTGTGATCTAAACCAGCTTGTAGATGATGTATACTCCTTTGGTTTGTGTAATATGTGATGACTGATTCAATATAAAGGGTTCATCTTCTACATATTTCTATCTTTTGATGTTTCGCGTCTTGAATCAAGTGCAATGTTGATGTTGGTCATCGATCCAGTGCTTTAACAGTGGTATCAGAGCATGGTTACCGATTCAGAATGGTCTAACCGCCTTCCGAATCACCATTGCTCTTGATTTGATGTTTGTTTCTACCAAACATCGTGATGACGTGAAGATTTTGGTCCAGATATGAAGAAATTCGAGCTGTGTTGGAGAAAATTGTTGGGTTTTTGGAGATCTAGGGTTTTGATCTAAGACAGATTGTTCCGAGAGTTTAATTTTCCGAGTTTTCCGAGTTTTCAAACTGGTTTTGTTTATTCTGAGTTTTCCAAACTTTATAGATGTTCCAAGTTCTTGAGCTTTAACTGTTCGTTCCGAGCCTTATAGAAGGTTCAGAAAATTCCGAGTTTTAAATCGACAGGTATCAAAGTCCGACCTTTCAAATGTCCGAGTTTTAAGTCTGATGATTCACAGGTATCAAATTCCGAGTTTTAAATCAACAGTATCAAAGTCCGACCTTTCAAAGTCTGAGTTTTAAAATCGATAGAAAATTCCGAGTTTTAAGTCTGATGATTCACAGATTTCAAAGTCCGACCTTTTAAAGTCCGAGTTTTAGTAGCTCGAGTATTAAACAGTCTGATGTTAACAGCTTTTAAAGTCCGAGCTTTTTCAGTCCGATTTTATTGTCCGAGTTTCAAACTTTGTGTTTGTGTTTCCGGGGTATTGGTGAACCAGTGTGAAGTGTTGGTGCATGTTATGTGACAACAGCGTTGGATTGGTCTTTGGATATTAAACGTGTTTGGGCCGCGAAGACTTATGAAGACTGAATGGAATTCGAGTTTGTTAAAGCCCAAATCATCCAAGTTAAAGTTAAAGTTAAAGTCCATCTAGTTTAGCCCGAATTGTAAACAGAATTCGTATGGGCTTGGCCCAGGTCGAATTGTATGGTTGTGTGTATATAAACAACCTTTACCTAGAGTTTTAGGGTTAGACTTTGGGAGATTGTGAGAGAGCATTCGAATTGAGAGAGTTTAGAACAAACAGAAATCGGCTGTTGGGTTCTAGGAGATCTTAGTGATTGTAAAACGTTTCTAAGGTTTGATAATCACAGAAGATCAGTTTGAAAGTTTGTTTGTTCGAGTTCATATTCGTCTAATATTCTTGTTTCTAGTTCGAAGGTTTATCAAGGGGATTCCGCACCCTTGGTAGATTGTCAGTTTTGTTACGATCCAAACGGGATAGGGACCTACAATTGGTATCAGAGCATTTGCTCTTGTGTACGGTTCAAAACTGATCGGAAGGAAACAAGTTTTCGGGTTGCTGTTTGAATTCACGAAGAACATTGAAGAACAGTCAAAATTTTCACGATTTTGATCTGTTTTGGTGTTATTTGGAAGTTGTTTGCTGATTTTTTGGAGTTTTAGTTGGAAAGTTATCAATCAGAAGATTCTACGGTTTAAAAGGTGCTGATTTTTCGAGATTTTGGTTGAAAAATAGATGGTCTCGACTCGCAACAGTGGTTACGACTCGTAACTAGTGATTTCGACTTGTGCTGGTTGACTCGCAACCGTGATTGCGACTTGTGCTGGTTGACTCGCAACCGTGGTCTAGACTCGAAACTAAGGTTTCGACTCGCAACAGTGGTTACGACTCGTAACTAGTGGTTTCGGCTTGTGCTGATTTGACTCGCAACTGTGGTCTCGACTCGTAACAAGTGTTTTTGAAAGTGGTGGAATTTTTCTAGGCAATCGTAGGAAAATTTTCACAGTTTCGTGTTTAGAGAATTATCCGTAACTCATCTGGACAAACCGTTTGCACCGTTGGACTCCTTGGATTTTTAGGACAAAAAAAAAAAAAAAAAAAAAAAGAAAAAAAAAAAAAAAAAAAACTCTGGAAAATCCCGAAATAGGTTTTAGACATTATATATCATTGGAATCGTAATCTCGAGACGAATCTAACGGTATAATTTAGTAAAAACAGGTTTCGGACTAAAATTGTACGGTTTAACCAGTCTGCTTAAGTTAAAATGTCGAACATGTCTAAATTGAACGAGCTTTTAAGGATGGAACACGAGGTAGGCACAACAAACAAACCACCTAAGATGATGAAGGTGGAGAATTACTTGACATGGAAGGATAGGTTTCAATCCTTTATTGAATATCAGGACACACGCATGTGGATTTGTATTGAAGATGGGTACACAAACCCTACACATGACTTTGAAGGCAGACCGCGTGTCACAGCCTATGTGAACATGCAAGAAAACGATAAAAGGATGTATGAGGCTGAAAAGAAAGCCTTGGCAGCTATCAAGATGTCCCTACCTGATAGCATCAAACACACCTTTAAGAAGTACACTACTTCAAAAGAAATGTGGGATGCGCTAGAGAAGAGATATGAGGGAAACCCTGATGTAAAGAAGAACAAAGTTGATCTATTGAAGAAGCAGTTTGCAGTGTTCAAATATATGAAAAATGAGTCACTTGAGGACGTCATCACTCGATACTACCATTTGATGTCAGAATTGGACAATTATGATATAGATTGCTACACTGACATAGAGAAAAATGACAAGCTGCTGGATGCTCTACCTGCTAAATGGGATATCTACACTCTCATGATCAAGGGTGAAGCAGATTATGACACAAAGGAGCTAGAAGAAGTAGTTGGAAAGCTAAGAGCTTATGAGCTTAACATGAAGAAAAAGGACACTGGATATGATCAGGTTCAAGATCCAGGGATTTACAATGGGCTTACATCTTCTTCGTCTCATGATGCTTCTAGCGACTCTGCTACTGCGTTTCTTTCGTGTGATAATGAGCAGGTCATGGTAAATGAGGATGGTGATGTATGTTTTGTAGCTGCTTCAGGAGGATCAACAGGAGTAAAGAGAACATCAGCTGCTAAGCCAAGTAGTAGTGCAAAGTCGATGCCAATGAGTGTGAAGTCTGCTGAAGAGCATCTTGCTCTACTTGCTTCGTTTGTTGCGTCTTATGAAAACTACATTCAGGGGAAGATATCTGATCCTGCCGTTTTAGATGAAGATTACGATCAGATTGACCCTGATGATCTTGAAGATATGGATTTACAATGGCAAATGGCCATGATTACCAGAAGGGTGAAGAGGTTCATGAACAGAACTGGAAGGAAGTTTGTAGGGAAAACTGTTGGTTTTGACAAGACCAAAGTAAGGTGCTTTAACTGTCAAAGTTATGGACATTTCGCTAGAGAATGTCAAAAACAAAAGCAAGAGACATCGAGTCAGAATTCAAACAACAGGAATGTTTCCAACAACTCTAATTCAAGGGCATTGATCTCTACTGCTCGAGAAGGTTCATATGACTGGAGTATTCACTTGGAAAATGATGAGAATGTCACTCAAGCATTTATGGCAGAGATTGTTCCCGTTGATGAAGCTGAAGCTAACATGAATGCTGAAGTTGAGAAGAAAAGTGAAGCTGAGGGAGATAAGGCTGATCAGACAACAGATGCTGAAAAAGAAACGCCAAAGTCTGAGCATGAAAAGGAAGCTGAAGAGAAAGATGAAATCATTAAAAGATTGGAAGCTCAACTTGCTGCTCTCATGGCCAACTCAGACAAATCAACAGGAGAGGTAAGTAACTCTGCCACATCTGTTTGCTTAAAGTGTCGTGAACTACAGGGTGAAGTTGAAAAATTGTCAACTCAAAACAAAAGTCTTGTGAGCGAAATGTCTAACGTAAAAGAGTCAAATTTCTTTGCTAAAAGAAACGAGTCATCATATTTGAAAAAGATAAAAGGATATGAAGCTGAAATTGAAGCTTTGACCTGTAAACTAAACGAAAAACTTCAAGTCATAGACTTAGCTCATGACATGATGGCTGAGAAAACAAAAGAAATTTCTGAAAAATGCAAAGAGTTGTCAGATGCACAACTCAAAATTGTTGAACTCGAAAAGAAATTAGGTCAATTCAGGGATTCTACTTTGTTATGAAACACATGATGGGTGGGTTAAAGAAGAGTAATGACAAGACAAGTGTGGGATTCAAGGGATTCAATGAAGTTCCACCTCCTCTTAGTCATGACTATTCTTTCTTACCTGATGAAGATGAGTTCACAGACTTTCTGTCAATATCACCAAGTAGTTTCACATCTAGTCAAGGTGATGTGTCTGAAAATAATGATGCTAAGAAGGAGAATAACAGCAAACCTGTTTTAAAACAGAAAAATTCAAATCCTAAGAATAAAAATTCAACTTTTGTTAAAAGGGTTAATTTTGTTCAAGGAAGTGACATGAAAAATGAAACAGCTGTTATTGAAAATGAATCAAATGTAGAGTTTGCTAAAAACAAAAACATAGAAAATCTTGAAACTAAGCAAACTGAACCAAATCCTTCTAAGGCATCATCATCTAAACCAGAATCTAGTTCAAAGGCTTCAGCTAAGAAGTCTTCGAATAAGAGATCGTGCTTCAAATGTCACACCAAGGGACATGTAGCTAGCTGCTGTCCTAACAAAAAGGTTGAAGCACAAGTTAGTGAGAAACAAAGAGGGAAATCACCTGAGAAGCAAGGTGATAATGAGGAGAAACTCTCAAATTCTCCAAAGAAATCTGCTCCAAAGCAACAACCGGGTGTTGCTAGTGGTGTAGATAAGGCTGAAAAAGGAACTCCACAAGTTCCTCGTTTTCAAAGAAATCAACCAAGATTTCAGCCTGAATCTACATCAGGCAGATATGAAAGACCTAGAAGTAACTCACCAAGAATGAAAAATCAAAATTCAAATAATTTCAGAAGTCAAGGTCAATATCCAAATCGATACCAAAATAATGGTGGTCGAACTTTTTATAACAATGGCTTTAGAAATTACAATCAAGGTTCTTGGAATCAAAATCAAAATATTCAAAGGTCACATAGTCCGAACACAAATAGGTACCCTCAGGACCAGAGACCTTATGGAAATCATGTCCCATTTCCATCAACAGGCCCAAGATCCAAGACTCCAGCTAGGAGTGATGGATACTGGATGGATGTTCCTGTAGTTGATGAATCTGGAAGACCCAAGACCATTAAGGCTTGGGTCCCCCAATCTAACTAATCTTTTGGTTGGTGTGTGCAGGAGCTGCTAAGGAGGATTATCAACTTCTGGTATGTTGATAGTGGCTGCTCTAGGCACATGACGGGGGATGCGAGGTTGTTTTCTGAATTTGAAGATTATGATGGTGGTCATGTAAATTTTGCTGGTGCTAAAGGTGGCAGGATAACTGGAAGAGGAAAAGTGACGAATGGGAAGATCACTTTGGACAAAGTGAACTATGTTGAGCAGCTTAAGCACAATCTGATGAGCGTGTCACAAGTCTGCGACAAGGGTCACTCGGTCCATTTTACAAATACTGAGGCATTGGTGTTGAAACCGGGTTTGGTTATTCCGGACGATTGGATAGTGATGCGTGCACCGAGGAAAAATGATACTTATGTCATGGACATGGGTGCCAAGGATCCAACTGCTGCGGTGGCGTGTTTACTGTCAAAAGCATCTGAAGCTGAATCTATGTTGTGGCACAGACGCATGGCCCACATTCACTATCGCAAAATGAATTATATCATAAAAAATGAGCTAGTGAAAGGGGTTCCATTGCTGAGGTTTCAAGTGGAAGATAAATGTCTTCCATGTCAAAAGGGAAAACAACACAAGAAACCTCATAAGTCTAAAACAGTAAATTCCATTAATGCCCCTTATGAATTACTTCACATGGATTTATTCGGTCCAGTGAACGTGAGGAGCATAGGTGGAAAGTACTACTGTCTGGTTTTCACTGATGATTACTCACGTTATTCATGGGTTTTCTTTTTAGGTACAAAAGATGAAACAGCAGAGATGTTGATAGATCTTTTTACAAAATTGGAAAACGTCCATGATGCAAGGATCAAGAGGATAAGGAGTGATAATGGCACGGAGTTCAAGAATCGGATTCTGGATCTCTACTGTCTTCGAAAAGGAATTGAACATCAATACTCTGCTCCTTATACACCTCAACAAAATGGAGTCGCTGAGAGGAAAAACAGGACGTTGATGAAGCCGCTAGGACGATGCTTTCAGATTCAAAGCTACCAGTTCTTTTCTGGGGAGAAGCTGTGAATACAGCTTGCTATGTCCTAAACAAAGTTTTAACCGTTAAACGTTTTAACAAAACTTGTCATGAGTTGATGTTTAACGAAAAACCAAACTTAACAGGCTTTGAACCATTTGGATTACCCTGCACCATTGTGCGAAACAAGGATAAACAAAAATTCGGTGAGGTGGCTGACGAAGGCTACTTTCTGGGTTACGTGCCTGGCACACCGAATAAAAGGGTTTTTAATCTCAAAACTGGTAAAATTGAGGTTGTTTTTAATGTGGAAATTACTTCCTACAAACCTCAACAATCAACGAGTGGTCCTGCTATACTGTATGATTATGAAAGTGTGTTTAAATCATTTAATATTCCTGAGGTTTCTGATGCAGATGATTCTCAGCTGATTCAAACAGTGGTATGTGAAGACGATGAAGGCGAATTCATGCCTAGATCGAATGTTGATATTTCAGATGCTCCGGAAACTTCCCATGGTACTACTAATCCTGATTCAAGCGATAGTGACTCTGAACCTATTCTGGGGGAGGAGTTTGTTAATCCGTTTGCAGATCAGAATATTCAGGGGGAGGTTGGATCAAACCTGGGTGATAATCTTGAAGTCGATGCGGTTGCTTCTACACGAGCAAATAAAGATCATCCAGTTGATATGATACTTGGAGATCCTACTGCAGGTGTTCAGACGAGAAGAAGCATAGCAGCGAATTCTGGGTTATTTGTTTCGATTGAAAAGACTGGGATAGTGAATGAATGCTTGTATAGTTGCTTTATTTCCCAAGAGGAGCCGAAGAACATTCACATGGCTCTTAAAGACAATTCATGGGTTGAAGCAATGCAAGAGGAATTGGCACAGTTTGCGAAGTTGAAGGTTTGGGAGTTAGTTGACCTTCCTAAAGGTGAAAGAGAGATTGGCACTAAGTGGGTGTTTAAGTGCAAGAAGGATGATAGAGGTATTGTCACGCGCAACAAGGCTCGGTTGGTTGTTAAAGGTTTCAATCAGCAAGAAGGGATAGATTATAATGAGGTGTTTGCACCAGTGGCAAGGTTGGAGGCAATTCGGTTGTTTCTAGCTTTCGCTTCATTCAAGGGCTTTAAAGTTTACCAACTAGACGTGAAGAGTGCATTTCTTTACGGGAAAGTCCAAGAAGTGGTGTATGTCTCACAACCAGATGGGTTCGTTGATCCAGACTATCCAGATCGAGTTTACAAACTTGATAAGGCTTTGTATGGGTTACATCAAGCTCCCAGGGCGTGGTACGAGACACTGTCTACACATCTGATCAAGAATGGTTTTGAGAGAGGTCAGATTGACAGTACACTGTTCATAAAGAGGAAGAAGGAAGATTTTCTGCTGGTACAGGTATACGTGGATGACATCATCTTTGGGTCATCTGACGAAAACATGTGTAAGGAATTTGAACAGGTGATGAAGAGTAAGTTTGAAATGAGCGCTATGGGTGAGCTGTCTTACTTTCTGGGATTACAAGTTGAACAGAAGGAGGATGGGATGTTTATTCATCAAACAAAGTATGTGTATGACATTTTGGATCGGTTCAAAATGAATGATTGCTCTACTTTCAACACACCCATTTGCGAAAATCACAATCTCGGCCCAGATCATGAAAGCACTGAAGATGTTGATCCTACTCAATACAGGGCGATGATTGGTTCTCTAATGTACTTGACTGCTTCAAGACCTGACATCATGTTTGCCGTATGCTTGTGTGCCAGATATCAGGCGAATCCGAAAGAGTCACACATGAAAGCAGTGAAGCGTATTCTTCGTTACTTGAAGGGGAAACCTAAACTTGGGTTATGGTATCCAGCTGATAGTGATTTGAGGTTCGTTGCTTACACTGATTCAGACTTTGGAGGATGCAAATCAAACAGGAAGTCTACAACAGGTGGTTGTCAGTTCTTAGGAGGCAGGATCGTGTCTTGGCAATGCAAGAAGCAATCCTGTGTGTCTACATCTACATGTGAAGCTGAATATATTGCTGCGGGTAGCTGTTGCTCTCAGGTTCTCTGGATTCAACAGCAGATGCGCGATTACGGTTTGGATTTCACTCGTACTCCTATTATGATAGATAATAATGCCACCATATCAATCACAAACAATCCCGTAAAGCACAGTAGAACTAAACATATTGACATACGTCATCACTTTATACGGGATTGTGCTGAAAAACGACTAATTGAATTACATCGAGTCGACACAGAAGATAACCTTGCTGATCTTTACACAAAAGCTTTTGATAGAGCTTGCTTTGAACACTTAGTCGAACTCAACGGGATGAGGAATCCTGAATAACTGGTTTTTCATAAGAATTTTGTAAATAGTTTACTGCTTTTTTTTAAAAAAAAATCAAAAATACAAAAACATTGAAAAATTAAAAACAAAAAAAAACATAAAAAAATAGAAAATCAAAAATGAGTTTTCACTGTGTGAAAAAGAAGAAATGATAGTACATCAGCAAGTTAGACTGTCACACTCTAACTGAATCAAAATGCATAAGTGTAATAGT
Organism: Helianthus tuberosus; assembly: GCA_030545235.1. Lineage (NCBI taxonomy): Eukaryota > Viridiplantae > Streptophyta > Magnoliopsida > Asterales > Asteraceae > Helianthus > Helianthus tuberosus. Next base: position 121,908,228 of record CM060378.1, read on the forward strand.
AGCTTCATTATATGATATACCAGTAGGCAACAGCATGAAATAATCAACTTACCAATGTGATATAAACCTAAATGCACTGAGTATGAGTGGGGAACACATCAGTGGTGTATGGTTTAATGATCTTAAATCTTGCGTTGATAGATTGCCAAAATCTGAAGTTTTGGGTCTTTATACTGTTATTTCATCTGGGGATATCTTGGCTGTCATTCTGTTAACAACTAAAATTGTACATGACCCCAGGAAAGAAAGTCACTTGGAATTAGCTCATTTCTATTTGAATGTCTGTATGTTGTCCCGATACACACAATTTTGATCTGATTCTGAAATCTTCTCTAAAAAAAATCGTGTACCTCCTCTGCTGCATCCAGATATATGCTGACCTGGAGGTGCTAGGCAACGACAGCTTCTGCTGCATCCAGATACATGCTGACCTAGCTGTACGTTGTCGCGCTATAGATCTATACACCCGAAAGAGGCCCTCAAGTGCCCAAATGAAACCCAATAAACCTATATCAAACTGAGAAAACTCATTTGATCTGTATATTATACCATCTCTCCGAAAGATCTATTATGTTCTCTTCTCAACCTATTCCCAGTTAAGATTTCAGAAATCTGGATTGGACTTGTGAAATATGTGGTAGGGAAGATACTTGCATGATAGAGTGTGTTGTTTATATTTCCAGGATTTGATTAGTATTTGTTTGGGTGTTCATTGTTAAGCAATCAAAACATGATAAAACAGATTATATGCAGACCTAGACACTGTCATGATATCTTAAAGGATGACATCAGTATACTCACCTACTACGATGAATCTTTGTGCATACCTTGATCGTGGGGGTATATCCTGAAGTGGGACACACTAGTATATCAGATATCAAATTACCTTAACGTATCATATGGTAATGGTACTTGAAATGTTCATGCATTTTGTTTAGATGGACAAACATACTGGTAATCGTCTTGAACTGCTTTTCACGAAAAATTAAATAAAGAATTATCTAATAGTGTGAAACAGTTTGATTGTGCTGATATGATCTTCTTACAAGTGATTCTCACAAAAACAGAGTGTTTATTGCTTTTCGTATTTATTTGCTTTCAGAAAATTACAAAAATACAAAAATAGTGTCTTTTTCTGTTTAAAATTCTTAATGTACGGAAAACTGTTATTCGTGGAGGAGTTGTTACTGATAGGGGGAGACGGTGTTAGTAAGTGGGTTCAAAATTTTGAAATGATGCAGGTTATAAGGTGTTTGATTAAAATTGTTGCGTGTTGGTGTTTAATTTGAAAATGCTTAATCTGTTATACAGTTTAACTATCTCTTGAATAATAATAATTCCTTAACTATGTTGAAAAATTCTTATGGTTTCTCGAGATGTTTGTTTTATAGTATACAGATTGAAGCAGTTTGTTGATGAGAAGTTGATTTAAAGAGATGAGGAGTTTGTTGCTGCTTGGTAGAATCCTCCTTCTACAATGCAGAATGGATGCTGTGAAGACTTATTGAGAATGCTGAATACAACTTGGAAGATTTGGTGATTGGATACATCAGCTTAGGGGGAGTCTGTTGCTGACAGAATTCATGTTGAAGCTGACGCTATCCAAAGACCAAAGACTGTGACGATATTCTGAAGACTAAAGTTTCCTTTGCAAGCTATTGTCAAGGGGGAGTTTGTTGGTGCATGTTATGTGACAACAGCGTTGGATTGGTCTTTGGATATTAAACGTGTTTGGGCCGCGAAGACTTATGAAGACTGAATGGAATTCGAGTTTGTTAAAGCCCAAATCATCCAAGTTCAAGTTAAAGTTAAAGTCCATCTAGTTTAGCCCGAATTGTAAACAGAATTCGTATGGGCTTGGCCCAGGTCGAATTGTATGGTTGTGTGTATATAAACAACCTTTACCTAGAGTTTTAGGGTTAGACTTTGGGAGATTGTGAGAGAGCATTCGAATTGAGAGAGTTTAGAACAAACAGAAATCGGTTGTTGGGTTCTAGGAGATCTTAGTGATTGTAAAACGTTTCTAAGGTTTGATAATCACAGAAGATCAGTTTGAAAGTTTGTTTGTTCGAGTTCATATTCGTCTAATATTCTTGTTTCTAGTTCGAAGGTTTATCAAGGGGATTCCGCACCCTTGGTAGATTGTCAGTTTTGTTACGATCCAAACGGGATAGGGACCTACATGAAGTCACACTAGGGAGATTGTCCGGAGACTGGTTACTGAAGCTTGTCTGAGATATAAATCGTTCCGAGTTATACAGATAATGGATTCATTCCGAGTTTTTAAACAGTTCCGATATGTTTCAGTGTTCCGAGTTTTAACTTTCAAGTTGTTTCGAGTTTTTAAAATTTGGAGTTATTAACAGTTTTGAAACTGTTTGGATTTGTTCCGAGGTTTCAACTTTCAAGTTGTTCCGAGTTTTTAAAATTTGGAGTTATTAACAGTTCCGAGGTTTCAACTTTCAAGTGTTTAATAGTTCCGAGTTTTAAAAATTCCGAGTTTTAGTAACAGTTCATTCATTAATCCGAGTTTCAAGAGATCAAAGTCAATTTGTTTCAGTTCCAAGTCTATCTGAGTTCTTTGTTTCAGCTCCGAGTTTTAATCTTGAATGTTATGAATTTAAGTCAGTTCCGAGTTTTGAGTTCAGTTCAGTTTCCGAGTTTTGTTTCAGTTCAGTATCCGAGTTTTGTTTCATTCTGAGTTTTCATTTAACTGGTTCCGAGTTTTGGTCAAGTATCTTCATTACTCTGTTCCGAGATTAGTCTTTCAGAGCTTCCTTTATTTCTTTGCTTGGACTTTTGTATTGTTTACAAAGAAAAAGGGGGAGTAAAACTTTTGAAGTTCCTATTTTCTTTGTAAACCAAAAGCTCGTGGTGCTACATCGAAACAAGTTCATGTTTACTATCTTTGAGATTAACTTAGTGTTAATCTTATCGGTAGCGAAGTGTTTATAACATGAAGCAAGTTAGAGCTAGTGTATGATTGAGTTTTGTCAAGTTTGTTCGAGGTTTAATCAAGTGTTGACGTGATGAAGCAAATTTTTCGTTTGGCAACTAGTTGAAGGTCATGCCTTTATCGTATGCCGGTTAGAGTAGAGAAGATTAGTCTTCTTGGTCCCTCTTCCAAGTTGGTGACTGATCGGATTCTCGAAATAGGGGTTCTTACATTGAGGGGGAGATTGGAGACGAAAGTCATCGGGTAATTGGTGGATTCGTGAAGATACGAGATTGGATCTTGAAGATTCGAGATGAAATGATTTTAGAAACTCAGTTGTAGACTTTGATCAAGATGGTGGATGTACATTTTCGTAGTTTGGTTTGTTATTAACTTATCGAACCAAACTTCATGTCTTTGCGGAATTTAAGAGTTTGATGTTAGGCATTGGAAATCCGACGTTTCATTCTTCTACTGGTTAAGTTTGAAGATTAATGTATCGAGCGATATTCCTACATGTGGTTGTAGGTCGGTTCACGTTAACTTGATTCGGGAGTAGTTTGAGGGGGAGGATCTACAGCGTTTGATGTTGGATTCTTCGGGTTTCTCAAAGCGTCCATTTAAGTGATCGTCAGCAAGTCTTTAATTAGAAGGGTTGAAGATCGTTGTGCTCTGCCGGAAAGATCAAGTCTCAGCCAAAGTTGAAAGCAGCCCTGATCTCATCAGTCAAGGGGGAGTCTGTAAGTGCAGTATCCGGTGACTGAAGATATCAGTGTTAGACAGAACTGATTGCAACAGTTAAGGGGGAGACTGTAATTGCAGTTCCTGCAGGGTAACTGTCGCTTATCAGTTCTGGTCAACCAAAGCAGAAGTCCAAGTTAAAGTCAACGATAATGAAGAATTCAAGACCACATGAAGACCATGCACTGATCAAGGGGGAGTTTGTTAGTGCACTTTGGGTGATAAGTGCATGCTTTCCAATTGTTAGGGTCTTTATTGTACATGTCTTGAAACTTAGTCCAAGGTTTATCCTTGGACAATTTGTCCAAGTTTATGTCTAGGACTTTTGTCAGGGGTTTGGTTTCTAGTCTATATATATGTGTTGTATAGGATTAGGGTATCGACCAAGAAGCTTTGTGCACCTCTCACAAATCCCAGCAATTCTCAATCAGTGTGTGAATTCTAGTGAGAGAGAGACTATGTGTTAGTGAGAGAAAGCTAGGGTTTAGATCTTTGTGATCTAAACCAGCTTGTAGATGATGTATACTCCTTTGGTTTGTGTAATCTGTGATGACTGATTCAATATAAAGGGTTCATCTTCTACATATTTCCATCTTTGGTGTTTATGATTGTTCTTCATGTCTTGAATCAAGTGCAATGTTTGATGTTCGTCATTGATCAGGAGGCTTTAACACCGACGCATCCTTCAACTTAGCTGATGGATATGGGCTAGATACTCTAATCATTTATGTTGTTTTAACTGCTGGCTATAAGTGTAGGGCTTATCGATATGGGCTTGGACTGGATGCAAGTGGGTTTATGTAGTTGGGACTTGCTGGACATGTATAAAAGAGAAGTCATCGCAGAGGAAGAAGGGGGATTTTTTTCTCTATCATATACAACAGTCATTCATCAGCAGTCGTTCAATGAGTTCTTCTCTCTCTTAGGTTACACTATTTTTCTGATCTTGTTTGATGATCTCGTATTGAGATTGTGTATCATACTATTAGATCTAGTACTGAGTGTATGCAGATCATCATGATGATGATCTGCTTGTGAGGAGAGTTCTTGTTCATCGATTGTGTGGAGTTCTTGTTCATCGATTGTCGTTAGTGTTTTGGTCAAAAATTACCGAAGCAATTAAGTGATCAAATTAGTAAAGTGAGGTAGTGTGCTAGAAAGTGGATTGAAAATATGCTTGTTAAGTTATTTAGAAAATCAGCATTCAGGATACGGCTCAGGATATTGAGCTGTATCTATGATCAAACTATGAGCAAAAGTAAAGTAAACGACATGGGATGTACGAGGAAAGCCCTTGATCAATCTAGATCGCCGGCATAAAACCTCGGGAGCTAACAATCGCAGCTGCCTTGTTCTTCTTATTACTTCAAATATCAGGATACAGTGCAGGATGTGGTGCGGATCGACTATGTGTTACAATGAAATTTGAATACAAGTGTGGTGTTTGCAATGAGCTAGAGAGTGAAAGTGTTCGAGAGTGTTAGTGTAAATTGTGTGCCTTAAACTGATCCGCCCCCATCTATTTATAGTAAAGATAATGTAACAAACTATCCTAAACTTCCGGGATCCAGCGAATATTCCCACTTGAACGTTGAGGACCAAGTTTTTCGGGTTCAACGGCTTCCTCATAACAAATACGCCCGAGTCTTGAGGAGAAGAAGTCCTGATGACCGTTAGTAACTTACAGCCATTAACCTGCACGTGTTTAATTCACTCAAACTTAGGATATCGCCCAAGATGTTAGCAATATCCCTGTCCAGCATCCTGGTCACAAACAAACAATTAAAAGCGGGATATTAGTCAGGATATGTATATTCAGAAAATGACCCATAACAATTGTCCCCAAATATATTGGTTGGTATACCAATCCAACGGATATATTTCAAAACCTATTCTCGTCGATCGAGGCTATTAAAATGAAACGATGGTTGAAATGACAGTGTGCCATTTTCAATGCAACATTTACTCTTTACCCCCCTATATTCAGCCTATATTTAGCCAAATCATTTCCGCTTCTTCTTATCTTTCTTCAAGCAATTTTCAGGTAATCACTTCTCTCTCTATCCTCTATCCTTCTTTCTTGAATTTCTTTCAGTTTGCTCAACACCTTTCATGGCATCACGAACAAGATCCCAATCGGACAGACCGGCCTCAAGCCTCGCAAGTCAAAATTTCATTGTTGATCCAGCAAAGGAGATCTGCTGCTTCAACAACGCCGACATCGTTGTTCTTAAAGATTCCGGCGCCTTTCCCACCGGAACAGTCTTTCGCCCTTTTGATCGGGAAGCCCGATCAGACGCGATATCCGATGAGTGGGTTTGTTTCTTTGCCTACCCCTTCTCTCTTGGACTCCGGTACCCATTTCCACCCTTTATCTCTCGCTTTTTCGAACTCACCGGCCTTAGCTATGCCCAGATTATGCCAATGGTTTGGCAAGTTTTAATAGTGCTGGATCAAATCAAATCTCGACATTTTCCTGACCTACTTGTTGAGGACCTCCCTATAGCATACCGGTTGAGATCCCACGGCAATCACCGTTTTCTCCTGTTTTCTACCTCCAAGAACCCTCTGGTTCTTAAAGCCACCAACAACGAGGATCGATGGCGACGAAAATACTTTTTCGTAAAAAGAGACTCTATTGATAAGGGTTTCGATCTACCGGTTAAATGGTTAACCAAGGGTAGGATTTAGGGTTTTAGGAATATCCCCAATTATATCTTCAAACTGTATCCCGGACTTATATCCTGATGTTTTTATGCAGCGAATTTCAAAGATTTAGTGCCTCCCAGTGCAGAATCCGAATCCAAGATCAAGGAAATCTACCGACTTCCTGCCAGTGAAAGAACTTTCTCCCTGTCTCTTACAGATTCAAGCCAGAAATCAAGCTCAGAAATGTCTGGTAAGCACATTCTCAACATATATTTTAAATTAATTACTTTTCAAAAGTATGATGAGTTTAAGAATATCTTCCCTTGTGCAGTACCAGTTGTCAACCTTGAAGGTTTCCAACTTGACGAGTTGGATTGCTACTCTAGCCTCGCACCCATCAAACAGGAATCCAAGCCAAAATCGTCTGCTACACCAAAACCTACCTCTTCAAGGACCATTTCTGCTCCTAAAGCCCCTCCGGCATCTAGGACCCGAGCATCCAGTTCTCGGAAGAGAAAGGAGTTGGATTCTCCAACTGTTTCCGAAACATTCTCTCTCGAGAACCATGGGTTTAACGAAGCTACCTCATTCCTCAAACAGGTAAAATTTTCCTTTCAATATCCTGCACAAGTATGTTAGTCCTTATCCTGCTTATTTTCACATCGATACCTGTGTCTTTATCGATAGGGTTTGGATCGTCTTATGCACTTGTATGAAGACGCCTGCGGGCTTAGCAAGATGTTGGAGATCAAGCTGGAGAAAGCTGAAGCCACCATAGCCGACCAAGGAACCATTGCAGCTGCCAAATCCCAGCATTACGAAGACAAATATAAGGCCATGATCCAGGAACACCAAGTTACCCTCCACAAAGCCAATGAGGATGCCCAAGCCAAACTAGATGCTGCCCTTCTTCAGTACCAGCAGAATATGAGTTCCTATCGGGACAGCCTCAAAGCATCTGTGGTCGTCTCTCTTCTCCAAGCCAGGATAAGGATGGCTTACGAAGGCAGGGATTTGGGCTTCGAATGCCCCTCCTGGAACATAAAGACTTGGGAGGCGAAACTAAAGGATCTTGGAGGTCAACCCGTTGCTCATCCGGCAAAGCATGCTGGTGAAGAGCCTTCTAAGGCGACAGAGGAAGTGGCCAATGCTGACGATGGTGATGCCGAGAAGAATCCCGAGGCCGATGCTGGTGCAGATGCTGGGAAGGAAGCTGTTGATCAAGAGGGTACCGCTTCTTAAGCGGTGAAGTGGGCGAAGATGGATATACGTGCCAAGGCCGGAGCCCACTTTTAAGTTTCATGGTTGTGGTTATGTAAACAATTTACTTTTCCTGTCTTCAAACAATTTATATTCCCCGGAGTAGTATATAACCCTATCACTAAGCCTCAATGTCTTTGCAACTTCTTCAATGAAGATGTCCCCTGTGCGAGGTACTTAGTGCATTAGTCCCGAGCCTTATCCTTTTAACTTTACATCACCACCTTGGTAGGAATGTCCCCTGTGTATAATATCTTCAAATACTTTAGAAATCTTCTGAATGTCAGTTTCCATTGTATAGGCAATTTTTTACGTCCCAAGGGTAAAACCCAAGGATGTACTAGAGATAAATCCCTTGTATCCTGGGGAGAATCCCAAATTTTCATGCGCTACAAGCGGGAGTGTATAAACTCTAAGACTTAGAAAGGTGAAAACCTTTAAACCTTAGAGAGAGTATGAAAATACCCTTTCGTGAGAGAGGGTGATCAATCCTCATATACCTTTAGGATTCAGGATATAGCCAACAGTAACGAAATTGTCAGCCACTTTTACATGGACTGGTCCCGCCACCTTGAACTATCCCTGAATAACTTGCGCTCCAGGCGGGGTGTTTAAACCCAATTCAGAAGAAAGGTGAATACCTTTAAACCTGTGAAGGAATCAGTATCCCTTAAACGTGAGAGAGGGGGCCAATCCTCTAATCTTTCTAGTTATCCTGAGTACATGTCCTGGAGCTATATCCTGAAACATATCCTGCAAAACAATTGTAAACTAAGGTGGGTGTTAGCTTGGCTAACACCCCTCCGATGCTTAAGTCAGTATTGGGTTACAAAGAACAAATTAAACCAAACATATTTAAAAAAGGTAGAATTCATACCATTCTGAGTTAGAAATTAAATTCTAAACTCACTTGAAATAGAGCTTAAGGTGTATAGCATTCCAAGATCTCGGTAGCATATCCCCTCCATATTCTTGAGTCTGTATGCTCCTTTCCCTGCTTCTGATTCAACTTCGTATGGTCCTTCCCATTTTGGAGCTAACTTGCCATCGGCAGGATTAGTAGTATTCTGAAAAGCCTTTCTTAACACCCAATCTCCAACCTTAAATCTTCTGGTCCTAATATTCTTGTTATATGCCCTGGATATTCTCTGTTGATATGCTGCCATCCTTAGCCTTGCCGCATCTCTCTTCTCATCTATAGTGTCTAAATCCTGACTCAAGGCTCCAGGATTCTGCTCAGGATCACTTAGGGTAGATCTTGCAGTAGGTATTGTCATTTCCGTTGGAATCATTGCTTCTGCTCCAAATACCAAGGAAAATGGGGTTTGGCCTGTCGCATTCTTTACCGTTGTCCTATCAGCCCACAAAACAAAGGGTAATTCTTCTGCCCATCTTCCTTTTTTGGCTCTAAGCCTTTTCTTTAAGTTATTGACAATTATCTTGTTTGAGGATTCTACTTGTCCATTCGCTTGAGGATGTACTGGAGTAGATGTTATCATTTTGATTCCCCAACTCTTGCAAAAGTCAGTAGTTCTCTTGCTTATAAACTGAGAACCATTGTCACAGATTATCTCGGCTGGTACTCCGAATTTGGTCAGGATATTCCTCTTTATGAAGGATACTACTTCTTGGTCTATAACTTGAACAAATGCTTCAGCTTCAACCCACTTAGAGAAATAATCCGTCATTGCTAGCATAAAGACTTTTCCTTCCGGAGCTTTTGGTAGTTTTCCCACTATATCCATACCCCACTTCATAAATGGCCAAGGGGAAACAATAGGATATAATGGTTCAGCAGGTTGATGCAGTATATTACTATGTCTTTGACATGCGTCACATCTTCGAGCATATTCTGCGGCATCTTTTCTCATTGTTGGCCAATAATATCCTGTCCTTAATACTTTTGAGAATAACGACCTGCCCCCAGTATGGTTACCACAATCCCCTTCATGTATATCCTGAAGTACTTCTTTAGCTTCAGGATCCTCCAAGCACCTCAAATACGGTCCTGCAAGAGATTTCTTGTATAAAATATTATTTATAATAGTGAATCGTGATACCTTCATCCTAAATGCCTTAGGATTTTCATTTCCAGGGATGTGTCCTTCTTTGAGATATCTCATGATTGGAGCCGTCCAGGATTTAGGATCCTCTTCAGGATGCTCTGCTCCAGGATCCTGAATACCCGCTACTTCTTTATCCCGAGGATTCGTTGCAGGATATAAGACATGTAATATTGGTATTTGGGTTCCTTCTGGTATCCTGATCGATGATCCCAGATTTGCGAAGGCATCTGCTTCAGCATTATCCTCCCTTGGTACCTGTTCAAGTGTAAAAACATCGAAATATCCTGCTAATTTTTTGAGAATATCGAGGTATTCGATTAATTTCTCACCCTTGACTGCATAGGATCCATTAAAATGGTTAGTAATTAACAAGGAGTCAACATATATTCGCAAATTCTTGATACTCATACTCTTAGCCAATTCTAATCCTTCAATTAAAGCTTCATATTCTGCCTCATTATTAGTAGCAGGAAATTCACACCTAATAGCCTGGGGTAATATGTCCCCCTGTGGCGATTTTAGTAGTATACCTAAACCTACACCTCTTATATTGGATGCACCATCAGTATATAATGTCCAGGATCCTGAAGATTCTTCTAACTGTTGAACTTCTAGGTCTACCTCATCCTGAATATCACTACTGAAATCAGCCACAAAGTCAGCTAAAGCCTGAGACTTTATGGCATTTCTAGGTTCATATACTAAATCATAAGCACTTAGCTTTACTGACCACTTGGCCATCCTGCCTGACATCTCTGGTTTCCTAAGCACATATTTGACAGGATAATTCGTTTTAACATGTATCCTATGTGTCTCAAAATAATGTCTAAGCTTTGTCGACGCCATGACTAGAGCTAATATTAATTTCTCTAAATGAGAATACCTAGTTTCAGCATCTAACAAACTTTTACTAACATAATAAACAGGATATTGCTGACCTTCATGGTCTTTTATAAGAACGGCACTTACAGCATTCCCTGATACAGCAAGGTATAGGGATAGTGGTTCACCATTTTCAGGCTTCATCAATAGAGGTGCGGTTGAAAGATATTGCTTTAAATCCTGTAGGGCCGCTTCATGCTTCTCACCCTACTAGAATTTTTTGTTCTTCTTCAGGATATCATAAAAATCTTTGCATTTCTCTGAGGGTCTTGAGATAAATCTGTTTAATGCTGCCACTCGCCCCGTTAATCGTTGAACATCCTTCATATTTGAGGGCGATTTAATATCCAAGATGGCTTTAATCTGCTCCGGGCTCGCTTCTATCCCCCTTTTTGTCACCATATATCCAAGAAACTTTCCTGCCCCCACTCCGAAATGGCATTTAGCAGGATTCAGCTTCATGTTGTATCGATCCAGGATATCAAATGCTCCCTTGATATCCTGGAGGTGATCCTTAGCCTTTTTAGATTTCACCACCATATCATCGATATATACCTCCATGGTGTCCCCCAGTTTGTCTTTGAACATCATGTTTACCAATCTTTGGTATGTTGCACCTGCATTTTTCAGAACAAAAGGCATAGCTGTATAACAATAAATACCTGTTGGTGTCATGAAGGCAGTATCCTCCTGGTCAGAAGGCTCCATTTGGATCTGTTGAAATCCTGAGGATGCGTCCATGAAGGTCAGCATTTCATGCCCGGCAGTGGCATCTACCATTGCATCAATGTGGGGAAGAGGAAATGGGTCTTTAGGACAAGCTTTGTTCAAGTCTGTGTAGTCTACACAAACTCTCCATTTCCCATTTTTCTTCTGTACCACAACCACGTTTGCTAGCCACCTTGGGAACTTAACCTCTCTGATTATCCTGGACTTCAATAATCTCTCAACTTCCTCTTGGATAATCGTATTCCGCTCCGGAGCAAACTTCCTTCTTTTTTGCTGAACAGGCTTGAATGATTTATCAATTCCAAGCTTATGAGTGATAATGTCTTTGGATATGCCTGTCATATCCTCATGTTTCCATGCAAATGTTGACATCCTGCATTTCAAAAAGTTAATTAATTGTTCTTCAATATCCCGAGGGATATTGGTCCCTACGAGCACCGAAATATCGGGATTATCCTGGTCCAGGATAATTTTCTTCACATCCTGCTCCGGATCCTCCGCGATATCCTGGGCCCGCGTCTTTAATTGCTATTCTGCACTAGGTTTGGTTGAGGATTTCATTGAGGATGAGTAGCATTCTTTCGCCTCCTGCTGATCACTATCAACTTTGACAACTCCCCAAGGGGTAGGTATCTTGATGCATTGGTGATATGTTGATGGCACAGCCTTCATATCGTGAATCCACGGTCTTCCCAGTATGATGTTATAGCAGGATAGAGAATCCATCACACAGAAACGTTGTATCGAGTTGACTCCTTCAACGTATACTGGCAACTTTATCTCTCCCACTGTGTTTCTAGCCTCTCCACTGAACCCAACAAGCACGGTAGACTTTGAAGTGATATCCATTGGAGATACATTCATTCTCTTTAGAGTCTCTAGTTGGATTATGTTAAAGGAGTTGCCATTATCAACCAATATCCTGCGTACAAAATGGTTAGCCACATATAACGTTATTACCAGAGCATCATGGTGAGGATCCTGGACAGTATCCCTGTCATCAGCATCAAAAGTGATCACTTTGTCAGTTGTGAGGGTAGTCATCCTGACAGGTTTATCTCCCCTTTCGGCCTTAGATTCCTTTGCATGTCTCTTTGCCGCCGAATACGAAGTCCCACAAATGTCGGATCCTCCCGAAATGAAGTTGATTATCTTGGCATCCGCAGGAGGTGATGCTGCTCGCTCAGGATCCTTCTCAGTATCCTGACCCTTATTCTTCTTTCTTCCTAAGAGATCTTTCAGATATCCCTTGCTTAGAAGATAGCTTATTTCTTTCCTTAGAGCAATGCAATCCTCAGTCATATGTCCGAAATCTTCGTGGAAAGCACACCATTTTGACTTATCTTTCCAGTCAGCTTTCTGTTGACTCTTTCGAGGCCACCTAGCCTTGTCTCCTAGACCCTGCATGGCATACATCAATTCAGGAATGTTAACAGAAAAGCAATATTCAGACAACTCAGGATATTCTTCAGGATCCTCATCTTCGACAGCATTCACTCTCTTATTTTCATTTCTACCATATGGCTTAGGCCGATATGGCTTGAATGAGGATTCAGACTTCCTGTTGGTCGACTCATAGGTGTTGGATGAGTTCATTCACTCTTGCATCTTCCTGTCATCTTCCAGACGGATATATCTCAAAGCCCTGTTACGAGCTTCGTCGAGATTCCTGCAGGGATTCATTACAAGATCCTGATAAAACTGAGAATCCTTTTGTAATCCCATCTTAAAAGCTTGCACAACTGTTGCAACATCAAGATGTGGGATATCCAAGGATTCTCGACTGAATTTGTTCACATAATCCCTCAAGGATTCCTGAGGCCCTTGAGTTATCCTATAAAGATCACTGGTTAGTTTCTCAAAACTCCGACTACTGGAAAATTGACTGTTAAATAAATTAACCAAATGAGCAAACGAAGTAATTGAGTGAGGGGGAACGTTTAACAGCCATTTTAAGGCTGATCCTGTTAGAGTAGAACCAAATCCCTTGCACAAGCATGCTTCCTTGAGCTCCGGAGGGATAGGGTTAATCTCCATTCTTTCCCTATACTGAGCAATATGCTCCTCAGGATCCGTAGTTCCGTCGTAAAGCTTCATGTTGGGGGTTTGAAATCTCTTCGGGATCTCAGCATCACAGATAGGATATGCAAAACGAGATATCTTATGGCTGTCTTGGGACACTTCCGGGATCGGCTGGACCACCCCAGGTACACTGGATATCATGTCCTTCAACTTCTGAAGTTCCCTAGTAAGTGCTGTTGTTACACCTGTATCCTGCAAAGACCCACTATTAGTAGCATGAGTATTATTATTATTTGACACGTTACCCGTTGGAGGATTTTGCCCATATCCTGAAGCATATCCTGAGCTCCTCATGGTTGACATCCTGACCGAGGAGGGTATTTCAGGAGTATGATTCTGAGGAAGGCTGGGCACAATATTCCCCCTGTTATCCTCAATATACACAGCTGAACTGAAGTTCAACGTTCTGGGATGTAATGGAGTGACAATATCCTCAGTAGATCTGCTCGAGCCAGACTTCAGGAGTTGTATTTCCCTCAAAAGCATTTGGTTTGTTTCCTGTTGCTGCCTCATTTGTTCCTGCACACTTCCAAATAAGGTTAAAATTTCATCGTTAGAAGCTAAAACATGAGCAGATTCCTGAACACTGCGGGTAGGGATAATATCCTGAGGTCGTGAAGAGGCTGGCATCCTTGGAGGAGGTGGTGGAAGCACCGAACCGGTAGTAGCAGAAGTCATAGCAGACACAGTGGAGGAGCTCATGTTTGATCTTCAGGCCATTATGGACAATGTGGCAAAAAGTTTTGAAAATAGAAAGCCGATTAGCGATTTCACAAAAAATTTTAGTAAAGAGAGCACCACTTGCCCCACGGTGGGCGCCAAATTGTTTTGGTCAAAAATTACCGAAGCAATTAAGTGATCAAATTAGTAAAGTGAGGTAGTGTGCTAGAAAGTGGATTGAAAATATGCTTGTTAAGTTATTTAGAAAATCAGCATTCAGGATACGGCTCAGGATATTGAGCTGTATCTATGATCAAACTATGAGCAAAAGTAAAGTAAACGACACGGGATGTACGAGGAAAGCCCTTGATCAATCTAGATCGCCGGCATAAAACCTCGGGTGCTGACAATCGCAGCTGCCTTGTTCTTCTTATTACTTCAAATATCAGGATACAGTGCAGGATGTGGTGCGGATCGACTATGTGTTACAATGAAATTTGAATACAAGTGTGGTGTTTGCAATGAGCTAGAGAGTGAAAGTGTTCGAGAGTGTTAGTGTAAATTGTGTGCCTTAAACTGATCCGCCCCCATCTATTTATAGTAAATATAATGTAACAAACTATCCTAAACTTCCGGGATCCAGCGAATATTCCCACTTGAACGTTGAGGACCAAGTCTTTCGGGTTCAACGGCTTCCTCATAACAAATACGCCCGAGTCTTGAGGAGAAGAAGTCCTGATGACCGTTAGTAACTTACAGCCATTAACCTGCACGTGTTTAATTCACTCAAACTTAGGATATCGCCCAAGATGTTAGCAATATCCCTGTCCAGCATCCTGGTCACAAACAAACAATTAAAAGCGGGATATTAGTCAGGATATGTATATTCAGAAAATGACCCATAACAGCTAGTATTCTATTTGATTTCGAGTGAATAATGTACAGCTTGATACCATAATATTTTGACAGTTTCATAGGATAAAATATGATAACCTACTTCTGGTTATTTAATATAAATTATTCTTGGTGACTTTAAGATTGCATGTTTGCCCTTGGGGTGAGAGAAGTTGTTTTCGTTAGTTGATTATGTGCTTTTGCTTATGTGTATTTTTTATTCAAGATTACATGCATGCCTTACTATGTTATAGTTCTACATTACATGTTAAAGTGTATTTTTTATTCAAGATTTCTGGGTTTAGTTGTTATTTAGCTTCTACTGTCCTACTTCAGTTCATTATGCAAGCAACATTCTTTTTCTTATATAAATACACAATTGATTTTGATGTATATGTGTTGATGCATATGTTTATGATGTATCTGTTTTATGTTGTTAGAAACTAATCATGGTATTTTGAAGATGGGTATAATTAAATAACAAAAACTAATCATGGTATTTTGTAGATAAGTATAATCAATTAATACAAGTTATGTAAACTTTTTTTAAGGGTTATTGGATTTTAATGATTATAAGTTTCCCCTACTGGCCGATAATAATCCCAACTTTAAAAATTCTCTCCAACGATCGCAACTTGTAAGAATTTGGCCCCCATCGATCCTTTTCTAACTGTTGTGCACTTAAATCTCTTGAGGAGATCAGATTCTTATATGTTAGAAAAGGATCAATGGGGGCCAAATTTTTACAAGTTAAGATCGTTAGGGGGAATTTTTAAAGTTGAGATTATTATCGGCCAACAGGTGAAACTTAGGATTATTAAAATCCAATAACCATTTTTTTAACTATAAACTCTATGTGATACGCGGATCTATAAGACAGATAGACTACATCGATGCTACGAATAAGTAAGGAAGCTAACAAAAGTACTTTACAATATTTTCTGACCAAAAATGATATATAATTGAAGAATCATGTTGTAAATCGTTGCCCCCACCGTCGACTCCGCCGCAACGCGCGGGTTCCCCACTAGTAGTTATATATACTAGTTTTGACCCTGCGCGCGTTGCGGCGCACTAAACCGAATCGTTCTCAGTTTGAAATTTTACTTGCACTAATAAAGTTGATACAAAAGGATGTTGATATGTTTTACATTTTAGAGAAGCACATAGGTTTTCATATAGTCTTTCGCTTATACATAGATCACAAAAGTTGTTTTCTTCATTTCCATTTGTTTCATGCATCCGGATACCTAGTCTTTTTCGTATCGCTATTGCCTTCACATGTATACCTTCCATCACCTGCCTACATCGGCATTTCGAGTCAATCATCTACAAATGTTTGCTATAAAGATTTATGCTAGATAAAACATAAATGACTTGAAACCTTTTTTCTGGCCCCCTTAGGTTCATTTATAAGCCTGCAAGAACCTCCTTGTTTTTCATCACGTATAACACATTTATAACTCTCAAGAATGAATAAAAACGTTGGTGGGTTGAGCTGACACATTTTTATCAAAACCCATTACGACCCGCTACCTAAGTCACCCACCCTTCATACTGATTTTCCACCTTAATACCAAACAATTGAAGAGGTTAATTTAGAAAGTAGCATAAGAATTTCTAACCTTATTCCGACACCCTCCACCGATAATACTATCGATGATATTAGCATCAAGAATCCTGGAAGGAAGCAAGTATAAGCATTGGCTTTTTTGTAATTCCTAATTTTGCATTATAAAAGGCCTGAATTGTACCAGTATCTTCCTAGTATCCACCATAAAGATAAGCTTGTACCTACACAAATGAAAAAAGTAATCATCACTGGGCTCATATGACCCAAATGTAATTGTCACTGACCTGGCCTTTTAGCAAAGAATGATGCTACTTCAGAAAGCAGCTTCAAGACCCATTTGAGCAAACAATGTTGCATATATAAAATATATAAAACTATATTGTCATATCAAATAATAT
Organism: Helianthus tuberosus; assembly: GCA_030545235.1. NCBI lineage: Eukaryota > Viridiplantae > Streptophyta > Magnoliopsida > Asterales > Asteraceae > Helianthus > Helianthus tuberosus. Next base: position 121,925,097 of record CM060378.1, read on the forward strand.
TAACTTTTACATATCATACAAGAAAAGAATATCTGATAGTACTTGTTCCAAGTATACTTAGATCTCTCAAATTCGGCATTTAATAAAAAAGAGAGATAAGACTGTGTATGTAATGGGAAACGCTACAGTCCACAAATAAAGCACTCGAACCATTTTCACCAACAAACCGCACTCCAAAGCCATACCTATATGATCACCAAAACCCGCTTCGTCTAAAGACCTGCATAAGACCTTTTTCAAGAGAAAATGTGCAGCCCCAATTGCTATATTGGTGATTATAAGTAGCAAAACACTGTCACTTTTCTACAATTGTGGCTGCACTTTTGGTCCCTCATCCGGAGAGGCGGAATGTAATATGAAACCTACAATCATAGGAAAGAAAATTGAAAATACAGCGTACATAGAAAAAATGTAACTATGATTATTCTATATATATTGCCATACTTGTCCTTGATCTGATACTGAAACAGAAAACATAACCATAAAGCTAATCCAAAAGTATTAAATTTTAATTAAATAGGAAATTAGGTCTTATTATGTACGCATGAACACAATATTACCTAGATATCAAAGTGAGAAGGTATAACTTATTCAATTCTCAAATTGCATTCAAATGCATATCATTATAAAGCATAAAAAGTAAATTAGCGGGCTCAGGGTGTGTAAAGGGGCCAGCCCGACATGTCTACAATGGAGGTTACAGGTGAGCACCTGCCATCCTTCCAATTTACCAAGCCAAGGTTTAAACAGTAACCCAATTTGAATCACATCTACACGTTCATCACAGCCTCTTGTCAATAGAAAAAAGGTCTTATTACCTACAACTGACCACCAAAAATTGCATTCAAATGCATATCATTCATAATCATTTCACGATCATTTATAAATAATAAAGAGTAAATAGAATCACCTGCTCAAGTCGCACCTGTGGTTACCGACGATCAGTTCTATCAAGCCATATCCAAATACACGAATTGAAAAACCAATGATGGTTCGTAGAAGCCTTTACCAATGATAAGTGAAAAGGAAAACGCTGGAGGACAAAGAGCGATGTAGTACACCACCTAAATAAGCAAAAAGGATAAGGACGACCTCCCAAATAAGCGAATAGCAGCCGCAGAAAAGCTCCATGTGGTGCCATACATGTTTTTCCACCGTTCAATTCCCTTAGATTATTAACATATAAGGTAATTACTGGGCTCAGAATGTGTAAAGGGACCAGCCCACCATGGCTGCAAATGGAGGTTGCAGGTGAGCACTTGCCATCCTTCCAATTTGCTACGACAATGCTTGAACATCACCCAAATTTGCATCGCATCTACACATTCATTACATCCTCATTTTAATAGAAAATTAGGTTTTATTACCGGCACTTGGCTACAACATTACCTAGATATTAAACTGAGAAGGTATAACTTATTGAATTCTTAAATTGCATTCGAATGCATTCCATTCATAATCATTTCACAATCACCATAAATAGTAAATACCCAGGTCTAGGGTGTGTAAATGGGTTAGTGCCCCATGGCTGCATTGAAGGTAGCAGATGAGCACCTACCATCTTTCCAATTTGCCATGCCAAAGTTTGAACGTCACCCGAATCTGAATCGCATCTACACATTCATCACAGCCTCATGTCATCATCAGAAGTAAACAACAAACCAATGACCTAGGATTTCGTATCAGAAAACCCTAACCAACAAAAACTGATTAAACAAAAAAGTATTTTGGGTCAACCCAACTTAACCCAAACCAGCCCCTTTATAATCTTGCAACTGGACCATTCATGCATGAAAATAACTATAGTGAAGCCAACTTACCTTTTGAATCTTTTAAAGTTCAAAACTTGATTATTTATCCGAGAAGAAGGTTGTGAACAATAATCTTTAGATAGTCATTGTTAACAGTAACAAAAACCATTAGTTATAAAAAGAAAATATTAACAATAAATCATTTTTGGTGTGCTTGTGCAATTTTGATAGGGTTTTACCATTGTTTGTATCACGAACATTAATATCTATTAATATTTATACAAATACTTGATGTGCCTATTTTTATATGTAAAATTAGATTCATTTGAATCTATCTTTGATATCAAACAACGGGGGGAACGAAAACATTCAAAACGATCTTCTCCAGCGAGTCATCCCCGTCACCGGAAAACCCATACCAGTTCAGATCGTAGGCCGTTTAAGAAAGCAAACACACAGCGAAGAAGAACAGAGACATCATACTTGAAAACTCGGTTCCACCACAGGCTAATCCCAATCCTGAGCTTTGTTTCACAGATCGGAGTACGTCAGTCAACTGTCAACTGGTGTCGCCGTTGTTGGTGAAGACCGGCGAACATACAGCTGGTGTCGTCGTTGTTGATGTGCGGCGGATCCCCTGTATAGACGCCGGAGAGCAATGTACGACGGATCCCCTGTATCGACGTCGAAGAGCCTACTCTGTTTCTGCCTCCCATCTCTTTAGTTTCTCTGGTCTCTCTGGCTATCAAACCCTCTTTTTCATGTGCGATGAGTTTTTAAACAATGTAGTAGGCGGTGGGTTTTTCTGGATGAGTGGCAAGTGGGTTGATAGAAGCCATACATCTGACTTCTAAAAACGTGGGCCAATTGAATGGTGACACCACTTGTGAGCCACTATTCATTTAGGTTGTATTATTAATAGATAAGATATGAATTTGTCCAAATATATATTTAAGTCCAAAATTGTCCATAAATTGTCCAAGTCCAAAATGTGTTAAGGAATATATTTATATAAATATATTTTCTTGTATTTGTCCATATACCCTTTCATGGGTTATTTGTATGAGTATTCTTGGGTATTTGTTATGTATTTTTATGTGTATTTTGTTGGCGATACTCCTTGGGAGTATTTAGTGTATTTTCATGATCCTAATACACTACTACATATAATACACACAATATACACTTAGCACAAAATTTGGTGGTCACTAAATATATATATTTTTTCTAAAAATATACATACTTAATATTGATTTTTAACTTGAAGAAATCCTTATTTCTTAGCTTTTAATTTTGGTACAAAAATTAGGAAACCTTGTTAAATATTTTTAGGTGAATTTTTAGGGAATAAGTTTCACCAAAACTTATATTTTTTTCTAAGTGTCAAAATTTTATAAAAAACTTTGACATAGTTTCCCCTAAAAATGAAGGTTTCCCATGTTTTCAAAACATGTGTTTATTTTCTTTTCATCATCAAAATCAATTTACACAATTTTCACAAGTAACACACACTAATTTCATCATGTAAAACCTTATGATGGACTTGATTTTTGTTAAAAATGTGTAGTCTGTTAGATCTACACTTTACATACACCATTCTTTTAAAATCAAGTGTTCTTGTTAACTTTAAACAAACTTTTTATGAAACTTTAACTTTCAAACTAACCATTCATGAGCTTTAAGGTTTCAAAACCTTGAAAAACATATTCTAAAACCATTTTTAAGCTCATTTAAAAGATCTTTATGTTCATCAAGTTTCATCATGGATCTTTCAAAATCCATGCTTAACATACTTGAATCTTTCACAAGTAAGCTTCTTAATGAACTTTTTACAAACTTTTCATGGAGTTTAGTTTCATAAGTTAACCATACTTAAACTTAGTCACTTCAAGAACACGAGAACATACTTTAAAAATCATTTTTTCAAGTTCATATAAAGGTTTTTCAAGTTTAACCATGGATCTTTCAAGATCCATGCTTAAACTTGTTAGATCTAAGCTTCTAACAAACTTTAACATGATGGATCTAAACATAAACTCAAGATTCAACAACAACAACTTCATCACATACATCAAACATCACTAAAACACTTGTTTTTCTTTAGATTATGTTAGATCTTTATATCATCTTTTAAAGTTTAGTTTCTTAGATGGTGTAACTTGTACATAACACTAACATGAAGTAAAATAGAGTTTAGAGTGCTTATACTAGCTCTGATGGCTAGGGAAGTGGCACAAACAAGATGACGATGAAGATAGAAGAGTATGAGAGGTTAAAAGCTCCCCAAGGTGGTCCTTCAACTTCTAGCACTTCAAGCCTTCTTAGATAACCTTCTTACACCTTAATATAACCTTAGATTGCTTGGTTCATGATTGAAAATGATGGTTGTAGTGTGGGTGTGGTATGGCCAAGAGGAAGAAGAAGAGAGGAGAGAAATATGAGTTTGAATATGAGAATGATGATAATGGATGTGGTCTTGTGGGTTTTTAACATAATCTTCCAACACAATATTAACCATGAGTCCATATGTCCAATATCTATATCACACAAATTATTTATTTAATGAAAAAGGGGTGGGCCACTTTTGGGGCCGGTTTCATGAAGGGGGGGGGGGTAGGTTGTAAGTTTTTAGAAGTTGAGGGACTAGAAGGTAAGTTTGGGGGTTTATGTTTAAATTAAGTGTGTTTATGTGTTTCTATGATTTTTAAGGTGTTTTATCGCCAATACTAGCTTTATATCATAAAAACAATGCTTCTAGTCTAGTTTTGATGTTTTGGGTAGTGTCCGGTTATTCGTTCGGTTATCGGTTCGTTAAAGTGCTAAATTGCGCAGTTTTACTAGGTATGAAGTACCTTTTGTGACAGTTTTAATTCCCGACACTTTACAAGTTATTATGTACACTAAAACAACAATTCTGCATAGTATTTCAGTGTTTGAATGTTGTTTTATGGCTGAATTATGCTGAATTCTGCAGAATTCAGCATTTAAAGTGAGTTTTGGGTGACTTTTAGTGCTTATTTTAGCTTCCGGAAAGTGTATATGTTAATCCTTGTACCCACACTTGGGTTTTAATGTATTTTTGATGATTGACCTACCTAGGCCCTAAATCTATTGTCTGATTATGTTCTGCAGAAATGCTGACACAGCTTGTCTTACCAGTGAGTTTACTATTCTTTCTGACGCAACGCTTAATGTAATGCACAATGCGATATTTGAAGTATAAAACATGCATGAATTCATATGTAAAGCAAGTAAACACATAATGTTGACGTTTAAGCACATAATTGCAGATAGTAAATAATTATTAAAATAGTACGGAAATTACCGGTTTTGTGCCAGTTGTCACAACCGCCGTAGCTACAATCAGGTTCGGGATATCTAGCGATTCCTGACCAAACTAGCTAACATAATCCCTTAAGGATTCAGCAGCTTGAGTAACCCTATACAAGTCACTAGTTAATCTTTCAAAAGTCCTACTACAAGAGAATTGATTGTTTAACATGTTAACTAAATGTGCGAAAAATGTAATTCAATAAGGAGGGAGACTTATGAGCCATTTCAAAGCAGACCCAGTTAATGCGGATCCAAATCCCTTGCATATGCAAGCTTCCTTTAAGTCCAAGGGATGAGGTTGATCTCCATTCTCTCCTGGTACTGTGCTATGTGCTCCTCAGGATTCGTGGACACATCATACAACTTCATGTGGGGGGTTTGAAATCTCTTTGGGATTTCAGCATCACAGATTGGTTGAGCAAATCTTGATATCATGTGACTGGTCGAGGATACTTCTGGTATAGGTTGAACTGCACCAGGTACACTCGATATCTTATCCTTTAACTTCTACAACTCCTTAGCCATGACGTGGCTAATTCCTGCACTCTGCATAGGCTCAACATTATTAAGGTTAGAAACATTAGCAGTTGAAATGTTACCAAACTACAGGTTTTGAGATAAGGACCCTGAAGCGGATCCTGAAGCTTATCCCGGTGTTGAACTTGAATTCCTAACAATATAGATTTCCACTGTTAAAGATGGACCAGTAGAAGTATCCCAAGGCTACATAGGGATGAAATCTCCTTGGTGATTCTCCGAGAATCCTATAGAGTTGAAGTGTTTTAGTGCTGAAATTATGATGATACAATGATTTCAGCAGTAAAACACACTCAAAACCCACAAATAACATAGTGAAAATTACTAAAACACTATATTCAAATCCTAAAAGTCCATAAAAAAAACTCCAAACACACTATCGTAGAACTATGAATATTAAACACAATATAATACTCAACATAAAACACATAACGTTAGTCATTAGATAATCAAAGCAATGCCATCTAAAACACAAATCAAAACCCACATATATGATGTTTTAGTAATCTTTATTATGTTATTTGTGGGTTTTAGTTGTGTTTTATGGTTGACATTATAGTGTTTTATGACTTTTTACACTTTTTAGCATTTTTAACTTTGTAGCCTACTCCTAGCCCACATGTGCATGCAAAATAACACTATTATTCTGTAAGATAACTGATAATCTGAGAACTTGTGATTATTTACTGTTAATAAAGATGATGAGTATATAAAATGGTGATCATAAAAGTTTGAAAGTTGCATATTAAAAGGAACTAGTGGGTTACAGTCGCGCTTCGCGGTGGGCCCACCCGATTTTTGATCTGATATAGCAGTTGAAAGAGAAAACTTACAAAATAAAGTCGTGATAAGTACAAAAGTATGTCGACACGTGTTTTACATCAACCGGAAAACTCGATTACAAAAGTACTTAGAAAGTTAAAGGGTTGTCAGTGCCAATGCTAAAAGTTGAGAAAATACAAAAAAAAAATATGTCGAAATATAAGTCAGCTTAAGTTTATATTGACACGTAAATAAAAATAAAGACGTAAAAGTCGATTAAAAAGTATTTAGAAAGTTAAGAGGTCGTAAGAGTCAATGCTGAAAATTAAAGGTTAAAAGTCAAAAAAAGAAAAAAAAAGCAAAAAGACAAAAAAAAAAGAAAAAAAAATCACCGACTACAAAAGTATTTAGAAAGTTAAAGGGTTGTCAGTGTGAATACTGAAAGTTGAGAAAACACAAAAAAAAAATTATGTCGAAACGTAAATCAACTTAAGTTTATAGCGACACGTAAATAAAAATAAAGACGTAAAACTCGGTTAAAAAGTATTTAGAAAGTTAAGGGGTCGTAAGAGTTAATACTGAAAGTTAAAGGTTAAAAGTAAAAAAAACAAAAAGACAAAAAAAAAAGAAAAAAAACTACTGTAGCACTATTCATCCCAATGTTTCAAATTAATACATATATATCTATATAATCTATTAAGGGAGCTTAGATGATGATGTAAAACTGCCTATGTGTCAACCATTCAGCTATGCCACATAGTCCAAGGTGATGTCATAATTCGGATATATAAATATATAAATAAATCTATCTATTATAAAAAAACTTCAAATATAGTTTTGGCTCCATTTTCAAAATTTAAACATGTCTCTCTCTCTCTCTCAAATACAGTCATGACTTCATTTTCAAAATTCAAGCTCTAATTTCAAACCTGCATCTCTCTCTCAAATATACCTTTCACCTTCATCTCATCCAATCTTCATCTCCACGAGCATAAACAACTGGAACGAGGGTTTCAAACGAGTAAATGACAACAAAAGTGGGACTTTGTACGCCGCCCTCACCGGTTCCGATTCAGGTTTGGACTACATACCTCACAACAGAACCATCTACGCCGCCCTCACCGGCCGCCGGTCCGTAGCTCCTCCGTCACTCCTCCGTCGCCTGAATCGCCCGTCACCCCTCTACTTTTGAATTGCCCATCAAATCTGCACAGGTAAACAATGATTTCGAAATTTTTATTCACTTTTTTTATTTAAAGCTTCTATTTGGTGCCCTAGATGGTTCCGATTGTAGAGGTGGTGATGAAGCCTTTCTTTATCTACTCAATAATCATGAAATTTCATATAACTTTATATCACTGTTCTTCTTAATTTTATTTTTGTGTGTTCAGGACTGATGGTGCCTTTATCACTGGTTATAATGACGGTTATGTCACCGTATGGAATGTTCAAAGTAAAAAAAAAGTTTTTGAGGTAATTTTCATTATCCGATGATACGTTCTTATGAACTAAAGTTAAAGTTTTAGTGGCACTAAAGGAGCTCTAAATAATTAAATATGCAATTTTAAAATGTTTTTCAAAGGATTTGACACAATTTTGATCTTGCTGTTATGTCAGATGCCAAAGTTTGAAAACAGTATTGCTTCATTAGCATACAACTGTGGTGGACAACTTCTGTCTGTTGCTTCAAGCTATACATACCAAGAAGCGAATGAATTGTAAGCATATTTTGAGAATTTTGAATATGTTGGGGTTTAATGGGTTAAAGTTGGTTTAATTATATGATGGAGTTAGTGGCTTTTTGGTTGAAAAGTTGAGTTGACTATACTAAAGAATATGTTTTGACATTTTTTTTTGTTATGTTATTAGTTGATATATACTTGATTGAACCTATGTGGAGCATTGTTTTTGCCACCAATTATGTTTTAACTTTGCCACCAATTTTTTGTTATGTTATTAGTTGATATATACTTGATTGAAATGTTGTTGATTCTAGGGTTACTGAGAACAATGAATTAATTGTTCCGTTAAAAAATTGGGATGTTTAAGAGGATTGCCTATGATAAATAGTTACATAAATTAATAAAATTGATTAGTGGTTGGTGCGATGAGTTTTTTAATAGATCAGTTGCTTTTGTTTCTTTTTAGGTATTGGTTTCTCCGTTTTTCAGGTTATGTGGTGCTAAAACACAATGATAATTGCAGAATTTTGAAATTGGTGGCGACCGTGAAAGAATGCCAAAACTGATCAGTCGTTCTTTTGGAATCCTCAAATGTTTGGTTTTAAAATCATTAGTATGGCTATGCTCTGGAAGGAACAAATATCAACCGAGTCTTCAACATCACCACTGACACAACAAATATCGTCTGCACACTACCTGCCAAATCCAACTCAGCTGCAACTCAAGCAACTCCAATTCCCAACACATCAGTTGTGCAACTAAAGACGAACATGCATTAGCAAATCGACAACTTTTCCAAACACAAGGTATGTACTTATTTTGTTCACTAGTTTCATGTGACAAGGCTAAACATAAGGATTACCTCTTTCCTAAATGAAAAAGCTAATTTTTATTTAAAAAAATGAAAAGGCTAAACTGAGTATAGTGGTCGACTTGCCCAAATCGGTTGTTTTAGCATCTAATAGTTGGATTTTAGTAGGGTGAGCATTGGGGTAAAACCGGAACCTCATGATGTTCATGTTGTTGATGTTGATTTTGTTAGAGATGATGCACCGATTAGTGAGATTACAGATTCAGGTATTCATCTATATCTATGTGTTCATAATTTTTATACGAGTTGTAATGCAAACTGTGTGATTGTTTAAATCTGTTTGCCATGTTTCTCATAATACACATGAGCTGTGCATTTTCAATCTATTATATTCCAGATTTTCATATTCATGTTCTTAAATATTTTCGTTTTGCAAGTTCAGTTAGTTAATCAAAAAAAAACCATGAAAGAATCTGATACTTTTAGTTGCAACAAGTTGATGCAATTACAAGTCGGAAGGATGAGCAGAAAGGCGTAGCTGATGCTTGATATACTTTGGGTTGAATCTCTTGAAGCTCATGTTTAACGTCCAAAACTGAATCATTTTTATTGAAAGGGTGGTAAAAAAAAGTTATTAAAATTTATTTATTATTATTTTTGTTATTTATTTTCACTCATATTTAGCTCAAATTGCTCTTAATCTTGTGTTTTCTTGATTTTGACCATATTTTCCCTTTGTTGAAATTTGATGTTTTATGTATTTTTAATAAAGTCTCCACAAAAACATAGAAATATTTTGATTTTGTGAAGAAAATTGTTTACTACATTATCAAGCAAAGAGAAAGAAGAAGACTTTATAGCAATGAAAGGGTGTAAACTCCCTCAAAGACCTAAGAAAAGAGCCAAGATGATTCAAAGAACCTTACTAGCGATGGAGGTAGAAGACATGTGTGTTATTACTCATGTTCAAGATAACCAAAACAACCATCAAACTTTTTGATAGGTTAAAGCTTCATGTTTCCAACAACTAATGGTTGTTCTATCGTAAAGACTTCTGGTATGGATCTTAACCATAAACTGTGATTTGAAACCAAATATTGTGAACCGAACCGATAAACCTGATTTTTTTAAACCAAATATTGATGTTTTGGAGTTTTTTTTTAGGTTTTGTTAGTAGAATAATGTGTACTCAATGCTGTGATTCAAATTGTTTGTTTACTCGCTGGTATGTTATAACTCTTTTGCTGCGAATTTTTTTAATGTTTAAATTGAAGTTTTGGAGTTTTTTGGTTTTGTTAGAATGGATTAGGTTAAGTAGGATAATAATGTGTTGTTTATATTGTCATTCATGGTGGAAAACAATGTGATTAGAGTAGAAGTTCAACATTGCTATGTTGTAACTTAGTTTCAGTTTGAATCTGTTTGTGTGTTTTCGAGGGCTTTTTTAAGCAAGGCGCATAGTATAAACTCTAACTTTTAGGTGTTGTAGACTGTTTTAGGCTGTTTTCGGTTGATTTCTAGGCTTATTTAGGTTGATTTTAGCCTTCATTAGGGTTTTTATTGTCATCTTTTTGCTGGAAATTAGGTGGAAAATCATCTAAATTTGAGTCTGAGTGCCTAAAAGGTGCACTGGGCTGTGTGCTTCTATGCCTAGGCAAGCACCTTGTATACTTTTGATAACTGTGATGTAAATGAGAGTGAGTAATTCAGGTACTTTGTGTCTGTTTTGCAGTTCTTTCAATCTTATTTTTATGATATGGATGAGTTTTTGAACTGTATTATCCAATCTAATGTCATGTGTTTATTGTCATATATACAGTTTAAATATGAAAGAACCACCACTGTCATGTGTTTATTCTCTTTTTAGATTCTATCTCCGTCTCATATATACAGGTTATTGTCATATTACGGAACAATGTTTTTCACTTAATGTATGGTTTCATTATTTTTATAGACTTGTGTATTGATACTTGCAGTTGTCATGGAGAATTTGCGAGTGTGGGTATCTAATCAAGGCGTCTCTCGGTTCGGGTACTCAGACATGTTTCTGAACGGATTGGTGGGTGATGGATGAACCTTTATCTAAGAAATGCCCAAATTGTTTTTTGATGGATAGAAATAAGCAAGTGTTGTTGGCTGAGCGAAACGAGTTTTTGGATAGGGTATTCTAGACGAATTAGGTTTGGGCTCAACAACCAAGTTTGGTAGGTCGTGACAAATGGTCTGGAAATCGAACTCTGTTTGGGCTCAATTGACCGTGAGTATTTAATTTTTCCATGAATAAATAGATTTAAATTTGTGGTTTTTTGACTTCATTTGTTTAAAAAAAAACACAATTGCAGATTCATTACAACTGGACCATGATGCATGTAACAACTCTCACCAAAACTATTATTTATTATTTTATTTTGCCCAATAGGAAACCCTAATTGAGACCCCCAAGTGATCCTGCATAAGCACTAAAATGTTCAGAACAATCGGAATCAGGATCAGGGCCCCTAAAACTAAAGGGGGGTATTCCTTAAATTATGCTTATCTGCTCAAAACGGTTCTAAAACACGTAATTTTGAATTTCGTCGACTCAGCAGGGATAGGTAGGTGACAAAGCAGGCCTAGCCTACTTTGGGTTCCCCCGCGACACGCGACAGGGATGGGTGATCCTGTCGCGACACGCGGGAGGTCCAAATTTGGGCTATAAATTCAGGGGCTTGGGACTTGAATTGTTTGCATGTTTCGACGAAAAATTTCTTTACGTACACTAAGTTATACGCTGTTTACTACAAAAAAAACACACTGTCTCGAACCTCTGCTGTGATAACAGGGTAATAACTCGATCGCTACTACGATTCAATGTCCGATCGATTGAAACTATCCAATGAATGTTTAAGTGTTGCTCAAATTATGGTTTATACTTTTTCATTCATCGTAAATTCGATGGATGTTTAAGTATCGCACTTTGTCATTCGTTGTGAAGGTTTAATCTCGCGAGTTATCGTAAATGCTGTATTAAGTTACTAACCTAGTTCGTGTGCATTGTTATTTGAATTAGGTTAACAAGCTTATCAGTAGGTTAACTCTGCTCAAATTAAATTTGCAATGTGAGTCATTCTCTTTTATCAAATGTTTTACAATACTCCAATTATTTTCAAATGTTATAATTACAGGGATTAAGTCGTGGTTATCTTAATCACTGGCTAGTGGGGTATTGTGCACATTACTAATTTCTCACGGGTTAGGCTAAAAAATCCTAACAGTGATAAACGTCACTACTTGGGGTGGGACCCAATAGTGGTATGACCATCGTCACACGGGTGACAAGGCGCCAGATAAAAAAAATAAGATAGAAACCCTTGTAATCGCTCTTATGCTGTAAATTATAACTATGTGTCATTTTGTCAAAATGAATGATTCACCAGTATTTCCCCGCTGACAAAAATATTTTTAAAACTTGTTTCAGGCGACCTGCTGTAAATCAAGTAAAACGTGCTACGGAGCACTAACAAGCTTGAAGAGGTGGCTCAGTAAAATAAATAAACATGTTTTAATAAATCAGGGAATTTCCTAGTAAAATTCCTCTATTGTAAATTACGGGGTTTATCCCGAATTATGAAATAAAATAATCGGGCATTTTCAGCATTAAAAAGATCCTGTCAAAAATCTTCCGCTGTCACATTATAAATACCACGGGTTCTTGTCCCGCGGCTCCTGACCGGCTGAAACCGGGGCTGGGCCATGACAGGAAAAGGTGGTATCAGAGCCACTGATTTAAGCCAATTAAGTATTTAGAAGATACTTATTTTTTACAAATTGCTATTTTGGTGATTACGTGTTTTATTATTTAAACATTGTTTACAGTATGGCTAAATAAAGACTTTCGGACATCTATCATAAATTAGATACTACACCAAAGGAAAAAGGATCATCCTCCTCAAAACACTCAGTAAATACTGAGGAAGGAATATTTGTTCGAAAGGCACAATATGAGGAACCACTTTCTCCTAATAAAAGAATTTTGATTATTAGGAAAAGTCAAGAAAAACTAAAGAAGTCCAAAGAAGTGAGGGTTAACCAGGAAACCCAGAAACTAGACAATCACCCACCATGGGAAGACCAATTAGATGAAAAATGGGCTGATCTCTATATGTTAGCCACTGTAGCAGTAAATACAAAATTTTAAAAATATCATAACCTAGTATTAGCCCCCATATCATCTACAATCCAGAAACTCTAAACTTTTACCAGTAAATAAATAAGTTACAATAAACCCTATTATGTTCAAATTGTCAGTCGTCCTTTGTATTAAATTAATTACACGGTATGCAATAATACTTGAATGTTTATTTGTGAAATTTTGTTATAAAATTTTAACTTAGCATTTTGTGTGCATTTTGTATATATGCTAAACAGCATGAATGAGTTATCTGAAGCCCTTCAGAATCTCAATCTTTATCCGGTGAAAATAGAAGTTTCCCGATACTTTAATGGTTACATACCCGATATAGAAGAACCTATGGAATTCAACGCTTCACCACCGGAGAAATCGAAGCCTAAGAAAAGGAGAAGATTCGTAGGCTGGAGGCGTGTACGCAGGAGGAAGCCAGCAACTAGAAAGGTTCCCAAAATAGAGAATCCCATAGACAAAGGAAAAGGAATTGAGATGGGGGAAGGATCTAGGAAAATAGAAATGGAGATTGGGGAGAGTTCTAAACAAGTCGAGGAGTTGCCATTACAAGAAGAATTAGATCGCCTACTGGCAAGCTGTGATATCATCAGACCTATCAATACCAACCTCTACCCTTATCCTGCTGAAACCCAACTTCCCATAAATTTGGAACCAGCAATCCCAGAACCTCTGATCCACACCCAACCTCTAGGAATTGACGAGTGGTGGACAAACGATTGGCAGTTTCAAAACCTCCTAAATAATCCTTATATTTTTTTCCCTCAGTTCGACCCAAAACCTATACCAAACCCACCAATGAGCAATGAAAACTTAGCTGAACTCCGCCATTTTGGCGAAGAGCTAATAGGTGCAGGGAATAGGATTCGGGAGGTGGGAGAGCAAATCTCCTGGAAGTATGACGAAAGGGAACGTCGCTTCTAAGGTGCCCAGGGATAGATGGTTGTAAAGCTGTGATTGTGTAATAGTAATAATAATAATAATAAAATAAGTCTGTAAAATAAACCACAAATAAAACCTTTGTAAAATAACAGTGTGTAATGATGCATAATATATATAAAATGGGAATCGAGAAATCGATAATTTTGGTTATATGTGTGATGTGAAATTTGCATGATTGTTTTATATAATTGTTATTTACTCTATACTAATAAATTATATATATTAATTATCAGATGGAAAACGCTAATAATGAACCAGTTAACGAGGTTAACCAATCTGAGCAACACCCGGAGGATCAATTTATGACTAGGCAAGATATAGAAAATATCGTTGCTCAAGGAATAGCCAATGCTATTCCAAAAATCCTAGCTGCTGCCGAGAAACCTGTTGAGCCTCAACAAATTATTCCTAGCAAACGTACTTCTGAAGATAACTTCAGTAATAGCATAAACGGAGGCGGTAATCATACTAACAATGATAATGAACCACGGCAGGCCCCGCTCCCTAAGAAAATGAAAGCTGCAACGCCTGGTTGCACTTACAAAGAATTCCTTGCCTGTAAACCCGCTGAATTCGCAGGCAATGAAGGGGCTACCGTGGCACTGCGTTGGTTGGAGAAAACCGAAGCAGTACTCATGATAAGCAAATGTGCTGAAGAAAACAAGGTCATGTACGCGTCACATCTTTTTAAAGAAGGGGTGCTAGAATGGTGGAATACGGTAATTCAAGCCAAAGGAAGAAATACGGCCTGTGCCATGAGTTGGGAGGAATTTAAGCAGCTAATAGAAAGAAAATTCTGTCCTGAATACGAAAAAGAACAAATGGCGAATAAATTCCTGAATCATCGGATGATGGGTGTAGATTATCGAGGATATACTTCGACATTCTTTGAATATGCTACAGTGGTACCAATACTGGCTTCGCCAGAACCGGTACTTATTTCTCGCTATATTTGGGGATTGATTGGCGAAATTCGTAATATTGTTAAAGCTGCGAGACCTCGAACTATTGACGATGCGGTAGAATTAGCTAACACCCTAACTGATGAATTAGTACGCACAAGTGAAGAAAACCGGAAAAAGGAAGTAGCCCAAAAGATTACCCAAGGATTCCATATGGGTAACCGTAGTAATTTCAATAGAAAAGGAACTAGGCAATATTCCACTGTTCCATTCTGCAATGCCTGTAAAAGAAAGCATTTTGGAAGATGCAAAGGGTATTGCAATTTCTGCAAAATTCCGGGGCATCAAGAAGAAGATTGCAGGAAGAAGAGAGCAACAGTCTGTTACAACTGTGGAGAAGATGGACACTTTAGGCCAGATTGCCCAAAACTGGTCAAACCAGCTGATAACAAAGCTAAACCTGCAGAAGGAGCTACTAAGAAGAATGTTCGAGCATTCCAGTTAACTACTCAGGAAGCCGAGCTAATCCCTGACGTGATAGCTAGTACGTTCCTAGTTCACAATGTTTACGCAAAAGTATTATTTGACTCTGGTGCAAACCAAAGTTTTATAAATACTTCATTCTGCCAAGCACTTAATTTACCCTTAACCCAACTTAGGCAGATTTTTACAGTCGAAACGGCAGACGGGAATTCTGTTAATATAGATAAGGTTTTGCAAAAAGAAAATATAGAACTTTCAGGTCATAAATTTCATGCAAACCTCTTACCAATGAATTTAGCTGGGTTCGATGTTGTGTTAGGAATGGATTGGTTAGTAGCCAACCATGCTCGAATCCTTTGTGATAAGAACTCAATAGAAATTCGTGCACCCACCGGAGAAGTAATCATGATTACAGGAGATAAGCCGCGAAAACCCATGAAGTTCATTTCAGTAATGAAAGTTGCTAGTTATGAACGGAAACAAGGAATAGTGTATATGATTTCGGTAATCATTAGCACTAAGGGTAAGGAACTTAAGGAAATTCCAGTAGTATCAGAATACCTGGAAGTCTTTCCGGAAGAACTACCTAGATTACCACCTGATAGGGAGGTAGAATTTAGAATTCATCTAATTCCTGGAACTACACCAATAGCCAAAGCACCTTATCGGTTAGCACCCACCGAAATGCTAGAATTGAAGAAACAATTAGATGAATTACTAAGTACAGGATTCATACACCCTAGTTCATCCCCGTGGGGAGCGCCAGTGTTGTTTGTGAAAAAGAAAGATAGTTCAATGAGAATGTGTATTGATTATAGAGAATTGAATAAGGTTACAATTAAGAATCGATACCCATTACCTAGAATAGATTATCTTTTTGATCAACTTCAAGGGGCTAGATACTTTTCTAAGATCGACTTACGCTCCGGATACCATCAGTTGAAGGTACAAGAAGAAGACATACCTAAAACTGCTTTCAGAACTAGGTATGGTCATTACGAGTTTACGGCCATGCCCTTTGGGTTAACGAATGCACCTGCAGCATTCATGGACATGATGAATAGAATCCGTAAACCGTACTTGGATAAATTTGTAATTGTCTTCATCGAAGATATACTTATTTATTCCAAAAGTCAGGAGGAACACTGTCAGCACTTGCATGCACTCTTGACATTGTTAAGAAAAGAAAAGCTTTACGCCAAATTCTCGAAATGTGAATTTTGGCTACAAGAAGTGCAGTTCTTAGGACATATGGTGAACCATGAAGGTATTCACGTAGATCCTGCTAAGATTGAAGCAATCACCAAATGGAAGGTTCCGCAATCAGCTATGGAAATTAGAAGTTTTATAGGGTTAGCTGGATACTATAGACAGTTTATTAAAGATTTTTTCAAGATAGCTGTACCATTAACTAAGATAACCTGTAAAGCGGTTAAGTTTGAATGGGGACCTAGACAAGAAGAATCCTTTAGGATTCTGAAGCAAAAGCTAACAAACTCTCCAATTCTAGCCTTACCAGAAGGAACTGAAGATTTTGAAGTATATTGTGATGCTTCAAAGCTAGGATTAGGATGTGTGTTAATGCAATGCAAGAAGGTAATCGCATATGCATCAAGACAATTGAAAAACCACGAAGAAAACTATACGACTCATGACTTGGAGTTAGGAGCCATAATTTTTGCCCTTAAAATTTGGAGACATTATCTGTATGGAAGTAAGTTTACTGTCTATACAGATCATAAGAGCTTAAAGTACATATTTGGGCAAAAAGAGTTAAACATGAGGTAAAGAAGATGGATGGAAATCTTAAGTGACTACGATTGTGATATTCAATATCACAAAGGGAAAGCAAATGTAGTTGCCGATGCCTTAACTCGTAAGTATCATGAGAAACAACGACGAGTTCGTGCTCTTAGATTAAATCTACAGTTAGATTTAATAGAACAACTGAGAAATATCCAGGAAACAGCAATCAAGGATGATGTTGAAGGAATGAAAGGAAGAATAAAGGAAATGGAACAAGGAGTTGATGGAATTTGGAGATTCCACAAGAAAAGGATTTGGGTACCTAAGCAAGGAGAATTAAGAGATAAGATTTTAGAAGAAGCCCACAAATCTAGGTATACCATGCATCCTAGAAACAATAAAATGTACCAAGATTTAAGAAATAATTTCTGGTGGATAGGAATGAAAAAGGACATAGCTAGATATGTTTCTAAGTGTCTTACTTGTTCACAAGTTAAGGCAGAACACCAAAAACCTTCAGGTCTACTACAGCAATTAGAAATGCCTGTATGGAAATGGGAACTCATAACAATGGACTTTGTTACTAAGCTACCCAAAACTAGAAAGGGTAATGACGCGATTTGGGTAATTGTGTATCGATTAACCAAGTCAGCTCATTTTCTACCCATGAAGGAAACCTTTAGCATGGAAAGGTTAGCCAAGTTGTATGTAGACGAAGTAGTATCCTTACATGGAGTTCCACTCTCCATTATATCGGATAGGGATAGTCGTTTCACTTCCCAATTCTGGAAAAGTTTCTAGAAAGCAATGGGAACACGACTAAATTTAAGTACGGCATATCATCCTCAAACAGACGGGCAAAGTGAAAGGACGATACAAACCCTGGAAGACATGCTCCGAGCATGTGTGATAGATTTTGGTGGAAACTGGGATGACCACCTATCCTTAATTGAATTCTCCTATAATAATAGTTATCATACAAGTATCGAAGCTGCCCCATTCGAAGCACTGTATAGACGAAAGTGCAGAACTCCAGTATGCTGGGCAGAAATAGGAGAAAGTCAATTATCAGGTCCTGAAATGGTGCAAGAGACCACCGACAAGATCACTTAGATCAAGGAACGACTGAAAACGGCTCGAGATCGTCAAAAGAGTTATGGCGACAATTGACGCAAGCCACTAGAATTTCAAGTCGGAGATAAGGTACTTTTGAAAGTTTTTCCTTGGAAAGGAGTAGTACGGTTCGGTAAGAAAGGAAAGCTAAGTCCAAGATACGTAGGACCATTTTCAGTAATCCAACGTATAGGACCAGTTGCTTATCCTTTACAACTACCAGAAGAGTTAGCTGAAGTACATGACGTATTTCATGTATCCAATCTCAATAAATGTCTATCTGACGAATCCCTGGTAATACCCCTTCAAGATGTCAAGGTAAACAAAAAACTAAAATTTATTGAGAAACCACCGCAAATAGAAGATCGAAAAATCAAATTTCTCAAGCATAAGCGATTGGTGCTATTCAAAGTCAAGTGGAATTCTAAGAGAAGACCAGAATACACTTGGGAGCTGGAATCGGAAATGAAGCGGAAATATCCTCATTTATTCCAGTGAATCTCGAGGACGAGATTTTTATTAAGGTGGGGAGAATGTAACAACTCTCACCAAAACTATTATTTATTTTTTTTATTTTTCCCAATAGGAAACCCTAATTGAGACCCCCAAGTGATCCTGCATAAGCACTAAAATGTTCAGAACAATCGGAATCAGGATCAGGGCCCCTAAAACTAAAGGGGGGTATTCCTTAAATTATGCTTATCTGCTCAAAACGGTTCTAAAACACGTAATTTCGAATTTTGTCGACTCAGCAGGGCTAGGTAGATGACAAAGCAGGCCTAGCCTACGTTGGGTTCCCCCGCGACACGCGACAGGGATGGGTGATCTTGTCGCGACACGCGGGAGGTCCAAATTTAGGTTATAAATTCAGGGGCTTGGGACTTGAACTGTTTGCATGTTTCGACGAAAAATTTCTTTACGTACACTAAGTTATACGCTGTTTACTACAAAAAAACACATTGTCTCGAACCTCTGCTGCGATAACAGGGTAATAACTCGATCGCTACTACGATTCAATGTCCGATCGATTGAAACTATCCAATGAATGTTTAAGTTCTGCTCAAATTAGGGTTTACACTTTGTCATTCATCGTAAATTCGATGGATGTTTAAGTATGCACTTTGTCATTCGTTGTGAAGGTTTAATCTCTTGAGTTATCATAAATGCTGTATTAAGTTACTAACCTAGTTCGTGTGCATTGTTATTTGAATTAGGTTAACAAGCTTATCAGTAGGCTAAACTCTGCTCAAATTAAATTTGCAATGTGAGTCATTATCTTTTATCGAATGTTTTACAATACTCCAATTATTTTCAAATGTTATAATTACAGGGATTAAGTTGTGGTTATCTTAATCACTGGCTAGTGGGGTATTGTGCACATTACTAATTTCTCACGGGTTAGGCTAATAAATCCTAACAGTGATAAACGTCACTACTTGGGGTGGGACCCAATAGTGGTATGACCATCGTCACACGGGTGACAAGGCGCCAGATAAAAAAAATAAGATAGAAACCCTTGTAATCGCTCTTATGCTGTAAATTATAACTATGTGTCATTTTGTCAAAATGAATGATTCACCAGTATTTCCCTGCTGATAAAAATATTTTTAAAACATGTTTCAGGCGACCTGCTGTAAATCAAGGAAAACGTGCTACGGAGCACTAACAAGCTTGAAGAGGTGGCTCAGTAAAATAAATAAACATGTTTTAATAAATCAGGGAATTTCCTAGTAAATTTCCTCTATTGTAAATTACGGGGTTTATCCCGAATTATGAAATAAAATAATCGGGCATTTTCAGCATTAAAAAGATCCTGTCAAAAATCTTCCGCTGTCGCATTATAAATACCACGAGTTCCTGTCCCGCGGCTCCTGACCGGGTCAAACCGGGGCTGGGCCGTGACAATGCACGTGAAAATCTTGATTCCATGATTGTTCCATGTTCTGGAGAATTAAGGGAACTAAAGGGTGGACACTACCATAAGATCATTGAGATCACAGAAAATGCTGGAAAACACTCTTAAATGACTACACGGTTAGTTTTCTCATTTTACCTCAACATGGTTTCATAAAATTACTTTCTTGCCCGTTATACGTCATATTCCAATCTCAGGGCTATAAAATTACTTTCGTGTTCACCTTCGTTTGTTATGAAAATATGTTGTTAAATAAACGAACATATATTAAAAGATATAAACTTGAGTCTATAAGACTACCATATTGAGTGCTGCTGCCACTAATGGAGCTTTCGAATTTAGCCCTAGAATATATACAACTACCAAACAATCTTAACATAATCCAAATTGAGAAAAAAGTTACCCGGGTTTGTTGAAACTGTTTGGCTTTGAAAACTGTTAAAGGAGAAAAATAAATGAAGATTAAACAGTTTGATTGAAATGAAGGAACTTGATCCTTAAATCTAAAAGTCTAAAACATAAACTACAATGTTAAATCAAACATAAATGAACAAATCTTCATGGATGATCTGTATACCTGAATTAGAGCAGTTAAGATAGCAAAGATTTGGATGAAACATAGGAAAATGTTAATGGATTTGGATAATTAGGGCATGAAAAAGTAATATCTATAGAGAAAATGGTACCAAACAACAACCTTAAAAAAAATTCAGATGAAACATTTTCTAATTATCGACCATGGAACACTGTCTCTTTATCTTCAAACTCATAAAAAGAAGTAAAAATAAACTGTGATAAGAAAAATTAATACGATCATCCATATAAAGTATTAAAAAGTAACAATTACATATAAAAAAGAAAACTTATCAGACACTTAAACTCTAATAGCAAGAATCAAGAAACTTTAACTTTAACTCCATGGAGCACTGAACTTCTCGATGTATGTCATTGATCTTTCTCATGAACTCCAGGTCTCTATCTCCACACTCTATATTACTCGCAACACACAGGTCACGAATGGAAGTAGTCGGCATCGCCCTCAGGTCTCTCGAAACCTGGTCTCTTGTCAGCAGACCAAGTTGCAGTCCGTTAAAACACCTCTTCAACTCTTGAAGAGTAGACCTATCAGCCAAAACTTGCTCTTTGATTTGTTTAATAAAGAGTTGCTTGAAATCGTCAGATTGTGCAGAAGTAGTATATGACTCCATTTTAATGTATTTATAAGAACTAAGGCAAAACAATAACAGTTGATCTTCAGCTTTCAGTGAATGAATCTGGGTATGATGAAACAACATTTGAATTGGCAATGATATTATATATAATTTGTAACAGCCCAAAGGTCATATTTAAATGCAACCATTAAATAAAAATTTATATTAAAAAACCATGTACATTTAATGATTTAATGGGAAAACATGTATATAGGAGATGTCTCTTCATTTACCCTATCATGGGAAAGCAAGTAAAATTAAATATCTAGAAAACCAAATAACAAAATTTAATTCAAAAAAGGTTATCATAATTAGTAGACGTCTGTTCATTTACCCTGTCAAACATTTTACACCCTATAAAGGATCATGATTAGTTTACTTGAAAACATCAACACTTCATTTTTTAAAAACCGTTCACCCTAAAACAAACTGTCCAAAAACACTAACACTCTTTCTAAATGGCAAGCAAAACCTTCTACCACTGGTCGGATACTAGCGATCATAAAATTGAATTTTCAAGATGGTCACTCGACGAACAGAGAAAAGATGAAGAACTCAACAAAAAAGTTGCTATGGTGAGTGATAAATATTATAAGCAAACCTGGAGTAGCATTGCACTGCTGGATGAAGTTGTCTATTCTACTCCATCAGAGTTTTAAGAAAAAGCAGAAGAGTTTATCACACATCTACTGAAACAGGATCAGAAGACCTGTGATATGCTTGCTGATCTGCAAATTAAAACAAATAATGAAATTGCATGGAAGAAGGCGAGAGTCATAGATATCCTAGGAAGTGTTTATTGTAATGTGTAATTTTTAATATTTTTCAAAATCAGAATTTTGTAATACTATTTAATATCGAACGAAGAAAATTCAAAGCTTCAAAATCAGAATTTTGCAATTTCGCTTTTACCAGTTTCAATAATAACAAAGTACAGCCAAAAAGTTGAACTTGAATGTGAACTTCATGAAAGGCATAGATCATGCTGATAACTCACTTCACAGGTACATAATTCCATAAAATTTCAAATAATAAAAAATACTAAAATTGTTTATTATTATTTTTTTGGCAGTTACAAAGTGTTTATAAATCCAAGTGTGAGTGATGTGTTATGTACAGCAACAGCTGAAGCACTTGCAATGGGAACAATTGTAGTTTGTGCAGACCGCCCTTCAAATGACTTCTTTAGGTCATTTCCCAACTGTTTACATATAAACGTAGGCTTACATTCAATGTTTACATATGCAGAGTGCTCAATGAAAAATCATTACTAATGTCACACAATCTGCAGCACCAGAGAGTGTTTTAAAAGAAGGTATTCAGGTTATCAATAGTGGGTATGATGACGAAAGCGATTGGGGCAGTGATATTTTGTTTTCGTTTTGGTTTCAACTTTTTAAACCCTTTAAGATGATTTGGATTTTTGAACAGTATCTAATGAGTTGAATATTGACAGATTGGGTGGATTTACGGTTCTGTGATGGAAGATATTCTTACAGGATTCAAGATGCATGCACACGGTTGGCGATCGATATACTGTATGTCACCTAGACCAGCCTTTAAAGGTTCTGTACCTATAAACCTGTCGGATTGTTTAAACCAAGTGCTCAGATGGGCTTTAGGGTCGATTGAAATCCTGTTTAGCAGACATTGCCCAATTTGGTATGGTTACAGTGGAAGACTAAAATTGCTTGAATGTTTTGCGTACAGAAACACAACCATTTATCCAGTCACCGCAATTCCGCTTATGGTCTACTGCCGAAATTCAAAGCAAGTAATAGCAGCCCGTCGTTTACTTCTATCGAGAAATCAGGACATATCGATCCATGGAGCGTTGAGGTTGCGGTTTTGCTTCAAAATGTAGGGGCTTTTTCGTACTTCGGTTAGATTTACAGATAAACGTTATTAATGTATTCTTAAGTATAATGCGAACGTGAATTCATTAAATAATTTCTCATCAAATTTTACATATAAACGTAGGCTTACACTCAATGCACCTAATGACAGCAACCAACATTGAGCCATCACATTCTTTCCGTTTACATCTCAGGTAACGGTTTTCCTTAATACATCTCGAAACTTAGGTTGTTATATATGATTTTTCAATGTGGTTTTGAAAATTACGGGATAGTAATTGTCAATTTTTGGCTTGAAACAGAGGTAGATGACTTTTGTTTCTGAATGTTTTGTAGCTTCACTTATGACTTATGCCTGATGTTGGTGTCAATTCATAACTATAACGCGAATGTGAATTCATTAAATAATTTCACATTATATTTTACATATTGATGTAGGAAAAAACTTTGCACATTATAAATTACTTAGTTTATTTCTATATAAAAGATGTACACTAACACATACTGTCTTTAACATTGTTTTATAAAGATATGTAACCAAATGCAAATAATTTAAATGATATATTATAATCTGTTTTTTAGTATTTGATTTCGATTGTTATTAAACATACTCGTGTATTCACACGGGTGTACAACTAGTATATATGAATAGGTAAACACAAACTTTTTATATAAATTTAATAACATTATTTATCGATATTAATAAGATTAAATTTTATTAACATGGTTTTCGACGTTTCTTAAGAAAAAGCAATACTCTTAGTTTTATGTCTCTATTGTCGTGTTTAAAAGAGTTACCATATTAGACACTCACGTGAGTAGTTTTCAAAGAGGAAACTTCGTGGAAGGTCGTGATTAGACGGAAATTTTCCTCTGTGTTTGTTATTGTCTTGTATATCCACACCACATATCTTTTCTCTACTATAATATAACGATATATAGTTTGCCGTTCAAAATAATAATAATAATAATAATAAAAATAATAATAATAATAATAATAATAATAATAACAACAACTAGCATCATTACCCCACCTTCGCAGTGGGTGTTCGGTTGGTATCGTTTCGCTTCTTTATGGTAACGATATTTGCTTTAGTAGTCGAAAGAAAACTCAATGTTAGAGTATTTTGTAGGAATTAGGTTCACCTTTTGTAAATTATAATTACAAAATATATAATAACGAGACTCTCGTTATTCGTAGGAAATATCATAGTACAATATCGGTTGTAATAACTAAATACAAAGAATATATAATATAATTATATATACCAATCTTGATTCAAGCTGCATCTCTGGTGGGTCCTTCACGCGCACTTGATAGCATCCTAGACTCGAGTATTCATCATCTTGAGTCTTGAAAAATACTCCTTGACTGCGACAAAGAGAACACTAAAACGTTGACGATTTTAGTTGAGGCACGTGTTCAACACACTTCCCTTAAAACAGATTTCGCGCCTCTACTAAAGACGACGCGTCTGTCTCCCAGGGTACAACAGCCGAAGCAGTCTGTACTGCCGGAGATGGCTCACCGGCCTAAGGTTACATCCGGTAATTGTAGTGTTTGAACTCATGTGGTGGAAAACAAGTAGAGAATACTCATCTCTCTAATTGGTCTTCAAGTGTTTTTCCTACTTCTAGTATTCTCCATGTATAAAACAATACCCTATTATCTTGTCACAAAAGAAAGCACAAAGCCTACTATATGTACAAGACTAGTGAAATGTTTCACTTAATTATTCACTTAATTAGTCACTTAATTAGAGACTTAAAAACTCTAATAAAACTAATTAAATACTCAAGAGTTACTCTTTAACTTACCACATGAATATTCTAATTAATATTTATAATTTCATTAAATTATAAATATATTTAATATCCATTCACCAAAATTCCAACAATCCCCCACATGAATGGAGATCATTCAAAACACTTAAAATTTCCAATGTAACCTAGACAGTTGAGTTTTGCATACGATAGGTAGGTGTTACCCTTTGAACCTTCGCTCATGAAATGCACTTAGCCCACTAGCTCTGAGTAGATCTCGTTGTCTTTGAACTCGTCTGCCGTTTGTGTAGACGACAATACACTTCACACAAGACTCTCCCTAGCCGGGTCATCTCCTCATAAGCTTTTCAAACAAACTTTTAAAAGTTACATGTCATTTCCTTATAATGAAAATTTTCTCTCAACTTTGTCCATACACAAATTCTTTTTTTGTGTTCATACAAATTTGAATGTTTAGAGTTAATTAGTCTCCGTCAAGACCCATAATTAACCAAGTACTAGTCTAGCATGCTTTAGACTACAATACTTTAGCTTGTGAACAGAAGATGCATCATTCTGATTCTTCACAGCCCTAAGGATATCATAATATCACTTTGCAACATTCATCCCTTGTTAAGACAAAATAATGAGACTTATTCATAATCCTAAAACATCAATATTTAGGAAGGTCTCACAAATTATTGTATATAGCACAAAGCTAAATTTCATCATTCATTTAAGGAACATAACTTGTTTACCTTTGATCTCCAACGATCTACCATTGACTCATAAGTACTTAAACATAAGCCTTAATCCAAGTCACTTGGTGAACACATTCATCACCAACAAGATAAATGTTTCTCATCTACAATCACTATTATGTGTGAGATAGAGTCAACTAGATTGACACTCAACGACATGGCATTCATAATTTTTCCATAAGTGATTTGCACACATCTATTGTTATTCATTAGGAGACATGTATATTTAGGATGCTCTCCCAAATGAAGGTAAAATCTCCATATAGATCTAACAATGATCAAGTGGTAGACGCATCTACTTATAAATCTCGCAAGATTTATTAAAGGTATACAATAACATATAGTACTTTTACTTTCATATGTTAGAATTCACACTTGTGAATTTTTCAATGACTTCTAATGAAGTATGCGACATGAATGTCGTTAGTGTATTTCATCTCAATACACTCACTACGTTCTTTCATTACTCGTTCATGATGTGGTTATACATTTGATGTTTCGTCTTTGACTTTTAGTCAATGTAACAACTCTCAAGTTGTTTATGTCCAAGTATTTTCATGTACTATCCGTTTAAAACCATATTCTTTTAAACAATGTATAACCGACGTTATAATTAGTTTCCACAAAAATAATTTATACGTCACAACCATTAGTGATTTATTTCTTTGTAAAAAATTGCATGTGTTATCCGAAGATATTGAACACAAAACAATAAAATACATTGGAAACTAAATCATAAGTGTCAATCACTTTTGAAATTTAAACGGAAGCATAGACAATATGTAGACATCAAATAGCAAAGTGCTTTTATCTTCAACACTTTATAATCTGACCGAAATCTTCTCAACAATATTGTCCCATGGCGTGTCTTGAGGTACTCCCTCAATAAGACTCCATGCACTTGTAAGTACAAGTTTCCCATTTCATCTTGAAACTTTAAACTTGGACAATTATGCTCAAAACAACACCGAGTTGTTACAAATACTACATTTAAGTAGTAAACTTGAACAATTAAATTTGTTCACAACAACACCAAGTTGTTTTCACCAAATAACTTTTTTTAACACACATGTTCGAAAAAAAAAGTTATAACAAGCACATTATAAAATCGAACGTTTACATAAAACGTTTTCCAAAGATATAGTTTATAAAATAAACTGTTTCTCATCAGTTTTAATGCACACATAGGCAATTAAATGTTTACATAAAACATTTATGTCCATTATGAACAATCTCTAACCTCGTATTCGTGATACACATTTTCTAACACACATGTTAGAAAACTTTAAGTCATTTTATCTATATATATAACATGACCAAATTAAAGCATCAAATGTCATCACTAAAACTCTACTCAAGAGTTTCACCATATGAAGAGTTAAGAGTCTCAATAATTATATATTTAAACTCTAATAAAACTCATCAAATGTCACAATTAAAACTCTACTCAAGAGTTTCACATATGAAGAGTTAAGAGTCTCAATAATTATATATTTAAACTCCAATAAAACTCATCAAATGTCACCATTAAAACTCTACTCAAGAGTTTCACATATGAAGAGTTAAGAGTCTCAATAATTATATATTTAAACTCTAATAAAACTCATCAAATGTCACCATTAAAACTCTACTCAAGAGTTTCACATATGAAGAGTTAAGAGTCTCAATAATTATATATTTAAACTCTAATAAAACTCATCAAATGTCACCATTAAAACTCTACTCAAGAATTTCACATATGAAGAGTTAAGAGTCTCAATAATTATATATTTAAACTCTAATAAAACTCATCAAATGTCACCATTAAAACTCTACTCAAGAGTTTCACATAACTACACTATCACTTTATTGTGATTTAATTTTTGAAGCCAATCAAACATCAACTTCAATGTATGACCTTTTATTTCTAAATCATACAAAGCATTAAAATCAATGCTACAACAAATTACTTATATAAAATGTTTACATAAAACATTTCAAAGCATTTGTATTTTAACCATTTTTAACAATCATGTTAAAATGAAAGAAATTCTAACGCGCACGTTAGAAATATTAACATTTTCACAAAATGTTAATTTGAGTTGCTAAAAGCACATATATGGTTCAAATAAATAAGTCATTTCTAATACACACGTTAGAAACTAAACAATTAAAAATTGCTTCCAAACTAACGCGTTTCATGAACGTTTCTAACACACATGTTAGAAGACAAATGATTACAAAAATCATTATAAGACTTATTTGTTCATATCAATCCATGGGTGGATGAAAAGTCTATTTTAAATAGAGACTTAATTAGATACATAAAACTCTAATCAAGTAACATAAAACTCTTATTTAAAGACATAAAAAACTCTACTTAAGAGAATTTAACGTTTACAAAAAAACGTATGGTTTACACCAATAATTCCGGTCTAACACACATGTTAGAGAATTTAACGTTTACAAAAAACGTATGGTTTACACCAATAATTCCGATCTAACACACATGTTAGAGAATTTAACGTTTACAAAAAAACGTATGGTTTACACCAATAATTCCGGTCTAACACACATGTTAGAGAATTTAACGTTTACAAAAAACGTATGGTTTACACCAATAAACCCGATCTAACACAAAAGTTAGAAAAATTAACGATTCCCAAAATCGTTTTAAAACCAAATGTTGGAACCAAAACTATTCGTTTTGTACCACGGTATAAGATTTAAGATTGTATCTCAATCTAAAAAAAATCCAAACACAACAAGTTGTACTACATACATATTTCCAAAAAAAATATTTATAAGATCATAACCTCTAACAATTTTTTTTTTAATTCTACTATAAATCCTTTCGTAAACCCAAAATCCTTATAAATAAGGTTTTTAAGATTGTACCAAAAATCTCACGAAATCTGTTTTAAGTTTGTAGGAATTAGGTTCACCTTTTGTAAATTATAATTACAAAATATATAATAACGAAACTCTCGTTATTCGTAGGAAATATCATAGTACAATATCGGTTGCAATAACTAAATACAAAGAATATATAATATAATTATATATACCAATCTTGATTCAAGCCGCATCTCTGGTGGGTCCTTCACGCGCACTTGATAGCATCCTAGACTCGAGTATTCATCATCTTGAGTCTTGAAAAATACTCCTTGACTGCGACAAAGAGAACACTAAAACGTTTACGATTTTAGTTGAGGCACGTGTTCAACACACTTCCCTTAAAACAGATTTCACGCCTCTACTAAAGACGACGCGTCTGTCTCCCAGGGTACAACAGCCGAAGCAGTCTGTACTGCCGGAGAT
This sequence comes from Helianthus tuberosus, assembly GCA_030545235.1. Taxonomy (NCBI): domain Eukaryota; kingdom Viridiplantae; phylum Streptophyta; class Magnoliopsida; order Asterales; family Asteraceae; genus Helianthus; species Helianthus tuberosus. Next base: position 121,954,146 of record CM060378.1, read on the forward strand.
GGCTCACCGGCCTAAGGTTACATCCGGTAATTGTAGTGTTTGAACTCATGTGGTGGAAAACAAGTAGAGAATACTCATCTCTCTAATTGGTCTTCAAGTGTTTTTCCTACTTCTAGTATTCTCCATGTATAAAACAATACCCTATTATCTTGTCACAAAAGAAAGCACAAAGCCTACTATATGTACAAGACTAGTGAAATGTTTCACTTAATTATTCACTTAATTAGTCACTTAATTAGAGACTTAAAAACTCTAATAAAACTAATTAAATACTCAAGAGTTACTCTTTAACTTACCACATGAATATTCTAATTAATATTTATAATTTCATTAAATTATAAATATATTTAATATCCATTCACCAAAATTCCAACATATTTTAGCATAAAAAGAAAATATGAAAACTCTAAAGGAAAAAAATAGTTTTTAGCAAGCTTATTTTTAGTAGCTTACAAGTTACAAACGATCAACTAAAGCACACTCACAATATATAAAATCTTTAAAAGTTATGCAATTAATCACGAACCCAATAGTAACTCTTAGGAATAAACATAACACTCACGATATATAAAATCTTTAAAAGTTATGCAATCAACCCAATGGCAACTCCCAGAAATAACATAAATTATATGCATTTATATGTTAAAATTAATAAAAGTAAATGTATAAAAAATATAATATACAACTCTTAGAAAATTTTAAATTGCACAAACTATCTACACACCAAGTGTGTAGATAGCCAACCCAAAAAGGGGGTTTTTGTCTTATATGTACACCATGCAGTATCGAGCAGTGGTCAAAGCGCGACGTTTTGGTCCGGTCAACTAGACAAAGACTGACGGGTGTCTGACGGGTCTGTTGACCGGATCCAAAACGCCGAGCTTTGGCCGCGTTAACCAGACAAAAGACTGACACCCGGTCAGTCTTTTGTCTGGTTGACAGGACCAAAACGGGGCCAAAGCTCGGTGTTTTGGTCCGGTCAACAGACCCGTCAGACACCCGTCAGTCTTTTGTCTGGTTGACCAGACCAAACCGCCACTCTTTGGCCATAGCTCGACACTGCAGGGTTTGCATATAGGACAAAAAATGTATTTTTGATGTGCAAATAGCCAATTAGGTGTGCCAATAGGTGCACCCTTTTAAATATATGAAGATTGAGACAGAGTTATATGGCAGGAGCCATAGTCATCACCTAGTCCCCTGCTATGCTCACAATTTTGTTTTTAATTTAGAGTAAAATGCATGGATAGTCCCTATGGTCTGGTAAAGTTTCACCTTTAGTCTCTACTTTTTCAAAATTACATGTATGTTCCTTGTGGTTTGCTCAGTTGTTACTCGGATAGTCCCTAGAGTGGATGGAGGTTAGTTTTCTTAGTTAAGTAGATATGAAATGACAAAATTACCCTTATCATAAAAAACAATATGTTAAACATTAAAAACCTAAAACTAAGAATTAAAAAAAAATAGTATATATATGAAAATTCAAGTCCTCTTTCTCTCTCTCTCTCTCTCGATCTTGACATTTCTAGCCATCAAACCATCATCACAACATCGCCACAAACACCAACCATCGCCGGCCACCACTACCGATTCTGATTCTGACACACCACTATCGCCACAAACACCAACCATCGTTGGCCACCACAAGACAATTCTAGTTCAAACCCACCCCACCTTCCGTGGCTCCTCAACCTGCACACCACCTTCATCGTCGATGTCGGAGGTAGTAGTTTGCTTTTTAATAAGAAATTGATAGGTGTGGTTTTCAGATCTGATGATAATTTGTGGTGGTTTTTCTAATATGAGCAAGTGATGGATAGAGTAGAAGCGAGTCTTTTAGCACACGAAGGTTGGTCATTTTTTCGATGACGGATAGCGACGATGCTGTTTGAGTTTTCCGGCAGTCCTGCGTTTTTCAAGTCTAACCATTATGCATCTCACCGTTTTCCCCCACATTGATCCACCAATGTTTTCATGGCGATATTCCTACCAATGTAGATTTCCGGCAGTACATGTATTGATGTTGGAGAAGGAGCTAACCAGTTTAAGAAAGAGAAAGATAGACGAGATGTGGTTGGGATTTGTGATCTGTTGGGGGTGAGATTGGGGGTTTTGTTTTTGGATTTCTTGTTATTGAAATTACACTGGAAAGTCTTCATATATGTCTGTTGATGGTTAGGGTGAGATTGGGGGTGGGTTAGTGATGAAGATGATGATGGTGAGGCCACTTAATTAATTAAATAATTAAAAAATATATTTCTTTTAATGTTTTAAGTTATTATATTTAACAGTAAGGGTAGTTTTTTCATTTCACATCCACTTAACTGAGAAAATTAACCTCTATCCACTTCAGGGACTATCCGATTAACAACTGAACAACCACAGGGAGCATACATGTAATTTTGAAAAGGTATGGACTAAAGGTAAAATTTTACCAAACCATAGAGACTATTCGTGCATTTTACTCTTTAATTTAATAATTTAATTGTGTAGTAGTAATTTTTATCAAGTGTCCGAAAGCAAAAGGTAATAATTACTGTTGTCAAATCCAAAAATCTAAAAAGTACACTGTTTTTCCGAGTTTTATGAATTAATATAATAATAATAATAATAATAATAAGCTTTTATCGATTAAAAAATAGAATTTCGATTTTAATTAATCTCATCTAAAGGGGGTCGACCATTGGCAGTTCCATCTTAGAATATTAACACTGACAGTCTCACATTTTAAGTATTTTTTCTCTAACTACACATCCGTTAGGAGTTAACTTTTTTTTTCGAATTACAAACTGACAGTTTGGGCCTTTTAAGTTGAACAAGATACGAGTCGATTGATGTAAAACTTAATTTAAAATGATGCTCCAAACTGCTTGATTTTTGTTAATTGCAAGTTTGAACACATGAATTGAAGCACCGTTTTCGTCATTTGAAGCATTGTTTCGAGGTAATTTTATATCAACCGACTCGTATCCCCGTTCTAATCAAATCCCTAAAACATCACCTTGTAATTCAGAAGAAAACTTAACTCCGTTAAGTTTTTTTTAACGAAGATACTGAAGAAACACTGACCTGAACGGTAGGCTCCGACTAGGACTTCAACTCTTGGCGATCCGAACAACTAGCTGCAAAACAGAACACCATTAGGACTCGTTACAGGAATAGGGTTATTCCTGTAACCACCCTCCGGCGTGAGAATAAGTCTCTGTATTTGGGAGTAAGAAAGTATGTAGAGAGAGAGGAGGTAAGAGCAAAATGAGAGTCGTACCTTTGATGTTTACCTCTATTTATAGTTTACCATTAGGGTTTTCCTTAAACTAGGATATACTCCAATAGTTTAGGGATTTGCATGATCTTCCCAAAATATTGGGGAATTCAGTTACATGATTTATCCATGCAGAATAGAACATTCTAGAATAAACATGTGTAATTGAATATTTATAATAAAATAATAGGTGATGACCGGGTTGGGCTAGCCGTTCCGGGTCGTACCTCGTCATGTCCCCCCAGTCCGAAGTTATGAGATGAAATTCATGAGATCGGACTTAAAAAGGGAGAAAGTCAAAATACCCACTAAAGTGCATATTTCTCAAATGGAAGTACATATGCTTTTTTGAATTATGGCGTGATGTGAAGGGGTGTGACAATTAGGTCATCATTAGGATGACAGTTGTACATGCCCTGGTTTGACACGCGTCCCTGATGCGTGTGAAGTGTATATATAAGTTTAAGTATATTTTAAGCCCGTTTACACTTTTTTTAGCCAAGTTTTAAATTTATAAAACACGATATTTACTAACACTAAACACACATATGGGCAAGTGCACCCATCGTGAGCGTAGTATAGTGTTGGTAAGATACCGAGGTCGTCCAAGGACACAAGAGCTTTTAGTACCGGTTTATCCTCAACGTCTAATCAAAACAAAAAGTTAGAAAAAGGTTTTAAACTAGAAAAATAAAAACTAACTAAAATGCTGAAAATAAAAATAAAAGTAAAACAGATAGACAAGATGAATCACTTGGTTCCGACTCGTGTATAGTGTAACCTTTGATTATTTCCGCACTTTTGCACTATTTAAGAGATTATCTTAGTTATTGTAGTAGGCCCCTCTTTTGAAGGTGACGTTACCCTCAACCCAGTAGTTTGAGTCAGCAAGGATACAATCCTAAAGGGTCGGATTATTGAAAGATAATTAATTAAGTTATTAACGCAAATTATGGTAGGCCCCTCTTTTGAAGGTGACGTTACCCTCGGCTAAGTAGTCTGAGTCAGCAAGGATACAGTCCTAAGTAGCCGGGTTATAATATTAATAGTAGTTTAACTTATGAGGGGATCAAAGAGTTTGGACCCCCGCCATCTAATACCGTTAAGTATTGAAGGGGGTCCTACTAAATTTGGCCCAGGTCCCTTGCAGGATCTCTAAACGCTGAACAACGACAAGACTCTTACCAAACCGTTCCCTTAACCCCCGACCAGGTAGCCAACATACCTCCATATAGACCGTGGAGATATGAATGGTGAAAATCTTTTATTTTATATAGACAGTAAAATAATGCCAAGACACCACGGACAAACGATAAGGAAGAATCACCTTCAACATAAGAAACTAGTTATTAAAGTCATTAATACAAAACCAAGTAAAAAGTGCGAAAAGATTAAAAATAAAAAGTATTACACTAGACACTTTGTCTTCACCAAGTGATGTAAGAGACTTAGGCAAACATGGCCTTGATTGTCAAGAACTCTTACGATCAATCTTGGATCCCGAGACGACTCACACACTCTATGATGGACAATGGATGATGGTGGTGGATGATGGTTTTATGGTGGTGGTGGGTGGTGGGTGAAGTGTGAGAGGGGTGGTGTGCCAAGGGATGGTTTGAGCTTGAGCCAAGCACTCCTATTTATAGGCTGAACAGAAGCTCGGGCACGGCCCCGTGTCCACATCCTTCTCTTTCTTCATTTATTGCAGCTTGTCTGTATTAGTTGACCACACCCCCATGTCCGCTGAGCACGACCCCGTGTGCAGAAGCATATCTGTACTATGAAGATTTTCCTGGATTCTGCGAATTTTATAATTGACCACGGCCCCGTGCCCGCTGAGCACGGCCCCGTGGTGGGCAATAGAAGCTTCTACCACTTTGTCTTTTCTGCTGCCACTTGGGCACGCCCCTGTGCTGGCTGAGCACGGGGTGTGTTCAGTCTTCTGTCTTCTTGTTTTGCTTTGGAAGATGCTGTCGTGGGGTCGGGCATGTCACGTTTGTTCCTTTTCTTGTATTTATGTTAGATTTTGCTGTCTTTTTGCTTCTTTTGTTAATTTGAGCTCATTTAATCCTGAAAATACAAAAGGAAGACAAAAGCACACTTTTTCCAACATTAGTACTAAAAAGGGTTAGTGTTATGCCACAATTGATGTAATTTATATGTTGCATTTTGCACACATCAGTCCCCATCCCGTTTTCCTTTTTGAATTTGAAGGGTTGTTTTCCCTTTTCCATAAATAGTCTGTCCGTTGGGGGTTTTTCCCATTTCGTTCTTTTCTTTCGTCTCCTTCGAATTCTTGATTGCACACAATGGCCTCCAAGACCAGCGAATCTTCTTCAGCCCAGAAAAGTTCTGATGTCTTGTACTGCAAATGGGGAACGATATCGTTCAACAATCTTCTACAAGAGTATGACATTAAACCGGAATGGAATCCGGTGTTGCCGTCTAAGAAAGATACGGCGTTTCCACTGAAACAGGGCAAAATCACTCTGTTTAGTGATTTTTTCAAATTCTGCAACTTTCGGTTTCCGATTACCAAATTTTGTAAGTCTGTTCTTGACGAGTACTAGATTCACATCTCTCAGATGCATCCTCTTGGATTGGTTAAACTCCAACATTTTGAGTTTGCATGTGTAGCATTGGGCCATATCCCCGAGATATCGGTTTTTAGGGCTTTTTCGTGCTTGTTTGGAAAACCCCCCTTTTCACCTTCGATCGACGAGATATCGGTGTGTCTTGTCTAAGGGGTGTCCCTGCAAGTTCCAGGGATAAAGAGTGGAAGAAGAAATTCTTCTATATGGATGCCAGCATCATCCCTGGAGAGATGCATTGGAGAGAAATGGGAGCCAAAGAGAAATTCAAAGATGACGGTCCTCCCGCTGATGCATACATTGAGAATGCTCTTCTCAAGAGGTTAAGCCAACGCCCCTCCGAGTGCCAGGTGATTCTGGAGGGTGCACTGGTGATAGCCGGAATGAGTTTGCTATGCCTTGATAGCTGATTATATCCAGCCTTTCAAAGGGTTGATGGAGGTAAGTGTTAATTTGCTGTTAATGTAATTTGCAGGTTGTGTTTGTTCTAATATGTATGGATGTTAAAATAGGTGAATGGACCTTGTTTGATTTTATTGATCCTCCTCGGCACACTGCCGTTGGGGAGGAGGAGGTGGATGTGTTGAAAAGACACATCGACCAATTTCTCCTCCCCGCCGTCCCAGCGGGTGCAACTGTTCAAGTTTCTAATCCTCCCCCCATCGGTGGGAGCGGAGTTTCCCTTGAAGAAACAAAGAAACCATCCTGAATAAGGATAACCGGGAAGAAAATTATTACCGCGGGGACGACAGCTTCGCCCGTGGCGGCTAGCGTATCCACAACCCCGGAGGGTGTAGCTGTCACTTCCGCCCCTGCTATGGTGAGTCCGCGCCCCGCGCCTAAGAGGAGTAAGATAATGCCATCTTTGTCCACTTTTCAAGCAACCAAAGTTGCTCAAGCGTTACACGCTGGTAAGTGGTGATATTTGTCCGTATAGGATTTGGTTCCTTTATTTATTTTCTGAATACTTGCTTTGATGCAGATTCCATTGCTGAGGCACAAGTTGAGAGTGGGTCCTCTATGCCTTTGACTCAGGGGAAATTGTTACTTCCGCCGCTGGCGGACAAAGCGTTCCTCTTGCTGATCTGATATCCCAAACAAGTGTATTTACAGTTGGCTCCTCTATGCCACCGCCATTGTTCACTGCATCTGTTGTTATGACGCCGAGTCCTGTTATCACGGCCCTGTTTTCAAGCTCCGCCCCCGCGTCAATATTTGATTCTCCCATTGGCGATTTCCCTGTGTCCGGGAAAGAGATGCCTACTACCTCTGTCGGGGGCGAGTCGACAAGTGCTAAGGACACCACTGTCAGTGACACTGGGGGATCCAGCGGTAACATTGCTGAGGATGGGGCCCGTTTGTTCGATGACCTATATCTTCCCACTGTATGCTGGGATTCGTATGCCCAGGGAAAACGTTATCAACCTAAGTGGAAGATAGCAGAATCGTCTAAGCTGGTTTTCCCCCCAGTGGTGCATCACTGGGTTGAGCGGTCATACCCTCCTGCTGAATCTGCCTATGTGGAGGGTTATACAACGAGCACCTGATGAATACCACAATGGTGGATGCTGTCAGCGGCCCCAGGAGGCTGGCTGAGATCCGACGTCGGTGGATGCATGATAATAGTGAGCTACACCAGGCGCGGATTACAATTCAAGAGCTTATGGATGAGAAGTCTCGTTTGGAAAGCCAGCTCCAGGCTGTTAGTCTCAGGGAAAGCCGGTTTGTGTCAGAGAAAAATAAGGCCGAGAATGATCTAAAGCGAGTAACGGCCAATCTTGCTGAGGAAATGGTAATATGGGCCCGCGATATAGCGGAAAAAGATCGTATCCTTTCTCATGCCAAGGCTGTTCAAAAGGAGCTAGAGTTTAAAGCTGTTAATGAGGCCAAGAAGGTGAGATCTGAGTTATCTGCTGAGATGGAAAAGTTCCGTGTTAACATCGATTTTGTTTATAAGGTGCAGGAGAGGTACCAAGATCTAACCCTCGAGCTGGAGGTGTCTAATGCTAAGGCCCAGGCCAAACAAGTTGAGTTTGAGGAGCGGGAAGAAAAGCTTAGGGAGTTGCAAAAAATGTGTGACTCCCTGGTCTCTGAAAAGAATAAACTTCTGCAATCGTTAACCGGCCAGCATGTGCGTCTCAAGGAGGCGAAGAATGCCTTGGACCAATCCAACCCTGAAGTGGATAGCTTGACCAGCCGCTTCGCTGGTCTGCAGGGTGACAGGAACTGGTTGATATCCCAAGGTTTAGTTGGTGCTTTTAAGTACCTACGCCAATCGGAATCCTTTGTTGCCCTCCTGGATCGCCTGTCTACTGCTGCTTATAAGTCAGGCCACCATGACGGCGTTCATGAAGGCTATGTCAGTTGCCATCAAACAAGTAGGGTTACACCTGAGTTCCAGGAGAAGGGAGGCAAACTAACAGTAGATATGGCGGATGCTCTAGAGGCAATTTACAACTATCCGCTGCCAGCGTATGCTGATTTAGTTGACAAGGTGGCTGAAGATGGCGTGGATTCATTACGCCATATGCTAGAGGTGGCGGATGAATTCGGAGACAAATGAATGTTGTTTGTTTGATATTTCTTCTGTTCCTTAGATATTTTTGTAAAAAACCAATATTTTGTCTTTGTTGGGGTGTGTGTGAGCACTCGATTTTTGTCAGGAACAATTAATGAAATTATCATTACGGTAACGCCGCCGTTTGCTAAAGGTGACGATTAGACATGTAATGATGACTTGTTATTAATTTTGCTTTCGTCATGGTTGTCAGCCAGCTTAACTCTTTATAAATTGACTCTTACTTTTTTACCATATTTGGTAAGTGAGACAATGAGTTGTAAATACCGTCTTCGGAAAGTCTCCGACATACTGCAAACCCTAGACGTAGCTGAAGCTATGGTCCGTCTTCGGGATAAGTGTTAGTGCACTATGTGTGTGGCCATAGATAGAAATCTAACTGTACATGTAAAGTCTAGTGTCTTGAGTCTGTAAAATACCGGACAGAGATTTCAGTTAGTGTCGTTAGGCAATGTCAGGTCAGTATACGGTACGGTACGATGTGAAGAAACTGAACAAGATCCAAAGTGATGTCATCATTATGCAATGATGACATCATATACAATATCATTTGCATGGGATGAAGTCTGCATGATACATCAACCAATTAGAATGTATTGGACTTTGACTTCGCACGAAATGGCATGCATGCATGAAGTTCGATTTCGCACGAAATGATTGCATGATCAACTATAAATATCAGTAAACTCATTTCGCACGAGGTAGCAATCAGAGAACAACTTCACAACCGTTCATAACCGTCAAGCACAAGTTCATCAGATCTTCATCTAACACTCTCGTTTACGTCACGTTGATTAGATTACGAGTGTCTAGTGTGTAGATCGAGTCAAAACTCTGTCCGGTTGTCGTCGTTACGTAATAAAACGATAGTTATTTACGTTTTCGCGCACGATTACGGTTCGATTTATCGGATTCCGCACGTTAAATCGAATTCATCGCAGATCTAGTGATCGTTTACGATCCGATCCTGAACTCACAAGTGGTATCAGAGCTACGGATGCTCTGCGTGTAATCGTGATTCGAATCGGACGAGTTTAGATAGTTTTCGGTGTGTCGTTAGAATATTTCGAATTGTTTCGGTTCTGTTCGGTAATTCATAGGTGTATTTCGGACTGATTTGATGTGTGTTGATTGATAGTTGATCTGTTCTATGATTTCTGGTTGAAGTATCATACTTCGTGGATCTGTTTGATAGATCGTTCACCTATTCTTAACTGATTCAGTGTGTTAAACAAAACATCGAATTTCAAAGTTTTCGAAAAGTTTTTTTTTACAAACTGATTTCATTCAGATCTGATATACAATTCAGTTCTGAAACACATCACTGTTTCATTCAAACACATGCTGATTTGATCGAATCTAAGTTGTTTGTACATCATTTTCGAACAGAATCAGTGAACTTTGGTTAAGAGTTTGTCTGTTTCGAACTGAATTGGATCAATTTAAGACTGTTTTGATAGAATTTCGGATCATTTCGATGAGTTTCGATGAAATCGAATGAGTTTCGATTGATTTTTCACGTGTTTAGGTCTGATTTCAATAAGTTTCAGTGAAATTTTGATCAAAATTGAACAAGTTTCAGTGAATTCGTTCTATTACGACTACTTTCGGTGAATCGTTTGTGTATTTCAGACTAAACTGATTCATTTCGGTGTAAGATTTAGTTTGTTTCAGTGATTTTCGGTTTCGAAGAAGAATAATAAAGTGGTGATTATCTGTGGCTGATTGTAGAAATTTGATAGTGATGTTGATGTGTTTTGAATCTGAGTTCGACTAGATTTTAATTGGTTTACAGGTTTGTGAAGTGTAAAAACATTAGTTTGTATAAAAAAAAATGCAGCTCAATATGAGATAAAACAAATTCCGAGTTGTATTGAGATTGGTTTTCATAACTGAATTGGAGTTGTGTTTTTATTGTATGTTCATCGAAGAGTAGAGCAGTTGATGTTTAGGTTGTAGATCGAAAAAGAAAGAAGCTTTAATTGTTGTTTGATGTTGCTCGAGAAGAAGTTTATAGTTTTAACAACAAATTGAAGTGTCAAGAATAATAGTGCTTTTGGATATTAAATGGATTAGACACATCATAGTAAGGTTGGTGTAATATAAAAAAATAATAATAAAATAGTTATATGAGAATTAGGTTTAATAAAAAAAAAGAAAGAAGGTATCGTGAAGAGGGCCAGTGATTTGAAGAAATTATAAAATCTTTTGAGACTTGTCATTTGGGTAAATTAAAAAAAAATAAAAATTTGGACTGCAAAGTACCATTTTCGGCTGCGAGATTTTATTTGGGTCAATAAAACTTTTAGGCTACACATTTTAGTGGGCTCGTGAAGTGTTTAATAGTGAGTTTGGATCAAGTTGCTATTGGGCTGCTTTGCTTTTGCAGTTGAGCCAGGTTATTTTGAATCGGGTTGTTTTTGTGAAATTGAAATTTACAAGTGATTTCAAGGTGAACCGAGAGTCGAGTTTGGACCATAATTGTTAGTTTTTGGGCTTCTAGTGTGAAATGGTTTTGATTAGAGGGCCGCTAGCTTGTGGATTAAAAGTGGGATACAAATGGTTAGTGGGCCTCGTATAAATTGAAATCTGTGGACTTTGAGCTAAAAATAATTTTTGAACCAAGTGGTTTAACAAAGAAATTGTGTTTAAAATGTTTGACGAAATGGAAAATGATAAGCTTGAAAGAATAAATGAATGGTTTGAAGAGGTTTGGCGTTTGAAGTATGAAGATCAAAAAAAATATTTACGTTAAGAGATTTGAACATTTTCTGTGTAAGAAAAATGAATTGTTGAATCAGTTGAAAAAACGGTATGATGAATTACTTTACAATTTAAAGAGTTCAAGATAAGAAAGTCGAATGCTGAACAGATATCAAAATTTGCAGAAGCATTACCTTTAGAGTGGGATGAATTTTTGATTGAATTGAAGAAGGATTCTAGATTTTCAAGTTTTTATCTACGTGAGTTTGTTAATGAGCTTCAAAAACATGATTGCGAAATTAATAAGAAAAAGAAAGATTTGATAGAAAATATAGAAGAGAAGCTAGATATAATAAGTTTGGATGTGATTCTTGAAATAAGCAGAAGAGTCAATATATGTCTTGCAGCAAAAAATGTTATGAAATATGATATTAAGAGGGGTTGTTATATAGATAAAAATTTGAATCATCTTGATTTCGTTAAAATTTTTTCTGCAGGTACATTCATGACAGAGACAGAGTCAAGTCCAAAGAATGAAGAATCTGAGGAAAATAGAACTTCAAGATCTAAATCAGTGTGCTCAAAATGTGAAAAATCTAGATCAGACAATGTCAAATTTCTGAAAGATGTGGAAAGTTTGACATTAGAAAACAAAATTTTAAAAGAAAATGAAAAAGATCTTCAAAATAAAATAAAAATTTTAGAAGATGAAGATTTGTTTTGGGTAAAATTAGAAAATAAAAATTTAAAAGAAAATGAAAAAAAATTTCAAAATCAAATAAAGATTTTAGAAAATGAAAAATCTGTTGTGGAAAAGAATAATGTTGAAAATCAAAAGGCAATAAATTCTCATCTTGAGAAAATCACTCAACTTGAAAATGAAGTTGAGAGTGCTAGAAATAAAATTAATGATTTAGAAAAGAAATTGAAAGGTTTTATGACTTCGTCATTTATGCTAGATCATATATGTCTAAAACGGATCAATGAAATCCCAATAAGTGACAATGTCACAAATTATGACAAAGTCATAATTGAAGATTGTGATGATAAATCTGATGATGAAGATGAGAAAAAGAAAATATTTTTGAAATTAATTTTTTTTTTCAAGAAACTGTTTTGGAATCTACTGAAAAAGGTGAATGCTCAACGCAAAAACCTATGAAGAAGAATGTGGAACAAAAATTAATAAAAAAAATAAAAAAAATTTCAAAACAACAATAAAAGATCATCAGTTCAATCATCCAATTGTGATAAAAAATCACAAAAATTTGAAAATCAAAACTTACAAAAAGTTGGTAATAAATAGTGCAAGTTTGACCACAGTGCTCAAAAGTCAAATCAAGCTTATGGAGGAAGAAGGAATGAAGCTTCTTCAAAGAAAAATCCTTGTGAGGATAGAAAGAGGAAAAGTCATGACTATCATAAGGCCAAACAGTGCTATGATCTAAATGTTTGGATTGATAATGGAGAATGGTACGATAACAGAGTGTGTTACAAATGTGGTTTTATAGGACACATTGCTGTTAACTGCCAGAGTCAGAGATTTGAAACGAGGAGATGCTATGAATGTCAAATCAAAGGTCATATTGCCAGAGATTGTCCAATGAGATCAAAAAGAAGATTGAGGGCTGAATCTCATGGAACAGTGAAGAAATCAGTCAAAATTGATGAAAAGTCCAAAGAACAGAAAGTGAAAGAACAGAAAGTGAAACTTTCACAATGGCAGAAAGATAGACTGAGAAAGAAAAGAAAGAAAGCAAGGGAGTACCTTGAAAAGATTTTGTCCTCGGGTACAACTGTTGATTCAGATAAAAGTTCTGATGAATCGCTTTACTCAACAAAAATGATCAGTCAAGTAAAACGAATTCATCAGATACAAATCTGAGGACAAAAGGGAGGATAAAGAAAGAAAAATTGACTAATCGAACTGATAAAAAATCAAAGAAAGTTAATTTTTCAAATAAAATCTTTATCAAAGTTTTTGAGTATAAAAGAAATTGTGAAAGGTTGTTCACATCACAGGTTGATGAATTTGGAAAACCTAAATCTAGTAAGGATTGGGTTTCAATAAAGGATGGCAATGAATTTGTTTCTTCGGAAGCAAAGGAGCCACGTTTTGGCGATGAATTTGTTTCTTCGGAAGCAAAGGAGCCACGTTCTGGCGATGAATCTGATTCCACAAAGTCAGAGGAGCCACAAGTTGAGAAAAAAGAAGAAAATTCAGTACCACCAATGGATGATGTCAACTTTCCACCATTGTGTGCTGAAAATTTAAAACAGAAAGTTAGAAAAGTTGAAATATCGAATCAATTCTATTATGAGAAGAAAGAATTTGATGTCGACAAGGCTTTCAATGGGAAAGTAAAGCATATTTTTGATAATATGGTTAATGGGAAAGCCAAAAGTGTAAAAGATTTTTATGAATCAAAGAGAACACCGAGTGAAAATGACTCGGATGCACCCAAGGCTAGTCAGGCTTGGGTGACAGCTTTTTCTTGAAAAAACCTGACTTGCCGGAACTCCCAGGTTGGTAATTGGGGAGTAGGAATCAATATCTTTCTTGAGAAATTCACAGAAATGGTATTTTTGAGAACAAAGTGATGAATGAATCCCCAATTCTACATGTGGTATCAACAAAACTTATTTTCTGGAAAAACCATTTTGATTAAAACAAACTTAAGTGTTTTGAAATCATTTTGGGAAAATAGTTTGTTGTCAGGGGGAGTTCTGATTGTTTATGCCAAGAGGATGGAGAATTGAAGCAATTCTCATAAGTTTGTCATTTTACTTTGTACAGTTTATTGTTTACACTTTCAAATTTTCCCGGAAAATCAAAATTGAAACATATTTTGATTTTAGGGGGAGTAAAAATTTAGAAAATTTGAAAAAGTCAAAAACATGATAAAATCTAAAATCCAAAAACATCGAAAAATCAAAATTGAGTTTTGTTGTTAAAAAGAGGAAATGATAGTACATCAATGGACTATCAGTGCACGCTAGAGAAATGTAAAGTTTTATAAAGTTTTAAACAGTCTCACTAGGGATGTGTCGATAGGCTCAGCTAAGACTAGTAGTTTTGCGAAAATGATACAAACTTAAAGCAAAAAGCCTAAATCTGGTGGGAAACACGGTCGAATGCATAGTACTTAGTTTTGTCCTTCTTGACTGTGTGCCTGCTCGGTAATCGCTGATTGTCTTAGGACATAAAACCGGTTAAGTTTGTGAGCTTTCACAACTTTGCTGAAAAGTCAATGTGATTCTGTGTTTTCATTTTGCAAAGATTTAAACTTGTTTGATTTCTTTATTTTGTTTAAGCATTGGACATCCTCTGCATATACGTGAGTATCGACCTGGATGTTAGTGCCTAAATGTTCTGCTTTATTTTCTTTGGTCTTTCATTTAAGCTTTGGATCACCTCTGCGTATACGAGAGTATCGACCTGGTGGTTAAAGCCAAAACAACTTCAACTTGTTTTTTATTTCTTATTTTGTTTAAACATTAGACTTTCTCTGCGTATACGAAAGTATCGACCTGATTGTTAATGTTTAAACATTCTGCATTAATTTTTGCACAAATCACAGTTGATGAAAGTTTAAGGCATTACGTGAGTTAGTGTATTGCATGATGAGGTGATATGCTAAGATCGTGGGGTACATAAGACTTTAGTGCTATCTAATATACCCTAATAGTATCAGTAAGCATTACGAACATCTTAGAGGAGTTTAAGTGGATCACAATATCGATAATCTAGAGTGAATTGTTTAAAAACTTTAAGTGGTAATTTTTAGATCAACGGTGCATCTGATTTGTCTCATTAATCTGATATGATCATCTTACACAAACTCACAAATATTGTCTGTAAATATTTCTTTATTGCATTTTAACTCTGAAAAACCTGAAAAACCCAAAAAGATTGTGTTTTAGCTTAAAATTTTTAAAAATCAAAAAGATTTTATTTCTTTTTATTTTCGGCAACTGATGTTGGAAAGCTGATTTTCAAAAATTCCAAGTGCTAAACATGATGAATGATAGTAGTTTGGGAGAGTTTGTTTGTGATGAGAAATGATTTTGAAACTTGAATTTCAAAATGAAAATTTAAAAAATCGATAAGTTGGAAAATCATGGTCATTAATTTGAACTTGATCATCTGTGAGGGTTACTGATTTTGATCATGCTTAAAAGTCAAATATAATAATAGACATTTGTATGTTTAGAAAACTCTCACCAGTCAAATCTGAACGTTTGAATAATGATAAGATTTAACAGGAAGCTAAATGAAAAAGGGAGCAAGATTAAACGTCAAATCTTAGAAATTCGGGGCATCATTCAAGGGGGAGACTGTGGTTTCACTTGAAGATGTTATCCAAGGCAGTTCAAGTCTAAACATCACAGATTTCTAGCTATGTCCAAGGGGGAGATTGTTAGTGCACTATGTGTGTGGCCATAGATAGAAATCTAACTGTACATGTTAAGTCTAGTGTCTTGAGTCTGTAAAATACCGGACAGAGACTTCACTAGGTGTCGTTAGGCAATGTCAGGTCAGTATACTGTACGGCACGATGTGAAGAAACTGAACAAGATCCAAAGTGATGTCATCATTATGCAATGATGACATCATATACAATATCATTTGCATGGGATGAAGTCTGCATGATACATCAACCAATTAGAATGTATTGGACTATGACTTCGCACGAAATGGCATGCATGCATGAAGTTCGATTTCGCACGAAATGAATGCATGATCAACTATAAATATCAATAAACTCATTTCGCACGAGGTAGCAATCAGAGAACAACTTCACAACCGTTCATAACCGTCAAGCACAAGTTCATCAGATCTTCATCTAACACTCTCGTTTACGTCACGTTGATTAGATTACGAGTGTCTAGTGTGTAGATCGATTCGAAACTCTGTCCGGTTGTCGTCGTTACGTAATAAAACGATAGTTATTTATGTTTTCACGCACGATTACGGTTCGATTTAATGGATTCCGCACGTTAAATCGAATTCATCGCAGATCTAGTGATCGTTTACGATCCGATCCTGAACTCACAATAAGATGCCGGAGAAAATGATGGAGTGTCAGGAGGTAGACTCCGGCGATGCGGTGCTTTGTACGAATATTTCCGGCAAGGTTATTAAAAATGAGGGTCCTTCTTTTGCCGGAGCCAAGTCTGATAGAGGTGTTGTGTTCTTGACAGCGGACACCCTAACGCAATCTTTTCCTTTCGAGTGCTTAGATCGATGCAGAGTGGAGTACGAACGACGTCGAAGTGGTAGTCGATGCCCAAGTTCCGTTGACGATCGGAAGATGGTAGCTTCTCCAGCTGGTGGGGTGAATGATGACAACTTAATCATCGATCCTCACCCCTTGGAGTGGTACGGTGAAGCATTACACACCCCTACAGAGGTGTTAGAAATGTTTCCCGACTTGTAATCTAATAGAACATGTTCGTTTTTTGGTGTTCCCATATGTTGTTTTTTTTACAACAGCGACAAGTACTTGGTTTTGTATGATAGTTGTATGTATTTATTACCAAAATACCAATCTTTTGTAGTGGTTAATGTATCTATTACCAAGATACCCACTTTTAGCGCTGTATAATTTTGGTCATCTGACTTTGTTATATATGAAAAATATTTCATGTCAAAGACATTTTTTACCGTGATATGCAGTTCAAATGCGGTGGTAATATTTTGTACCGTAATGTGCAGTGTAAATGCGATGGTAATTTTTAGTGTGCATGTAGATGACAAAAGAGAATAAAAATGGAATTTTTATTAACTTAATAACTGAAAAAAGAAAGAGACATCGTTCTTGATGAATTACACTTGTTCAAAAGAGAAACTGTCTATTCCTCCGTTAGGGGCGGAAGTCTACATGTAACACTTCTTTAATTGGGCCATGTTCCAGCTACGTGGAACCGCTGTGCCATCAAGTCTGGATAGGTGGTAGGCCCACTTGCCTAGATCTTCTTGGACTATGTAAGGGCCTTCCCAGTTGGGTCCCAGCTTGCCTGTGGGTTCCGCCCTACTTGCCTCATTATCCCGCATGATATAATCGCCCTCCTTGAAGGTTTGTTGAGCCACGCGCTGATTATAATATTTCTCTAAGGCTTTCTTGTACTTTGCTTCGCTGATGGCGGCCGCTTCACGCCGTTCTTCCTGGAGATCCAGGCCCTCCCGTAAGAACCTGTCATTGTCCTCATTAGTTGTTAGGCGCCATAAAGAAGGTAGCCCAACTTCTGCTGGTATCATTGCTTCCGTGCCATAAGTTAGGCTAAACGGAGTTTCATGGTTACTTGTCTTAAGAATGGTTCGGTGTGCCCAGAGGATGCTGGGCAATTCTTCCACCCAGGAGCTTCCTTCGTAGCCTAACCTTCTTTTGATTCCATCCAGCAGACTTCTGTTTGTCCTTTCCACTTTACCGTTTCCTTGTGGGTGTGCAACTGATGTAAAAATTTGTTGAATCGGTAGCTCTACACACCAATCTTGTAGGACCTTGTCTGTGAATTGTGTTCCATTGTCGCTTACAAGATATAGCCGCAGACGGTGTGCTCCCATAGGAATTTCTTGGCATTTTCAGCAGTTATTTTGGCCAATGGTTTTGCTTCGACCCACTTAGTAAAATAATCGATTGCAATGATCAAGTATTTTAGTTTCCCTGGGGCCAGCGGGAATGGTCCCACGATATCGATCGCTAATTTTTGAAAAGGCCATGTCTACGTTACGGGAATCAAGTTGTTCTTAGGGCGAAATGTTCGTGGAGCATACTTTTGAAAACTGCGCCATTTTCTGAGTTCAACCACTGCGTCTTCGTGCATCCCGGGCTAGTAGTACCCGGCGATATGAATTTTAGCAACGATTGCCCGAGGTCCGACGTGAATGCCACATATGCCGGCGTGTATCTTTTGAATTAGGTACATAGCTTCTAAAGGGGACACGCACCGTAACAGTGGTTCCAGGTATGACTTTCTGTACAGGACGCTGTTTTGTACTTCATATTGTAAAGCCTTTGTATGTATCTTTTTGGCGTCGCCTCTAGCGGAAGGCAATTCTCCTTTTGTGAGGAATTTCAGGATGGGAGTATACCAACAAGGTTCTTCCGCTGTGACCGCGGATACTTCTCGGTATTCTATTGAAGGCAACTGGAGTGTTTCTACCTTCACCTTCATTTCCATTCCCGATGTAGCTAGCTTGCTCAGGGCGTCAGCTATCTGATTTTTCCCACGATGGACGTGATTGAGTGTGACACTGTCAAAGGAGGCTATGAATTCCTTGGTTTTAGCCAAGTATTTTGGCATTGTCTCATCTATGGCTTCATACGTCTCATTCACTTGATTGTTGACCAACAGAGAGTCAACATATGGATCAACCCTCGTGGCTACCATGGATTGAGCCATCCGCAGACCCGCTAGTAGCGCTTCATACTCTGACTCGTTGTTGGAGCATTCAAAGTCGAATCGCAAGGCGTACATCAATTTTACTTCATCCAGGCTTATTAGCATGAGTCCCGCTCCTGCCCCCTTTCCACTGGAAGATCCATCTGTGTACAACTTCCAGGTTTGCCTAGATATGCTAGATTCTGGTATGTCGTTAACCACTGGGTCTTGAATCACTTCTCCCTTAGGAATTTCTACTAAGAAATCTGCGATTACCTGCCCCTTAATCGCCTTTTGTTTTCGATATTCAATGTCTAGGGCTCCCAGCTCAATTGCCCATTTAGCTAACCTCCCATAGATTTTTGGTTTGTGTAAGATTTGCTGTAGGGGATAATTTGTTAATACTTGCACGCGATGACCCTGGAAATATCTTTGGAGGCGCCGGGTAGTGTGGACCAGTGCTAGTACCAATTTTTCCAGCGTTGGATACCGCGTTTCAGGACCTGCTAGTACTTGGCTTATGTAGTATATAGGTGTCTGTTTGCTGTTTCTTTCTACCATAAGTACTGCGCTTACAGCGTGGTGGGCTGCCGCCAAGTACATCTTTAAAAGTTCCTTTGGGTATAGTGCCGTCAAGGTTGGTAACTTTTCAATGAACCGTTTCATGTTTTGCAAGTCTTCTTCTGCTTCACTGGTCCATTTAAAGTTGTTCTTGTTAAGGCAGTCTTTTAACGTTTTTATGAATGGTAAAGACCTTTCAGCATGTCTTGCCAGGAACATGTTTATAACGACCAATCGCCAATTCAACGCATGTGCTTCTTTTAAAGTTCTAGGTGATAGCATTCGCGTTATTGCTGTTATCTTCTCTGGGTTGGCTCTAAAGCCATCCCGGGTGACCACCACCCCTAGGAACTTGCCTTCCTCTACCCCGAATGAATACTTCTTGGGGTTTAGCTTTATGTTATATTCTCTCAGCTTTCGAAAGGTTTCTTCGATGTCTTCTAGAATTTGTTTTTCTTCCATGCTTTTAATTAATAGATCATCGACGTATACCTCCAGGTTTCGACCGATTTACTTCTTAAAAGCTTTGTCCATGAGTCGCTGATAGGTGACCCCAGCATTGCGTAGACCGAAAGGCATTTTGGTGTAGCAGAAAATGCCTATATCGGTGTGAAACACAGTTTTTTTCTTCGTCCTCTCTCGACATCTTGATCTGGTGGTAACCCTTGTAGGCGTCTAAGAAACACTTGTACCTAAAAGGGACCAAGGAGTCAACTTTGAAGTCCATTTCGGGCAATGGGTAGGCATCTTTTGGGTAGGCTTTGTTTAAATCTTTAAAATCAATGCACATCCGCCATGTGCCGTCTGGCTTCTTGACCATCACGGGTTTGATACCCATGTATGGTATTTTGTTTTTCGAAGAATTCTGGCTTCAACCAATTTTCGTACTTCCTTGATTACCGATTCTCTTCGATCTGGGGCCATGCTTCGTTTTCCCTGAGTTACTGGTTTAATTCCCGGAAGTGTGGCTAACATGTGTTCCGCCTTATCCCGGGGTATACCAGTCATATCAGAATGCTCAAAGGCGAAAATGTCTGTGTTTCTTTTCAGCAGTTGTTTTAAATTGTTTTTGGTTTCAGGAGAGAGGCTGTCTCCTATTGTAATTGTTTGCTCGGGGTGGCGTGTGCTCAGAACCCATCTTTCTGGACCGGTTGATCCGGTAGGTCCCTGACGACATCTTTTAGTATCCAAAACTTCACCCACCTTATCCCGGTGGACTGTTGCAATTCCTCTCGGGGTGGGGAATTTCATGAACCATCATTCTATGGATACCGCGGCGTCTAGCTTTCCCAAAGTGTACCTTCTGATTATGACGTTGTGGTATGACTCAGCGTGGACGACGAGGAAGGTGAGAAGTATGGTTCTTTCACGGGGAACTAGTCCGAAGGTTACTGGGAAAGTGATTTGACTGATTAGGTTGACCTTCTCCCAAGTGAACCCCTTTATGGCAGCGTGTACGGACTCGAGCAGCTTCCTATCTTCAGGCTGCATCCTGTTGTAGCAATGTTCATATATTATGTCCTCGGAGCTTCCGGTGTCAACCAGTATTCTTCTCATGTTGTAATCGCCTACCACGGCAGATATGATGAGGGGGTCAGTGGTGAGGTGTAAGTCCTCAACACGTGGTTCAACCGTCATGGTTGCCAGCATCCAAGGTTCGAGTGTGGGGAAACTCCGCTTCGCTCCTTTCCCCTTGTCGGCGTGTACCATGTTTAATTCTCGATGCCTTTTACCCGCCCCCTTATCAACGTCGTCTTTACCGGGGGACGGACCTTGCTTAATGTCTCGAACCAAATGAGCCAGCTTTCCAGTCTTCACATAATACTCGATCTGCTTCTTCAGCTGATAGCAGTCGTTAGTGTCATGACCATTTCCTTTGTGGTATTCACAATATTTGCTGGTGTCTTTATTGGGTGTGTCTTTCAGCGGTTTTGGGGGGATTGAGCTTCAGGTTTTCAGAAGCAAGGATTTCTATAGGTGTTTTGCTTAGATTAGGGTATTCAGACCTTGATCTAGAGGATGATTCGTTTCTTGAATAAGAGCCCCTGGACCTGTCATATCGTGAGTCTGACCGATCGCTTTTTTGGAACCTATCTTCTCTATTTTTGCCTTTGGAGTTCCGCTGCTCCCTATCATCTTGGCTTTTTTGTGCCTCCTTCTTCCTGTTAGCAGTGTGACTGGCTGCCACCATTTTTCTTGTGTTACGTACACTTTGGCTATTCTTAGGATCTCATCTATGGTTGAGGGTACGCCATCCCTTCCATACAATGTCCTTAGTAATTCGTCGTCATTCACTCCCTATAGGAAAGCACCGCAAGCAAAATCATTTGTTATGCCTGGGATCGCCATGCATTCTTTGTTGAATCTGACTATGAAACTTTCCACTGTCTCATTACCTCACCGACGAATGTGTAGGAGTTCGTTTCGATCTTTCGTGTGTCGCCTTTGTTGACTGAATTGTAGCTGAAATTTGGATACCAGATTTTCGAAACTGTCAATTTCCCCCACAGGTAGGCCGTCCCACCACACTCGTGCTGCCCCGACCAGCATTTGGATAAACATCTTGCACCAAAGAGGCATAGGCCAGCATGCTACCTCCCCAGCACTCTTTAACAAATTTAGATGGTCATCAGGATCGCTTAAACCATCATATTTACCCACTGTCTGGGGCATCTTAGGTTTTTCCTTGATCGGGGCTTCAGCGATTCTTCTTGTGAATTTGGACTTGAATGTAGCGTCTGCGGGCTTGTAAGGCCTAGTGAGGTCGTCATCTTCCACGTTGATAGGTTGCATATGTTGATTTGCTCCACCCATGCTTATCCCTTGAGTAACCGGAGGCTGTGTGACAACCTGAATATTTACGGTTAGCACTGCTTAAACTCCACAACCTTTGGCGTGTATCCTTACATTTAATTTCTTTTATATCACGATCATACAAGACTTAGTAGGTTACACTCGGGCTTCGCTAGAATGTTATGTGTGTAGGTTATCTATACGTGAAACCGTCAGATGTGTTTTATGTGTTTGACTACTTATGTCGCAATAGTATATTTGTACATACGTAGTAGGGTAAGAAATTATAGTGGGCTTTGTTTAATTGCACAACTGGGCCGGAGACCATACGCCTCACTTGAAACCCCCCCCCCCCACACACACACACACATAACCCGTGTGTGCATCCCCTCAGGTTTGGCCCAGATTCTCTTGTAAATAACCCAAAGTTAGGCCCGGTAGTGTTAGGGGCTCGTATATTTCGATTAAAGGGGGTGCATGGCCATAAAAGATATTATTCAACTCTCACATAAGATAACCCTAAACACCCACTTGCGTGCATTGAAGTCGACGGAAGCCCTCATCTGTTTGAAGTTATATTCTGGTCTTGTGTCTAGCAACATCTAGTATTCGGTCAGTATGTTTATGTTTATTTTCAACCTTTGTTGTTTATTAGATTTCAAGCCTAGTCGATCAGGTTTATGCTGCGTCGTTACATATGATTAAATGATGTTGGCTTTTTGTATGATGCTAGTCTCTTGTAGGTGTAAATCATAATGGCGAGGATTATGTTTAATTGATATAGAGTTGACTAGTTCATAGTAACATGTATGTATGGAATGAAGGTGATCACAGTATGTTCGAATTGTGTGCATACGGATTGTATAGATGGACTAGCTTATGTTAATATCACATATGGATTGAATGTATACACATAGGAAAAACTGTTAATACAGACGAATCTAGGGATTGAAGTTGCTTGATCACATTGTTTTATTTGTTTATTATGTTAGTGGTTAATATTGGGTTAATGTGCAGATCCATTGCTACTGATTTCATCTACATAGTTATTGCTAGTATTGTATGACAACTTATAATGAAGTGGGTTCAAAACAAAGTGAAATTGTTTTGATAATTGAATACATGATACATGCTTAGCAGATGAATAATTGTTATAGGTCTCACCCGAATATGCGTTATAACTTGTGTGATAATATGTGCCATACTTGCTTACCACATGTGGAATATATACAATGAAAGATGTGAATTCTATCATTGGAACCATATTAGGGTTTCGGGTGTCCAACGATAAAACAAGTAATTAGTCTTACCGAGCAAACCACAGGTGAGTTCATCTCTTGAGCATGCGTCCCGGTGGTTGGGACAGTCTTTGGGTATCCCTGAGAGGGATGGGTTTCTGGGTAAATCAGTTGGGTATTCCTGAGAGGAATACGTCTTGTGAGTTAAACTGGAATGTTAGATAATACACTCTTTCCTATCATTTAAGTCCCATCTTATACCGAATAGTTACCTGAGAGGTAACAGGGTGTTAGTTGATAGCGCTATTAGGCTTGGCAACCTCACACCGTACCTGAGAGGATGGGCGTGAACTAATGACCTTAAATCATGACCATTGCTTAGATAGGGGGCAGTGGGGACAGGAAAAACAATCTGGTAGCCATCTTGTACGGTACTCGAGTTATTATCAACATTATATTCAATGAACTGAAAGAAACACTTGGTAACTAACATTTTCACAAAACTATGAACTCACCAGCGTTGTCTGATACACTTGTTGCATGCTCGCAGGTCGTTAGATTACTTGGATTTGGAACTTGTTGTCTGGTGTAGCTGGAGTGGTCATGGGTGGAACTAGATGAATACATGCGATGGAATTACTGATATTATACATTGGTTTTGAAACAGTTTAACTATGGTTTACTAATTGCTTCCGCTGAACATGTTGGGTTTTATTTGAAACTTATTGTTGATACTTCTTATTAATAAGTGACGATTTTATTTAGAAACTTGTATGGGTTCAACATGATTAGTGGCTCGTTGTTGGTACGTCACACGCCTAGCAGGGGTATTCCCTAGGTGGTATTTTGGGAGTGTGACAGTTTGGTATCAGAGCCACTGGTTATAGTGAACTTGGTTTTAAAACATTTTTGTAAAACCAGACTATAACCGAACAGTTCTGAATACGTGAATACGACCATGACACTCAGCTCCAGATTGCAAGGTTCGTCTTTCTCACTTGTTGCATACATTACATGACTAGTACACACTTGTTTATGATGTAGCATACGTACACCCACTCGTCACGATAGCATAATTTCACGAATTGCTTGTTTACTTTATGATGCGTAGTCGGTGCGTCGTCGTCCTTAGATTTTTGTGATCTTATTACTTTGACAACCTCCATTTGACATGTGAGTTTGAGGAACCATTTGACATGAGTTAGGAGGAACTGAGATGAGCATGCAAATCACAATATTATTGTGGGTGCACACATAATAATAATGTGGGGTGCATGCGAGTCCCAGTGAGCCTTAACAAGTGGAAAAGGGGTTCTGTTCTGTTATCTAATCAATGAGAAATGTAACAAATCTATAGGAGTCCTAGCAGTGATTGCCTCCTACTTGAACGTGATCTTCTTACTCCTCTCTGAATTCTTACGAATCTCGAAGCTGTCGAGTATTACTTGAACACCGATCTGAATGCCTCGTGAACTGTGTAGAATATTTGGTGCTAGTACGAACGTCCCTGAGTTGGATGCCACAGCGTCGAATGATTGGTCGATACCTTTCTCACTTCTCTTCATTTGCTGGAACCCAATGTATTGATGTCTTAGATACCGAAGTGCGATCACTCCTGCAACACTCTGGAAACATACCGTGTATTACTCAGTCAACTTGTAAGAACGATGGACAAGAGGATGAGCGTAGTGCCTTACCAACCTCAATATTGAACCACCCTGATTACCGGCAACGAACACCAGCGAATTGACTTCAATCGAATCCTTAACACTAGTCAGCGACTTATGGGAGTCAACTCTTACAAATCAATCGGGGCATAAGCGATGGCAAATGGCTATAGTGTTGAATGTGTAGCGGCCAGCCCAGTGAGTAGCGCTTTAGGATGTGGCACAGAATGTGAAAGGATGGACCCTGATGGTGAAAAATCATAGGGCTCCGTTTTAAGCAACGACAGTAGAGACAACAGTCACAACAACATCAAGGAACTCGTGATCGTAGCTTACAGTATGGAAACGAAGGTGACCTTGACAAGGATTGATTGTGTTAAGTCAAAGTGTCAACACCCAAGGGAACAAAGATGGTACTAGGAATTCTCGCAACGAAAACAACAACACTGGAAACGATGCTTACAGAAGGGCATTTAGGATTGGCGTAGGTGACGCCAGGCATAATAGCAGCATGGTTGCTTGCATAAGTAACCCTGTTTTGGCTAACCCTGATGCTTCTTGAAACCGAACATGTTGTGGCAGCAACGAATGACAAGTCAAATGAAACCTCATATGTCCGTTGGGATGTAAACTCGACCTTGTGGGACAAGTATTCGACGTCAACCTTCTTCCTGCTACCCTTGATAGTTTGGCGCAGTAGTTAGTATGGATTGGTTATCCAGATGTCGCGCAGATACACCCGGTGAGGAGAGAATTTTGCGTATCCCTCTCCCTAGTGGAGAATCGTCGTCTGAGCTGAAGCATCAGAGTGGTGCATAGGTTAGCATCCTATCAACAATGAGAGCCCAGAAGTGTATACAGAGGGATTACCTCGCCATGATAGCAACCATTACTGATGTTAAGGCTAAGGAAAAGAGGCTCGAGGATCCATAAGGAACTTTCAGGTTTACTTCCACAACTGTTAGGCTGAATCTCAGTTTGATTTCACGACAGAGGCAGCCCTGATTACTCGTACTCTTACCATCTTGCACCAGGTGAGTTGCAAGAGCTGTCTAATCAACTACAGGAACTGTTGAACGGGAGTTTTGTCGGACCTAGCTTTTCACGGTGGGGAGCCCCAGTTATATCCGTGGGGATAAGCCTTTTCATATGTGTACTGATTTTTGAGAACTCAACAAGGCGACAGACGAGAACTGTTTGCCTCGACCATGTATTGCCAGCCTATCGACCCGTTGCGAGGGACAAGCTTCCATTTGAGGACTGACTAACGAACGAACTATCGTCAGATGGAGGTCCAAGGGGAGAATGCTCTTAGAACGGCATATTGAACACGATGCGGCCATTGCGACTTTGTGCACCATGATCACTGAGTTAATCAACACCAGCAGCTTTATGAACCACAAGAATCGACCGTGTTTGTTGATGACGTTTTGAATCATTACCATGAGAAAGAAACAACATGGGCGGCATATGTACCCTATTTTAGAGCTCCTGAGGGAGGAGCCACTCCGCGCGAAGTCTTGTTAAGGGTAACTTCTGGTTTCGAGAGGTACACTTTTGGTCATTTAAACAACGAAGTGGGAATACACGTGGATCTCGCTAGGATCCATGTTATTAGAAATTGACCGACACCAAAGATCCCTTCGAGGATACAACAATTTCTTGGTCTCACTAGATGCTGTCGCAGATTCATCACAGGATTTTCGAAGATCGCGCAGCTTAAATCTCTTTAGCACAGCAGGGTGCTGTGTTCATGGGAGACAAGACAGGAGAACGTCTTGTCAGTTTTCAAATTCCAACTCTGCAATGCACTGGCATCGTCTTTACCTAAGGGTACGGGTGATCTAGTGGTATACCATGATGTTTCGAATCAGAGTCACAGTTACACACTGATGCAACACGAAAGAGTGATGATTTACGTAATGGAGTTACAAAGAGGAACTGCACGACACACAACCTGCAGTGGAAACCGTGGTCTTTGGATTTAAGTTGGAGGCATTACTTGGACGGTACCGAATGCACTACTAAGACCGATCACAAGGGCCTCCCGTGTACCATGGTTTCAAAAGAGCTAAATCCGTTAATGGCATCGCTGGATGAAATTTTTGGATGATTACGACTGCGAAACTTGAATGTGCATGAGCTCTGCATCTCATTATCGACTCTAACCTACCTGATCAGACTCGCTCTGTTCAGACTGGAGAACTGAAGGAAGAGGATTTTCAAGTAGAACCCATGCGGGGCATGGAGAAGCAACCTTTGGCAGGTCAGATAATATTCGCTACCTCATGGAATGAATGTGGATCTTATTATACGGCAACTATAGGGAACTTGTGTTGACCAAGCACATCGGCCTCGATATTCTAGTCGTCTGGGTTTCGATAGGAGATATTAGGATCTATAAGTCTTGTACTGGTGGTCGGGCATGAAGGCCCACCCGGCAATGTATGTGAATGACGTTTGACTTGTGGGAGGCGGAGTATCAGCAACCGGAAACATTTATATGGAAAAATGAGAACAGACTACCATGGATTTTGTCGCTAGTCTACCTAAAACTCGAAACGGAAACATTATCATTATCACCTGGGTGATCGTCGATTGTCTCAAGTAACTAGCACACTTTCTTGCAATCAAGGAAACTGACGAGTCTTCCCAGCTTGTGAATATCCCTCTGAGAGAGGCGGTTTTAGGCACGAGCTGCCAACTCCTGTTATCTCTGATTTTGATCCATACCTGATTTATGACAGGCACTACATAACACTCTTGGCTCATGTCTAGGCATGAGCATTACTTATCACTGTAGGACAACCGGACAGAGTAACGAACTATCTTGACACACGAAGACATGCTGCGAGCATGTGCGTGATTGACTTTAGCAAACAGTTGGAAGGGCACTTATCTTTGGGTGAGTTCTACTGTAGCCATTACCGTTTTAGTATGCATACAACTCTGTTTGAGGCATTGCGTGGATGATAATGCCAACCTCCTTGTGGATTGAGGTGGATGACAACCTAATCACGGGTCTAGGACTTGCACACGGTATTGGAAATTGTGGGGCGACAACACGTAATCGCCGGGAACCCTGATAACTTAGGAAACACCGAGAGTTCGCTGCAGGCGAACGTGTCATATTGGAAGTCTCACCCTGGGAGGGTATTGTATGCTTGGGAAGCGTGGCAAGCCTAATTTATGTTACACTGAGTAATTCAGAATTCTGGAGAGAATCGGTCATGTCGCCTACAAACTCGAGTTACCCGACAAATTGGGTAACGTACATGATATCATTTATGCCTCGAATCTAAGGCAGTGTTTGTTCGATGGAACGCTTGTGATACCTTTATTAGCGTCTGAGGTTAAAGACAAGTTGCAGATGTTGTGGAATCTATCGAAAACATGGACCAAGAAGTCATGGTTCGTTAGCATAGTTGTACGACAATCGTGAAAGTTCGCTGGAAATCAAGACGTGGACCGGAGTTCACGTGGGAGCGCGAAGATCAGATGAAGCTTAAGTATCCTCAACTTTTTCCTGGTGACCAATCTAATTCTGGTACTACGGGTGAATTTCGGGACGAAATTCCGCTTCAAGTTGGGGATGATGTGGCACCTAGGGAAAATATGCAACAATCTTGATTTATCACCTCCGCTTACTTGTCAAATTTCAGGACGAAATTTCTTTCAAGTTGGGGATGATGTGACAAACTGAATATTTAAGGTTAGCACTGCTTAAACTCCACAACCTTTGGCGTGTGTCCTTACATTTAATTGCTTTTATATCACAATCATACAAGACTTAGTAGGTTACACTCGGGCTTCGCTAGAATGTTATGTGTGTAGGTTATCTATACGTGAAACCGTCAAATGTGTTTTATGCGCTTGACTACTTATGTAGCAATAGTATATATGTACATACGTAGTAGGGTAAGAAATTGTAGTGGGCTTCGTTTAATTGCACAACCGGGCCGGAGACCATACGCCTCACTTGAAACCCCCCCACACTTAACCCGCGTGTGCATCCCCTCAGGTCTAGCCCAGCTTCTCTTGTAAATAACCCAAAGTTAGGCCCGGTAGTGTTATGGGCTCGTATATTTCGATTAAAGGGGGTGCATGGCCATAAAAGATATCATTCAACTCTCACATAATATAACCCTAAACACCCTCTTGCGTGCATTGAAGTCGACGTCAGCCCTCATCTGTTCGAAGTTATATTTTGGTCTCGTGTCTAGCAACATCTAGTATTCGGTCAGTATGTTTATGTTTATTTCAACCTTTGTTGTTTATTAGATTTCAAGCCTAGTCGATCATGTTTATGTTGCGTTGTTACATATGATTAAATGATGTTGGCTTCTTGTATGATGCTAGTCTCTTGTAGGTGTAAATCGTAATGGTGAGGAATATTATTAATTGATATAGAGTTGACTACTTCATAGTAACATGTATGTATCGAATTAAGGAGATCACAGTATGTTCGAATTGTGTATGTACGGATTGTATAGATGGACTAGCTTATGTTAATATCACGCATGGATTGAATGTATACACATAGGAAAAATTGTTAATACGGACGAGTCTAGGGATTGGCGTTGCATGATCACATTGTGTGATTTGCTTATTATGTTAGTGGTTAATATTAGGTTAATGTGTTGATCCATTGCTACTGATTTCATCTGCATAATTGTTGCTAGTATTGTATGACAACTTATAATGAAGTGGGTTCAAAACAAAGTGAAGTTGTTTTGATAATTGAATACATGATACATGCTTAGCAGATGAATAATTGTTATAGGTTGACCCTAGCTTGCTAAATCGAATTGATGTAATCTAGTGATTTAACCTATTGGATTCTACTAATGGGCCACACGATTGAAAGAGGTTACATGTTGGACCTAGAAATCAATTAGGTTACACGTTTAATGTGGGCCGGGGATCTCGTGAATTGGGCTGGGAAACGATGGGCCATGGATTGGCAGCGGAGTCACAGACCTATTGAAACCGGACCAACAACCTTCGGGCTAGGTGTTATGGGCTTCGACTGGGTCACACACACACATCAACTGGGCGGCATTATGTTTGATTTCCGAAGTGAGCTGCCAATTATGACAGGCCTTATACAATGTTGGCACAAGATTTTTGTAACCAAAATGATTATTGAATGTTATGAGTTATTGTTAATATATGCATGTTTATGTGATTAAGGTGTGAGCTGTTAATGTGTGCCATTATGATATATGAACTTGTAATGTGGAAAATACATATGACCCGAATATGCGTTATAACTTGTGTGATAATATGTGCCATACTTGCTTACCACATGTGGAATATATACAATGAAAGATGTGAATTCTATCATTGGAACCATATTAGGGTTTCGGGTGTCCAACGATAAAACAAGTAATTAGTCTTACCGAGCAAACCACAGGTGAGTTCATCTCTTGAGCATGCGTCCCGGTGGTTGGGACAGTCTTTGGGTATCCCTGAGAGGGATGGGTTTCTGGGTAAATCAGTTGGGTATTTCTGAGAGGAATACGTCTTGTGAGTTAAACTGGAATGTTAGATAATACACTCTTTCCTATCATTTAAGTCCCATCTTATACCGAATAGTTACCTGAGAGGTAACGGGGTGTTAGTTGATAGCGCTATTAGGCTTGGCAACCTCACATCGTACCTGAGAGGACGTGCGTGAACTAATGACCTTAAATCATGACCATTGCTTAGATAGGGGGCAGTGGGGACGGGCAAAACAATCTGGTAGCCATCTTGTACGGTACTCGAGTTATTATCAACATTATATTCAATGAACTGAACTAAACACTTGGTAACTAACGTTTTCACAAAACTATGAACTTACCAGCGTTGCCTGATACACTTGTTGCATGCTCGCAGGTCGTTAGATTACTTGGATTTGGAACTTGCTGTCTGGTGTAGCTGGAGTGGTCATGGGTGGAACTGGATGAATACATGTGATGGAATTACTGATATTATACATTGGTTTTGAAACAGTTTAACTATGGTTTACTAATTGCTTCCGCTGAACATGTTGGGTTTTATTTGAAACTTATTGTTGATACTTTTTATTAATAAGTGACGATTTTATTTAGAAACTTGTATGGGTTCAACATGATTAGTGGCTCGTTGTTGGTACGTCACACGCCTAACAGGAGTATTCCCTAGGTGGTATTTTGGGAGTGTGACAGGCTGGAATGTTGTAAGGTTTAGCATGGTACTAGGACCCTCGTTAGGAGTAAAACGAGGCCCTGAAGTATTTCCCCTGTCATAAATAGGCTCCACCGTAGGCGGGGTCTAACCATAAGTCTGTTGTGATGTAGGGAAAGACCACCAAGGTGGCATGTAGGCCGCGTATGGCGGTTGCTGAGCGTAACTTTGTGTTGTCATCTGAGGTGAGTATGGTTGATTGTTGTACGAAGGTAGGTACCCATAAGGAGGTGCATAATAGTAGCCTTGGAAATAAGCTTGATTCCCAGGTGTGACTGGAGCATTCATGATTCCAGCTGGCATGACCACCGGCTGATGGGGTGGCGTGGATAATGCTGCTGTAAGCGCCGTAGAATACAACGGTGGCATAGCATAAGTGAGAGGTGGCTGGTAATACTGGGATACACTCATCGGTTGTGTAACGTTTCCTGGTGCCGCGGATGTTATCACTGGCCTGGTACTGTGACGTATAGTCTGTGCGTCTATGATTGATGCAGGAGTAGAGACAGTGGTGATGGCTGCGGTTGGAGCCACCTGTCGTACTTTCCACGAGATGTAACATAACGTGTCTTCAGCAACCGACCCTAAGGAGACGACTGGGAACCTCTGAAAACCCGGAGGGGCTTCTGCTTCAAACTCCAGGTTGGACCTGGTTATCGCCGGCGATGACGGAGTAGCAGTAGCCGCAGCGGCCGTTACTGACACCCAGTTACTGGCTATTACTGCTTGGTTTTGTGTTGTTGCCGTGTTCTGATCGCTTGCCATTGGATCTAAGTTTACTAGTGTTACCGTAGGTCCCACGGATGGCGCCAATGAAGAAACATTGATCTGAACGGTAGGCTCCGACTAGGACTTCAACTCTTGGCGATCCGAAAAAACTAGATGCACAACATAACACCGTTAGTACTCGTTACAGGAATGGGGTTATTCCTGTAACCACCCTCCGGCGTTATAATAAGTCTCGGTATTTGGGAGTAAGAAAGTATGTTGAGAGAGAGGAGGTAAGAGCAGAATGAGAGTCGTACCTTTGATGTTTACGTCTATTTATAGTTTACCATTAGGGTTTCCCTTAAACTAGGATGTACTCTGATAGTTTAGGGTTTTGCATGATCTTCCCAAAATATTGGGGAATTCGGTTACGTGATTTATCCATGCATAATAGAACATTCTAGAATAAACATGTGTAATTGAATATTTATAATAAAATAATACGTGATAACCGGGTCGGGCTAGCCGTTCCGGGTCATACCTCGTCAGATACAATGAGAGAAAAATATTTAAAAGGTAGGACTGCTGATAGTAATATTCAAAAGTAGGACTGCTAATTTCCCAAGTCAATCTAAACTATTATGTTTTCTTATCTTTAATCTAGAATTGTTAATACTGTTTTTATAATATTAATTATAATTTAAAAGTATTTAGGATGTATTAATATGAGATATATTATAATCTATTATATATACTATAGTAGATATACTACGTGGATGGTGGATGTAAAATGCATAAAAGGACCATCTTTCTTCGATTACTACCTTCCATGAAATTTCTTACTATTGAGACCTGTCTGTCACGATTGTAACTTCCAAATATGACATAAACCTAAATCTAAATCATTGAGAAATCATTCAGTTTTATTAATCCTAATAAAGATATCAACAATTATCTATATATTAATTTCGATTCGATAGTGCATGAATAGTGCACTCAATTCTACATGTTTATATGTTTTATACACAAATTATTTTTTATTATAATTAAAAAAAAAGATGTTTTATAAAATTTCGGGTATGTGACTACGACGTCCTAATTTTTATCTACGTCTTAATATAAGTTTTACTTAAAACCGAGCCGTGAATGCTAGCATAATACAATGTTATATAAAATTTTGAATATATCGTTGGAACGTGTTTAGTTTTATCCATGTTTTTATCAAAATTTTATTTAAAATAGAACGAGTCGGATATAATTGATTTTTTTTTATTCTTTAGCATGACAATCCAAACCAATTCTTTTGAATAACACTGGTACCAATATCTATTTTATTGTTTTTTATCGATATAAAACAGATGTTGATATTCTCTTAGGCATATCTTTATTAGTTGCTATATCGAGTGACGATATCCTACCGATGCCATAACGAAACGAACCGATGCCATAACGAAACGAACTGATACCGATCGAATTTCCAGCGCAACGCGCGGAAAATCCCACTAGTATCTTATTATAATATAATATATATAGGGGAATTCTATTGGCACACCGGCCTATCTATTGACACACTTTGACAATTCAATACGCATCGTATAGGCCTATACGATGCGTATTGAATAAAGTAAAAGACATGGCAGACTGGCAGGTGCATGGGTTGTCTGGCGGCTATACGATGAGTATTAAGGCCCTGAATTTTTGAAGTTTATTTTTTGGTGTGTTTTGTTTGGTTTTTGGTGTTTTGGGTTTGTTATTGGAATTTATTATTAGTTATTTTTGTTTTAATGAGTTTTAAAATCTTTATTATTTTTTTTATCGTTAAGTATAGTATTATAGTGTATCATGACGTATCGTATCACATTTTTAATTTAATATCGTATTATAGCGTATCGTTGAACCTTCCAGAAGAAATTACAGCCTGATACATAAAAATACATATAACGAGTTATCGTCTCAGAATCAGACGAAGTTTATAAACACTCAGAAAATCATCAAAATAATATTGAAATTTGTGAGCCTTCAAATTATTTTGGGAAACATGAAAGAACACCTGTCACACCCCAACCACGTAAAACAACAAATCGTGGTGGAAACGTCGGGGAGTGTTGTAACAAAATCATTGTTTCATAACACATGGAAATTGAAATTTTGTTTTATTGAATTAAAAGGGGTTACAATATCTTAAGAACAAAGAAACATAACATGATTAACTAGTCTTGAATCTTTTATTGTCACTAAGGCCCAAGTCCGCCTAAGTGTAACTTGATCAATCCTATGCATCACCTCCTGAAACACATGTGAAAATAGGTACGTCAGCATAAAAATGCCTGTGAGATACAAATGTTTTATTGATTTAGGATTCATGACTTGTACGTTTAAAGAAAATGTTTAACAAAAGTTAGTCACGATCCTTGTAAAATGTTTTCTTTTATAAGTCATTTGAAAAGCGATAATAAAATCAGATGATATGTAAAAGAATAATGTAAGGTTAAATGAATAACCAAGTAAAAATAAGTATGTATAAATTATGTTGTTTGTAAAACAAGGTTTCATAAAGATATGATACATGTGTAAAATGTAATATGTCTAACTTGAAATGATTTAAATAACGCTACGATATGCAATATCATAAAAGCACTTATATATAGGAAGTACCAGCGGCGTATCCACCATGCTTTTATCATATTACACACGCCTCGTTACTTAAATCACTTAAACAAACCATCCAAATGTATTGTATAATCCAAATGTCAAATGTTTATGTATAAACCATGTCTATTGTCAAATGTAAATCATGTAATGTGTAAACAGATGTCATGTATGGCAAGTAAAAATGACTACTCAAACCA
Source organism: Helianthus tuberosus (assembly GCA_030545235.1). Classification (NCBI taxonomy): domain Eukaryota; kingdom Viridiplantae; phylum Streptophyta; class Magnoliopsida; order Asterales; family Asteraceae; genus Helianthus; species Helianthus tuberosus. The sequence goes on from CM060378.1 coordinate 121,988,692, forward strand.
TATGTAAAAATGCACAAAACAAAGTGATTGAATAAATCAGAAGTTATGTTTTGTAAAATAATGCATGCTTTATTGATACAAACATCTATGCGGTATTGTTCTAATGCACACATTCAAGCCTTGCGACTGTGGCGATAAACCCTTAAATAAATTAAAGGTTTATCTGAGTTAATGTATATTGGATTCAGTCATTCCTTCCACCCAAACAAACCTAGGATTTCAGGAACGGGAGTTGTCCATTCCTATGGTACCATTACTTACTACCAAGCGGTGAAGCTAATGTTAATGAATGTATTTTTGTCCCATTTAAACAAACCAAATGTCATACCAAAATGTAAGCATGTTTTATGAAAATAATGTACTAAGTATGCAATAAATGAACATACATAGCATGTGATGTAAAACAATGTACTAAGTATGTAACGAATGAACATACGTAGCAACAACACAATGAAATCATGTACTATACATGTACTAATGAACATAGCAAGTATGAATTATGAAATCATAAAAAGCACGAAAGTAACAAGTAGGCACATGTGTTTCACCCCAAAAGGTTTGAAAAACAGTAAAAGAGGGGTACTATGTACTCACTTGAGGGTGCTTAGAAGTCTTGAACAACAACCAAGCAAAGCTAGAGGGATCACGGAATCAAACGACACCTAATATAGGTAACTACGTTAATAACCGGACCTAAATCAGAAGATCAGATAGAATGAGGTTTCGTAAACCAAATGAGTATAGGAACTCATGTAATATGGTTTAACAAAGCCTACATTCTAAAATGAAACCTAACCTAAGTGCTTACGACCCATTACGACCCGTTTAGGTAGCTTACGCTACTTAACGCGTCGTTTGCGTAAAATGCGTTTGGACCGCCTAACTAGTCTTATGACAAGTATTATATGCCTTAACATGTATAATAATGTTACCTAATCAGTTTAGATGTCAAAATTTAGGTTACATATTCTTAAAATGAATTTATGCTTAAAAAGGGCATTTTGGTCATTTTCTTAAGGCATATAAACTATCTATCATACGACTAACTAAACGAAGTGACCATAAGGTATAACCTCGGAAGGTTATTCCCTATCCAACTATGGTCACATAATGCATTTGGTCGGATCCTAATGATCGACCAAACGGGTCGGGTTCGAAAGTCTAAGCGGTTGTTTCGACCGCTTATCTTACGACCCTATATAAGCACTAAACCTAAAGTGACGAGCTAAACATGTTAAAACATGCTTAACAAAGTTTGAAAACAGGTTTGGTATCAAAACAAAGGGTTTTGATACCCAAGAGTAGTTTGGTTGCAAAATACGCATGAATACGCATTTTGACCGAAACTACGACTCGTCACTATGCCTAATCAACGTGGTAATCAGTAGGTATAGTCACAAGACACTATAACCATCGTGATTACGCTCACGTTGCGAAGTTCAAACGAACTTCGTGTTGACCATAAACTAGTCAAAGCAGAAAGTCAAACTATGTTTGACTTTCACGCTTAAAACGCGTAAAAGAACGAAAGAATACTTACAAGAGGTCCAAGAAATGGAGGTTTGATCTAATTATTCTCAGGTATGAAGTGCAAACACTCCAACTTAGAGAATGAAATCAGATCAAGGTGAATTGCAAGTGAAATCATGGGGGGTATTTATAGTTTTCGGGTAACCGTTAAGATCATTCCTCGAAAACCGAGCTTCGATCTAAGCCGTACATGTGCACCCCCTGTTTTGGAATACCATGGGCACCTAAAACAAGCCCATAGACTTGATAAAACCATTTGCAAACATGGGGAACAACTGGAACAAGCTGGAAATCAGTTTTGCTGAACTGGGCTGCTCACACGGGCCGCGTAAGGAGAGCCCCATGGGCTACGCGCCCCGCCGAAGGGAAGTTTGGCAGAATTGTCACAAACAGTCCCTGCATGTCCAAAACTTGATTTCGATGCATTTTTGACACGTTTAAGCCCCGTTAACCCCATTTCAAGGCTCTAGAATGAAGTCAAAGTATAGGGAACTTAAAATATGCTCAAACATATCTCGGATGTCGGTTCGTTTGGTCGTACGGTTGCGTTGTTCGGTTAATTACGACGAAACACGAACGGACGCGAATAACGATCCAAATTACGCGAAGAATGGAATTTTATCATGCCAATCACTAAAATAAAATATTTTAATGATTACATAAATTTTTGGATGTCCGGATATATTCAGAACGTAAGATAAACGCGAAAATGCAAACTTATGCACTTTTTGACGCTCTTAGTCCCTGTTGATCAAATAAGTTTATTTTTGCGCACCAAACACCTCAAGGCCTATTTCTAAGAAATGAAAAGGATATTTAGGGAATGTTTCACTTATGACCATGTTCCAGAATGTTTGTTACAGTGCGAATCGGCATACTTTCGCAGTTTATCGAAATTAGTCCCTGTAGGCGAATAAACTTGATTTCGACACACCAAACCCTCCAAAACTTATTTCTAAGTTATGTAAAGGTTATTTAAGGTATGTTAAGCCCATGTCACTGTTCCGGAGTGTTTTTCGCGTTAAACTGATTACGTTTACGCATCAGTTCGCGTATAACCTTCAAGAAAGCGATTTAGAGCTCGAAATCGAACGAGAAATGATATGTGCAAAAGATACACATATTTATAAAAATCCCAAATATGAAATACAATATTTCATTGATTTGGTATTTTTTTGATGGCAGTGGAGGAACAGATGTCACAAGACCACCTCACGAAACAAGGTTTCATAATCATGGGAAACGAAGAAATTTGATCTTGGAAGAGATCAAAGATTTGGGTACAACTTCAAGTCATGAGGATCTCTCTGTGGCTACGGCTCCGGTGGTGGAAATGGTGGGTGAGCGTGGTCACCATCATCGTCATCGTCCTCTGCGGCATTACCGTTTGTCTGTTGACCCTGTGCCGGCTCTGGCAGCAACTCTGGTAACTCAGCTGGGAGAGCGACGGGGGAAAACAAATGCTCATCGGGTCCTATAAATCGCAGCCCGAGCCCAGGGAAGTCACGCATCACGTGCATGCCGATCAGGGTCTGTCGTGTCAACCTGACCGGCTCCACCATGCCCCCTTGCCGAATAATGGGTCCTGCTGGGGAAATTGCCCAACGATACGGAGCCCCGTACAACACAGACATGTCCTCCCTGTGGTACTCCGCCACGAACCACTGGGCTAGGCAGTGATGGAGGGCGCACGTCTCCCCCATACAAGACAGTACAAGTAAAAGAGATCCCCCTAATTGCACCACTCACGACTCTGCTCGCGTGGTGCAATGGATGTGGCAATAAGCCTGTGCAGGTAACGGTACAGGGGATCTCTGATCCAGGAAACCCTCGACTTCGACTTCGGGCCGAAGCGACGGTCACTGATCACCTGCCAAAACCTGCAGAGAGTCGAACGAGGGGTCATATGGATGCCCTTGGTGTAGATGGGGTGTCTGTCTCCTCCATTGTGTAAAGGCCGCAGTGCACGACAAACTCTCTTAGTGACATCTCATGCCACACGCCGGCTAGAAGAAAGGTGACCTCTATCCATGGGTTGTCGGGGTCGTCAAGCTCCTCCGGTGTCACACCCCAACCGATGGCGGAAACATCGGGATGAGACAGACAAATTGCTCAAAACATCATAACACTATGTGACAATATAAATTAAATTGGATTTCATAAATTGCTAAAGTATAAAACAAGAAATCAACATAAACAACATTGTTTCGAATGTACAACAACAAAATAGTTTAATCTAGGTGTGTTTCTAAGTCCACTTAAATCTTGTTTCTTCACTTAGCATCATCTTGTCTATCATCCTACAACATGTATTAAAATACAATCAACAAAATGTTGGCGAGTATACAAGTTTGAAACATAGTATAACATAGAATAAAATTGTTTAACGTGCTCGTATCCAACATGAACAACAATATGCAAGTTAGTAGTACGCTGAGATTGTGTAACAATATGTTCAAACCCAAGAATCCAACGCGTTAAAATAGCCTATCCCAAAGTATCGCAGGAGGTAACATGTTTAACTTAACAATACCCCAAGTCTCGTGGGCGGTGCATACTCCTATAGCGCTATAATTGTTAAGGTGGTCTAGCAAAGTTAATGAGCATATATCAACACAAATAGTTTACGTAGCATACGAGATTAACAAGCATCAAATTTTTTCAAAGTTTCACTCCCAATAGTCTAGCGGGAGATTAACATGTTTCAATATGGATAGAGTGTGCTTCAAATAGTTTCAAGTGTTTTTCGTGCTTTTTTTACATAGAATACATGTTGCACCCAAAAGTGCTTAAAAGTAAAATGGGTTCGAGTATACTCACAAAATTGCATATGCTTTCTGATCCACGCGGTCTGCAGTTTTTTTTTTTGTTATTTAATAATAACCAGCTTTTAAATAAAATGTGGGTCGAGATTTGTTCAACGTTAAGACCCAGCTCAGCTAGTTATGCGTGTGTTTGGTTAAGCCAGTGACCCGGGTTCGAGTCCCGCGGTCAGCGGTTTTTAAGGGTTTAATTCCTTTTTTTCTTTTTTTTTTGTTTTATTATACTTTCAGAATTTACACAACCAGCCCCTGTAATTTTAAAGTTTCAGTTATTTACTCTAACTACCCCTTAACTTTCACTAACTAACTTAACTTTACAATTTAATCTAACTAAGTTATATATTATATATATTTAAAGGAACTAACCTTATAGTTTAAACTAACTAACCAAGTTATATCAACTTTTAAATTAATTAGGTTATCTAAGTAATTTAATTAGGTAATTTAACGTAGTTTGCTAACTAGGTTAACTTGTTTTTACCATTAACTACCTTTGAAACTTCAACAAGACTAACTAGATTAATATAAAAATAAACATTTTAACTAGTAATATTAATTAATTTAATTAATTAAATAAAATAGGACAGATAAATAACCATATTTATAAACGTTTTTAAATTAGGATAAAAAAATCTTTAAACGATTATCCATGAATCTTCCAAATCTCATTATTTTAAGGGTTTTAACTAGTTTAACGAGTATCAAGTGTCGATAAATAAAGAATCCTTGAATAATATTTCGTTCAAACGAGAATTTCATTGTGATTCAAGTCTCGGATTCTTCAAAGCTTAGATTGAAACGACGATTACAAGAACGCAAAGTTTCCAAGAATAGGATTATAAACAAATGTTTCCAAATATAGAAGGTACGAAATAGCAGGGCGTTACATCCGGCTGGTCTGGAGGCCTGGGAGCGAAGTCAAAAGACGACAAGAACTCGCACACCATGACCCTGAACGATGACATGTATGCAGTATCGAACAACCTGTTACACAACGTAGTTAATATCCATTTCGTATACATAAAAAGAAAACACAGTAACAAATAGTATACCTCTCCTATGGAGTATCGTGCCCAATGAACCCTCGGGCTCTCGCCGCATCGTCCACCTCCTAGAGAGCCGACCAATCGATGGGCGCGTAGCCGCCGATCTACATACGCCGAAACTTTTCACATCTGTGAAAAGCCTCGCTCCTCTCATCAAATTCAAGATAAGGAATATCTAGCAACGGATCCACGTCAGGGCCACCGCGCCCACGCCCATGTTCACGCCCACGCCCACCGGCCACCGACGCCCCCGCCCCGCCCGTCCACCTCTACCACATCCGCCACCTCCACCGCCATCTCCGACACCATGTCCGACACCTCCAAAGCCAACACCCCGTCCTTTCCCTTTACCAACAACGACATCCATTTCTGCATGAATAAACAATTTTTTAATCAATTTTTTACAAAATATAAAAATTTTTAATTATATTTTTAAAAAATATAACTTTTTTAATTAATTTAAAAAAATATATAACTGTTTTTTGAACTAGTTACGGATTCAACGCTCGTTACGTATTCGACGACTTACGTTTTGATGCTGGTTACGGACCTACGCGCGTTACAGACGACTTCGACTATATAATACTAATATTATATGTTTACGACGACTTAGGTTTCGATGCTCATTATGGAGCTACGCGCGTTACGAACGATTTCAACTAAAAATATAAAAAAATTATATATTTTTGACGACTTATGTTTCGAAGCTCGTTACGGACCTACGCGCGTCATGGACGACTTCAAATAAATAATATAAATATTATATATTTACAACGACTTACGTTTCGACACTCGTTACGGGCCTACGCGCGTTACGAACGACTTCGACTAAATAATATAAACATTATATATCTACGGCGACTTAGGTTTCGACACTCGTTACGGACCTACGCGCGTTACGGACGAATTCACCTAAATATATAAAGAAATATATATTTACGACGACTTACATTTCGACGCGCGTTATGGACCTACGCGCGTTATGGACCTACGCGCGTTATGGACCTACGCGCGTTATGGACGATTTCGACTAAAAATATAAAAATTATATATTTACGACGACTTACGTTTCGACGCTCGTTACGGACCTAAGCGCGTTACGGACGATTTCGACTAAAAATATAAATATTATATATTCACGACGACTTACGGTTTGATGCTTGTTACGGACCTACGCGCGTTTCGGACGACTTCGACTAAATAATATAAACATTATATATCTATGACGACTTACGTTTTGACGCTCGTTACGGACCTACGTGCGTTACGGACGATTTTGACTATATAATATAAATATTATATATTTACGATGACTTAGGTTTCGACGCTCGTTACGGAACTACGCGTGTTACGGTCGATTTCGACAAAAAAATTATATATTTACGACGACTTACCTTTCGACGCTCGTTACGGACCTACGCACGTCACAGACGACTTCAAATAAATAATTTAAATATTATATATTTACAACGACTTACGTTTCGACACTCGTTACGGACCTATGCGCCTTACGGACGACTTCGACTAAATAATATAAACATTATATATCTAGTAACATAAGCGCGTTACAGACGACTTCGACCAAAATATATTAGAAAATATATATTTACGACGACTTACGTTTCGACGCTCGTTACGGACCTACGCGCGTTATGAACGATTTCGACTAAAAATATAAAAAATTATATATTTACGACGACGTTTCGACACTCGTTACGGACCTACACGCGTTACGTACGACTTCGACTAAATAATATAAAAATTATATATATATATATAGGGTAAGGTTCATGCGAGAACCAACCTTGTTGCGAGAACCGCGAGAACCAATGTGAACATAAAATAAAATCTTAAAAAAATCAAAAAAGCACTCAAATTTTTTTAATATTTTTCTTAAAAAATCGCTATATTTCGTTACCATAAAAAAAACTTTTTTTTTCGAGTAACAGTTATCCATGCACATGTGCATATGTATCATTACTTCGACAAATTCGGTAATAAGTTATCAGGAATAGACAATTGCACTTTAATTTACAATACCATTCGTAATACACTACTTTTTACATTACCAATATTCAAAATGCACATGTGCATCATTAGGTATAACCATGATATAACGTGTTTTGGTACAAAAAGTGTGTGATTTTGAATGGAGAAGTAGGCCCATATACATGTTTTTTGGTTAGTTATATCTAGTGGTTGATGGTTTGGTTATAGTTGTCAATTCATGATGTAATATGTTGATTGGCTGGTATAAATGGTGTTTACATATATGTAATAAAGTGAAAATATTGATAATGGTATTGTATTATGGATGGTAGGAGGTAATGGTATTGTATTATGGATGGTAGGAGGTAATGGTAGTGTATTATGGATGGTATGGTAGATGAAAGGGAAAGTGTATTCAAAGTAGTGTACCAAAACACCTTATTTCATGTTGATACATATAGATGCACATGTGCATTTCTAATATTGGTAATGTAAAAAGTATTGTATTACACATGGTAGTGTAAATGAAAGTGCAATTGTCTAATAGTTGTAATGAATTACGGAATTTGTCAAAGAAATGACAAAAATGCACATGTGCATGTTTGTGTATTATGGATGGAATGATAGATGAAAGAGAAAGTAGTGTACCAACACACCTTATTTCATGTTGATACATATAGATGCACATGTGCATTTATAATATTGTTAACGTAAAAAGTAGTGTATTACACGTGGTAGTGTAAATGAAAGTGCAATTGACTAATATTTGTAATGAATTAAGGAATTTGTGAAAGAAATGATATAAATGCACATGTGCATGGATAATTGTGACTCGAAATTTTTTTTTGAAAATTTTTTATTGTAAACAAAATATAGCGATTTTACAAAAAAAAAATGGTAAAAAATTTTTTTTTTTGGGTGTTTTTTAGATTTTTTTAGGTATTACTGTTTGTGTTCACACTGGTTCTCGCAATAAAGGGTGGTTTCTAACGGATCCTTCTCCTATATATATATATATATCTACGACGACTTAGATTTCGACGCTCGTTACGGACTTACGCACGTTACGGACGACTTCGACTATATAATATAAATATTATATATTTACGACGACTTACGTTTCGACGCTCGTTACGGATCTACGCGTGTTACGGACGATTTCTACTAAAAATATAAAAAAATATATATTTACAACGACATACGTTTCGACGCTCATTACGGACCTAAGCGCGTTACGGACGATTTCGACTAAAAATATAAATATTATATAATTACGACGACTTACGTTTCGACGCTCGTTACGGACCTACGCGTGTTACGGACGACTTCGACTAAATAATATAAACATTATATATTTACGACGACTTACGTTTCGACGCTCGTTACGGATCTACGCGCGTTACGGACGACTTCGACTAAATAATATAAACATTATATATTTACGACGACTTACGTTTCGACGCTCGTTACGGACCTACGCGTGGTACGAATGACTTCGACTATATAATATTAATATTATATATTTAGGATGACTTACGTTTCGACGCTCGTTACGGACCTACGCGCGTTACGAACGATTTCGACTAAAAATATAAAAATATTATACATTTACGACGACTTACGTTTCGACGCTCGTTACGGACCTACGCGCGTTATGGACGATTTCGACTAAATAATATGAAAAGTTATATATTTACGACGACTTACGTTTCGACGCTCGTTACGGACCTAAGCGCGTTACGGACGATTTCGACTAAAAATATAAATATTATATATCAACGACGACTTACGTTTCGACGCTCGTTTTGGAAGACTTCGACTAAATAATATAAACATTATATACCTACGCGCGTTACGGACGACTTTGACTAAATAATATAAATATTGTAAAACGGAAAAGAAAAAAAAATGAAATTTTTTAACCAATACGCATCGTATAGGCCATTACATTGGTCCATCATTTTGAAACAAAAACCATAAATTTTGAATCAATACGATGCGTATAGGCCCATACGCACCGTATCGATTCATCTGGTTAAGATAAAACATGAAATTTTGAAGCAATACGATGCGTATAGGGCCATACGCATCATATTGCTTCATCCGATTTTGAAAAAACCCCAAAAACCCAGACCTTCAAACCCAAATTAACATAAATTCATCGGCATAATTTCAAAATTGAAAACGTATAAACGATGAGAGTTCGGAGATACATACCGTACTTGTCTTTGATCTTCAAATCTCTATCGTATCTTGATCGTATGTGTGTGTATTTTGGTATTTTGTTCGTATTGGTAATAATAAACCCCTGTTAATCAAGGGGTATGCATCGTATAGGCCTATACGATGCATATTACCGCCCCCTGAATTTACTGAAATACCCCTGGTTTTTGGAGAAATTCAGGGGGGGGGGGGGGGTAATACGCATCGTAAATGCCTATTTGATGCGTATTATACTTCAATATGATACAACATAGGCCTATACGATCGTATATGGCATAATAAGAAAATTTTATTTTATCGTGTTTTCCTCGGTTCGACGCATATACGTGTCGTATTTTGACGAACTTTCGCGTATTTTGTCATTTTATGAAGTATACCTTCAACATGCGTCGTTTCGGTGACGTTTCGATTATGTACAGTTTTGTTTGAATCCACTTGTATTGTATAGTGCCGTGTTATATGTATACGCAGGTTGAAATATCATTAGTTGCGCATTTTGACGTATTTTCGCGTATTTTGACGTATTTTAGCATATTGTAGGGTATTTTAGAGTATTTTGATATATTTGAGTGTATTTTGACGTATTTTAGCTTATTTTAACATATTTCGGCGTATTTTAACGTATTTCAGCGTATTCTAGCGTATTTTAAGGTATTTTATCGTAATTTGACGTATTTTAGTGTATTGTAACGTATTTTAGCGTATTTTGATGTATTTTAGCGTATTTTAACGTATTTTTGCGTATTTTAATGGTTTTTAGCGTATTTTAACGTATTTTAGCGTCTTCTAGCGTAATTTAGAGTATTTTAGCGTAGTTAACATATCTTAGCGTATTTTAGGATATTTTGACGTATTTTTACGTATTTTTGCATATTTTAACGTATTTTAACGGGTTTTAGCGTATTCTAACGTATTTTAGCGTATTTTAAAGTATTTTAGCATATTTTACCGTATTTTGACGTATTTTAGCGTATTTTAGCATATTTTGACGTATTTTTACGTATTCTTGCATATTTTAGCGTATTTTAACGGGTTTTAGCGTATAAACAAATGGAATACATTGTACAAATAAATTAATCTTTAAAATTACAAATTAATCAATACAATACACTGTGTTGTCAATAAACAAATGGAACAAATTATACAAATTAATTTTTATTTAAATATACAAATGAATCAATACAATGCACTGTGTTGTCAATAAACAAATGGAAAAAACTATACAAATAAATTTTTCTTTAACTATACAAATTAATCAATATAATTCACTGTTATGTCAATGTTAGGCTTCGTTATCGTTTCATGCCACGCTATCCGTCCCGTGTAGTTTTCCGTCCGAAGTGCTGCTTCTTCGCCCACGTGTCTTCTTCAGAGACAATTCGGTGACGGCATTGGATAGTCCCCTTCAAGTTTGACGTGGATGAAATGACCATCATTAACATATACCAGTGAAACGACCTAATGGGGGACACGTCTGCGCTCTGGATGATAGAAGGGGAATACAGTCGAACAACCTCTGATGTCTAATATGTGAACAATCACACCAAACCTATGGGTAAGAAGGAGTCCTGCCTGAGGCATCTCCATCTAATGCTCCATGGGTGCTCTTCTAACCCCGGTAAAATTTATTCTCTTTGGTTGCGATTCGTAGTCCCCCGGTAAATCACTCTATAAGATGTACCTCCACTTATCATTGTTCGCACCTGTCAGCTCTTCAACTAGTTGGCTCCGAATAAACCCATAGTAGTCTTGTTCAAACCCTAAACGCACAGCCGTCGCCCGAAACCCACAACGTCCAACCGGCTTGACATCTTTTATTCTTGAAATGTAGGGGTGGAACACTTTTGGAATTTGATTTTTGAACCCGAGTACATATTCAAGCGTTCCATCATCAGTGTTTAACGGAAAACCATGGTCCTCGCTGGCTCTTTTTCCCGTGAAGCCGTTGAACAATTGCGTCGTAGTAACGACTTTTGAGACTTTAGAGACATTGCAGACGTAGACGGTATTAGGGAATCTTGCGACGGTACATAAGATGTGTGTCGAGGAGGGTCACACCTACTTTGTTGTTCGAAAGGCCCAACTGAGCTATCTCTAGCATGTTGTTCTTTTGTTTGTTGTGTGACCTTGGACGTTGGCCGCCCGTGAGTGTTTTCTTGTATGACAGGCGGTTTTTTGTCACTCATAAATGGGTTTATCACCGCCTTGATCTTCAATATGATGTTTTTCTTCACTTGCGGGGGGTCGGTAGACAATATCTGTTTCACATATTCTAATTCTTTTTCTACATCAACCTCTTCATCACCAAAAGTTGATGGATTCAGGTCAAGTTTTCTCTAGAAAATCGCTATATCTTCGAGCTGAATAATGCGTTTGGCAAAACAAAAAAGAGCATTAGATAAGCATATTAAATTAATACAAAAAAAGATTTTGTATAAGTCTATAACTACATGTATTCTACAATCTCTCTAGAAGACAGGCGCATAACAACCCGCAACCCGTGTACAGCTAGTAGCCACATGTTGATCTGAATGACTGCAACATGGTTAGTCTCCATGTTAGCTCATTTTCTAATAGGTTAAGAGCATGGATGGAAACTTTACAAAGTAGGTTGCGAAAGAAAGGAATCTCAAGGTAGCTGTTCATTCACTTGGTGTGGCTTTCTTCCAAGCATTTCTTTATTTGCGTATATTGCTTTAGCACCAAGGTGTCCACCTTTTTCACCAACATTTCCATACTGAATTTCGGTGTAGTGAGTTGTTTCTTTAAGGTAGCATGTGCACCTCCAGCTCTGTTTGTTGTAGTTTGGTAAAATGTCAGGGTTTGATTGGTCCATGCATATACAAATAAATGGCGGGAGGTGTTTAACCAGTTATCCCACAGGTAATCAAAAACATCTGAAAAAATAAACATATTCAAATTATATATCTATTTAAATGAATGTATTAACTTAAGAGAAAACGTACGTTTACGTTGTTGATTGAGAAGGTGTCTCTGAAGGTTGACGAGGTTATAATCGTATAACTCCTCGGTAGCGGAATCGCACACTGTTTTCCACTGACAAACAAAGTCCTCCCAATCTGGTTGAGTAAACGAATTCTTGTAGTGCTTCATAATATTTTGTAAGATGTGGAACCTGCAGAGATATCTGTTTGCGGTAGGGAATATTTTTCTACACGCGTTTATCAGTGCCTGGTCCATGTCCGTTAGAATTACATGCGCCTCCATGCACTCGTGCAGCATGGACCTGACCCTCTCCATGACCCAGACATACCTTACCTCCTACTCGTTTGAAATAAATGCATGTGCAACACAAAAGGTTTGGTTTGTCGACGTTATACCCACAACTTGCAAAAATGGAAGATTGTACATGTTAGTTTTGTAGGTAGCGTCAACCATAAGCACATGCGGGAATGCCTCCACATTTCAAAGGACTTGTCGTGACAGAAAAATATATTCTGAACGACATTGGTGGAAGGTTCCTCCTGTATGCAACAGGTCATCTTTTTTTAATGGGGGATTTGTTCCAGCCTCTGCATGGGAGTCGTTTTTTTCTCGAACTTTGTGGCCCTGATCTTTTGGCGAGCGTTGTGTATGTCTTTCGGAAAACATTTATTTACAGGGTTCTGTTCGGTTACGGCCTTCCTGATTGTATGGGGCTGTTTGTCTTGATCTGTCAGCTCTTACACTCGTCTAAACTCATTAGGAGTAGGTCTCCTGGCATACGCGTAACCCTCTAGATGTTCAGCAGGGCCGTGGTTGTAGATCTCGTTAAAATTTTTGTGTAGATAATCTATCCGCCAAGCTCGACGACTTTGGTCAAGATGACCTATCACTATAAAAGGGCACACACATATTTTGCTACCGATTTTCCTAACCGTGGCCTTACTCTCATGCTAGCCACTACGACAACATTGGAGCCATATCCAGTGATCCTTGGACCGTCTGGTAACAATAACATACCCATTGGCTAAACCACTTCTTTTTACCCAACTTTCCAACTCATCGCAGGATATAAAATCCTAAGTGAAAAATATATATAACATTTATAATAATTTTTTAACAAAACAAATATGACATTTATATTTCATTTAAAAAATATATAACAAAGTCATCCATATCAATCTAAAAACATAACAAATAATTTAAAAAAATAACAATTTTTAATGTATTTTTATTATATTTAAAAAACATAACAATTTTAATTAATTTTTTATCCTATTTAAAAAATATAACAATTTTGAATGTATTTTTTATTTACAATTTTTTAATAATTTAACAAATATATAATTTTTTAACCAACAAAATATAGTATTTATAATTCTTTTTAAAAATTATATTAAACGTCATCCATATCAATCTAATAATATATCAAATATTTAAACAAAATATATAACAATTTTACTGTATTTTTTATAATATTTAAAAAACATAACAATTTTATTTAATTTTATAAAAATATAACATTATTTATTTAATTTTTTTTCCTATTTATAAAAATAACAATTTTAATGTATTTTTATTAACAATTTTATAATAATTTAACATTTAACAAAAATATAATTTTTTAACCAACAAAATATAAATTTATAATTCTTTTTAAAAAATATATAACAACGTCATCTATATCAATCTAATGATATAAAAAATATTTTAAAAAAGTATAACAATTTTAATGTATTTTTTATAATATTTTAAAAATATAACAATTTTAATTAATTCTATAAAAATACAATTTTTTAATTAATTTTTATCCTATTTAAAAATATAACAATTTTTAATGTATTTTTATTAACAATTTTATAATAATTTTTTAACAGAAAAAATATAACATTTGACAAAAATAAATATCATTCGTACCTGATCAGTTTTGTACGAAACTTCAGTGTAAGCGGGTTGCTCGTCACCCAATGACTCTTGCGCGTAAGAAGGCTCACAAACGTCTTCTTGTACTCCCGAGGCACCACTAACGAAAAAGTTATTGCCATATTCTTCCGGTCCGTACGAGGCACCGTAACCGGCTTCATAATACGGAGACCCATAACCATGATCATAGCTAGTCATGACTAACTGAAAAAAATAATGGTTAAATCAGAACATCACATCTAAAGCCTTCGTAAGAATAAGGAAATTTATTTTTTCCTCGTTCAGATCTGGAAACAACGGTTGGCGAGGCACAACAAACTAAAAAAACCAACGGGCAAAAGGTAATGGTAAGTTTAACGCCGAATAGAAAAAAATAAATAAATACTTACCTCGTTGAGGTCGTTGAGGTCTGGCAACAACGATTCATTATGATGGGGATGAAAGCCGTACACAACCTCCTACGCGTGATCATCATTTCCTCTCTCATCATAAGAATCAAGGACAACAGACCCCTTCTAATACAAACGGTGTGCTAAGTATTTCATAAACAAAAAACAAAACAAGGTAAAAAAAATGCTATCCCACACTGCTTTCCGGAATAAAAGTGCTCGTGTTTGTGTTGGATGGCTCACCGAAAAGGTGGTTGAACCAGGACATGTTGTTAGCGAATGTAAATGAAAAACGAAGATGATATATTACCTTCGTCTTCTTTGTCTCTTAAATAGGGGAAGCAGAATGCAATTTCACAATTCAGTATGGGTCGTATAGGCCTATACGACCTGTACAGGGCTGACGTCAATCGCTTTTGTCACTTTTGAGTGACAGAAAGCAACCTCGTACTATAATACGGATCGTATAGGCTTATACGATCCGTATTGAGGTTGCATGTGAACCCTAGCTGTCAACTTTGAAGGACAACCTAGTACTAATACGCATCGTATAGGCATATACGATGCGTATTACTCCGCATGATGGGTATATTGTCAGCCTTTGATTGGCCTTGAAGTTTGAATTTCACCTAACACGCATCGTATATGCCTATGCTATGCATATTGAAGGTGTCGATTTAATTTTCCAAGGTATGCAAATAATACGACCCTATATATATATATATAGGGGACCGCTAGAATGAGAACCACCTCGAGTTGTAAGAACCGCGAGAATTACACCGTACGGGGCGAGGTGGACCAATTTTTTTTTCAAAAACGTAGATGCATGTATTATAAACACATTTGTAAAAAAAATTTACAAAAAAAATGCCGTGTGTGTAGTTTTGAGCACCACAAGTTTGTGGTTTACGAGTTCCGTAAATTTACGGTACCCGTAAACCACAAACTTGTGGTGCTCAAAACTACACACACGACATTTTTTACATTTTTTTTACAAATGTGTTTATAATATATGCATCTACTTTTTTGAAAAAAAAATTTTGATCCACCTCGCCCCGGATCAAGTAGTTCTCGCGGTTCTTACAACTCGAGGTGGTTCTCATTTTAGCGGTCCCCTATATATATATATATAGGGAGAAGATCATGCGAGAACCACCTCTTATTGCGAGAACCGCGAGAACCAATGTGAACACAACCAAAAATGCCTAAAAATAGCTAAAAATCACACAATTTTTTTTTTTTGAATTTTTCAATATTTTTTATAAAAAAATCGCTACTTTTCGAAGCAATTTTTTTTGGCTTCGAAAAGTAGCGATTTTTTTATAAAAAATATTAAAAAATTCAAAAATAAAAATTTTAGATTTTTTTAGATTTTTTTAGGTTTTTTGGGGGTTTAGTTTTTAGCATTTTAGCTTGTGGGGGGGGGGGGTTTAGGTTTTTTTTTTGGGGGGGGGGTTTAAGTTTTTTTGGATATATATATATATATATATATATATATATAGGGTAGGGATCAAGAGTGAACAATGTTAATTTTGTGAACAAAAATGAACAGATCCTGGCCATTGGATGAGGAGATCTTGAGATTTAATAATAGTGGCATTTTTGTAATTCTTATATATTACATGGTTTTTAATATAAGGGCTAATTAGTAACTTCCACTAATTTTGATAATTCCATAACTTGAAAATTTGGAATTTCTCGTTCAATTCTAATATCAATTATTTTAGATCAAATTGTTGATCAAAGAAAAAACCCTCCTCTCGTTCTCTCTTGAAGATCAAAAACGACCTACTGTTTTTCTTCCGACGAATCATTCAACATCACCCATCTTTCATGCAGATTACATCTTAAGGCTACATATCAAGGTACAACCATATAGTGAATTTCAGTTTTTTACAATTCTCTATTTCATCTGATTGTCTATATTTCTAGGGTTTTCTCTGTTATTTGCATGTAAAAAGCTAATGTTTTAGTTAAATTTTCATATAAAAAGCTTTATTTGTTTAGCGAGGTTTGTTTAAGATGTTTGCTTTAACTTTGATTTGTTGTTTTTTGTGGTAGTTTTATTTCGATTTTGACAATTTTGTTCTTTAATTTACGGTTCATCCAATTGAACAACAAGTCTGTGTTTTAAAACCTATGTTGTTGTTTAAGTGTATGTTACAGATACACATGTGTATTGACTGTCATATACTTCAAAATTGTATTTATATAAATGGCTTGTACATAAGTGTACTTTACGGATACACATGTGTATTGACTGTCTTATACTTCAAAATTGTCTTTATATAAATGGCTTGTACATAAGTTTACTTTACGGATACACATGTGTATTGACTGTCATATACTTCAGAATTGACGTTATCTAGATGTAGTGTACATAAGTGTACTTTACGGATACACATGTATATTAACTGACATATGTGTATAATCTATTTGTGTTATCTGATATACGCAGGAACAAGTTTTTTTCCAACTTAATATGGCGCGTGGCTCATGCACTTCATTGTACAAGATCTCTGCCCAAGCAAACTTATTAGTTCAGCAATTATCATCTGATGGGCTTCAATGCTCACTCACAAAGAATCTGATGACAATATACATCAGAGTTGTGTTCTTAAAGAAGCGTATGAATTGGCAAAGATGAAGAAGATATAAATGTGTTTAAGAATGATATTTGGCTACTCTAACTTAGCTACTGTTGAACCATTTTATTTTTGTTATATCTATTTTGTGGATGCTTACTGTGAATGCTGATGGAGCAAAAAGCTTTATGTTAGATTTATAAAATGTTTTGAGTTAAATGCAAATATACACATATGTATTTGGTAATACAATGTACATGATTCTGGTGCATGAACCAACTATGATATATAATACATGTGTAGTTGTGTACATTTAAACTATTTATACACATATGTATTTAGGTGTTGCAGACACACCATTTTTAGGTGATAATTTAACATAGAAGATATGAACCGTATATGTGTCACGCCATTTTTACGGTAAAATTAATTTATATTCACACAATCGGACACAAGTTCCTTCGGTTGTACGAGGCAATTCCTTTTGATCTCTTTGCTGGATGTCGGTCTTCGAACCACCAAAGGTTTAAATCTTAGGAGCCCATGATAGTGGCGGTGTATTTTTACGGAAAATGTATGGTTGCCGGTGACTAGGTTTTGTAGAGGCCTGAAGCCATAGTGTGTGGTGTGGGTTTTGACCGGAAAGTCGCAGAGAAGTGCAAGAGATGGTGGGGCGGTTGTGGTGGTGTTGGTTCCGACGTCAATGGGCAGTCTTATCCCGACTTTGTACAATACTCTTAGAGGTTGAAAGTGGTGTGAGGTATTGAATGAAAAAGTTATATGGCAAGATTAAGGAAGAGTAAAAGTTTACTGCACCCCATTTTATAATTTAGTATATATTAATAATAATAATAATAATAATAATAATAATAATAATAATAATATAATATATATTTGAATTATGGACATGATTTTTTTTTTTTTGAGAAAGTTGATTTCAAGTTTACGATCTGATGCTTTGGATCCCAAGATTTTAGGAGTAGTTATCTATATCTCGTAACTGATCTTGATTAACTAAAACAAATGTATATTAAATTTAAATAAAAATAATGTTTAATGTCTAATGACAATCATACCCTTCTAACTTCTAAACTAAATCAAGGGCCAAGATGAGTTCGTTTTGTTCACAAATAGGGTAAGGTTCACAAAAGAACCTAACCCTATATATATATATATATATATATATATATATATATAGTGGAGGGTTCAAATGAGAAGAATTTTTTTGTATGAATAAAAAAGAACAAACTTCAACCAATAAGAATGGTTCATTTTAGTTCATTTAATTTTTATTTAATATGGGTGTAAGGGTATATTGGTAAAATTAGATAGATCATTAATTGTTAGTATTCCTTTTTAATAGCTAACTAAATTAAACTTGTAACTTATTTTCAAAAAAAAATATATCTTTTCAAATAAGAAAAAAATTAATTTAAAGTGTAGGATAAATTATGAGGTGTGTAGGATGAATTACAAGTTGTGTAGGATAAATTTCAGTATGTGTAGGATAAAATCTATGGACTAGATTGGCGCGGTGGCGTTTTCGTAAATAACACCAATTCTATTAAGTGGACGCGCTTCATTAAGGGTAAAAGGGTCTTTTACCGCTCAAATTCAAAACACCAACAAAAATGATAACACGCCATTCAAAAACAAATAAAACTCCATTAATACAAAACGCCAAAAATTAGTGATAAAACGTGTTGGAGATTACAGGAAGATGAAACAACACAGTAACTGATATTCAATTATTAACATTTATTAGAAGAAATTCCCTCCTAAATTACACGCCAAAAACATCATTATATAAACGACGTTAAACATTGCTTCCATAATCACCTCAATCCATCATTCTACAGAACATCTTTTACGAAAAATGGCAAGTTTAACCGAAACGCCAAAAATGGCAACCATCGTTTCATGGAGATACACTCTAAGAATCAGAAGATTTGTCATACATTTTGACAACAGAAGAAGGGTGTATGTTAGGACAATCAAAGCAATTTTGAAGATGGAATAAGAGGTACAGAGGGGTATCCTATCGCTTGGCATCGCTATGGATAACGAATGTCATGAAACACATAAGCTTATAAAAACATTAACAAGGAAATTTGGACCAATCAAAGCGGATGGAAAAACGGACACAGTCATAACATCATGACGTTTTGATGAGGAAACAGACATGGTGACCGTTAAGTGTGACAACGGAGAGCAGGAAGACTACCTGCTTGAAGACATCATGACAAAGCAGGGGGTTCGGTTCATGGAAGAGTTGCACAACGCCACGTGTTTGAACACAGACATGGACTTAAAAATGATGTTGATGCAGGACATGTTCAAATGGAGGCTTCAGAATCTTCAACAACAAGAAACCAAAGAAAATGAAAGTGATGAATTAGATGAAAGACTAGAGAAGACTCCGAAGAAGGAGACGGAAGAAGTGAAGGATACTTCTCAGATAAAGTACCTTCTGACGAGGAGTTTTATTTTTTTCTTTTTTTGTTTTCTTCTGTTTAATCTTTTTTTAAGATAATAAAATGCTATATTTCTCCCCTTAGTTTCAAAACGCCAAAAAATACTACAAAAAGTCATTGCATACAAAACGCCAAAAATAATAAAAAATATTTTTCCTGTTTAATATTTTCTCTGTTATTGTATTTTGTCATCTTGGTCTACATAACGCCATTAAAAAAATGCCAAACTTGGAAGATGAGATGTCTATCACCCTAAACTCATAAAAGTTGAACAAAACAGTAAATACACACAGTAACTGAAAAGTCGGTTACTTTATTACTATCATTTATTATAATAAAATCCCACCTAAACTATGCACCAAAAACATCCTATAATAGAGACGTCTCTGCACAATCAATTGATCACACCCAAAAAACAAACGTCATGTTTCCTAGAAACCACTCACGTTAAAACGCCAAAAAAAGTTAAGAAAACCACATATGGAAAAGCTCGTTTCTTCTATATCCAGATTTGTTCTGCATGAAGTTTCACTGAATAGATTCTTCTCTGAGGTCGGTATCTCTATAAGCTTTTGTTGAATGAGATGGACAAATATTTAAGAAAAAGAGACTGATGACAGTGATATGTCATCATGTGAGCTTTGTTCTTGATGTATATATTGATGACATGAAGGGATCAATACCAGTGTAAATGCTATTTTGGAATCCATTATTATAATAGCACCCAAGCAGGCGTTGATCTTCAATAACATGTCACCAAAACTACAATAGATCACACTAAAATACAGGATGCCACTAATCAGCTTCGTCTAAAGACGGGCGTTATGTAGGAAAATTGGCATTTAGCTAAGGGATTCAAAGGTTCAAAACGGCAAAACAAATTCAAGAAGAAGAGGCTGATGACAGCGAAGATTTGGACGAGAAATTAGATTAGCATTTTTTATTTATTTATATTCATTTTCTATCTTTATTTTTTAGGGGATCATTTTTTGTTGTTTGTTATCTAATTCTCTACTAATAAAACAAGTTATATTTGCTAAAAAATGTTTATAAAACACCAAAAACTACAAACACCAAAACGCCTAATAGTATGAAAACGGATGTTGGCAATGTATTATTAATAACAAAAATTACTGGCTAAACACCATTAAAAATGTATAAAACAACGTGCCATCTGTATCTAAACGCGATAAAAAACAAAACGCCAAACCGTGATAAGATGGGAAGTGTCACAGCCTTAACAAATGAAACTGATCAGAACAGTAACTGAAAACAGTAAAAATGAAGAGACGGGAACATTGTTACTAACATTTATTATATTAAAAGCCTCTACAATGTATATTTTTTTACCGCCAAAAACATATATCTACCTGGCGCCAAAAAAAAAAAGAAAAAAAGCTCATTATATAAGTACAACAGCTAACACAAAAAGCTTCACACTCCACACATTCACTAAAAATGCCACGCATTGTATAAAATGCCATACAATTCAACAAAAAATGGCATAGGTTATTGCATGGGGGTTTGAGAGGCTAAAGGGACATTTCGTCCTAAAGTTCTCTGACAGAAGAAGGGTGAAAGTTAAAACCATAAAGGCCATACTTAGTATGGATGAATCCATTCAGAGGGATATTCTAGCCCTTGGGGTCCTAGTAGCCTACGATTATGAGAGGAATTGAACGGTAATAAGAAGATTAGAGAGAAAATTCCCAGAAGATGATGATGATGATGTTGACGATTCTGATCTACCAAAAGTTACCAGTTGGATTCTGGATGAACAATCAAGAATGGTGAGGGCGAGCTTTCAAAACGGGGAGGATTATTCATTGATAATCGACGAAGTGCTGAGCATAGATAGTGTAACACCTTGCAAAATCATGCTAAATAAAGTGAAGACACGTGTCATAAACCCTAAACGTGTAATAAGTTGACTTTAAAGGACTAAAGTTGACAAACAGTGAAAAGATGTATGCGGAGGGACTAAAAGTGTCAACATGCTAGAACTATACCTCTGAATGACCTTATATGATGTTCGTATTCTTAAACGAGTAAATTGTTGGGCGTGAGAAGCCAATTGTGAAAAACAAATGAAGGACTATAAGACAAAGGGGTTAAACATGTCAACATGTTAATTCTTAACTCTGAGTGACCTTTTAACAAACCTGGAGCTTCGTAATGTCCAATTTTACTTCCGAGAATGCTAGACGTTATTTATATAAGGTTTCGGTATTGTTATATAATAAGTTGTGCAAGATCTCAAGAAAAAGGGTTAAAAGCGTCAACAAGAGAAACTAGTGCCTTTCGGGTTGATCTCGTAACTGAACGGAAGCCTAACGATGTTTGTTATAAGTTCCAAGATACTTAAAAACTAACTATAAGGGCCAATAGAGCTAAAAATGAAAGTTATTGAAGGTTATAAGGACCAGGGACTGAAACTGCCATATTTGAAACTTGTTTTACCACAACAAAGGAGAGTCGCGGGCCGTGAAAGCCCACCCTTATTTCTTTTGCGGGCCGCGAGAAAGTTCCCAGTAACAACAAAGTGGACAGCTGCATGTTACAGCCTTGCAAACCGCCATTGCATGCCTGATTCTCGAAACCAGGGCTTGTTTGATAGTATTTACTGTCACTAGAATGCCAGTAATCATCAGAGGATGCTCAAGAACACTTGGATTGATCCTAAGGCACCTTGTTACACTATAAATAGGTGCATTCTTTCACCATTCAAACTTGCACCTTGAAAATTTTCATATCTTGTCTCCTTGCTTGGCTTCTCTGAGGTTCCTGATCAAAAAGGAAGCTCTCCTTAGTTCAAGATTCGAGCTAGGACCCTTTGTAAGTGTCCTTAGCCTCCTTTGTTCGGTTTTTATGCATTTAAAAGCCAAAAGTCAAAGTTAATGCAATTCGGCTTTGACTTTCGGTTTAGACCTAAACGGTCTAGCAATTGTTCGAGGCGAATATGGCTACGTGATCGTAATTAGGTAGGTGTTAATCCCTCAAAAGGGCACCTCCTAATTACCACGTTTACTTAGTTAATTTTTTGGTCAAAATAATTAACATAAAAAGTCAAACGGGTCAATTTTTAAATAAAATTCAAATATGATAATGTAGATGTTATAAAATATGTTTTATCACTTTAGTAAGTTGGTAAACATTATTAGAACATATCTAAACATGTTCAACCCGACAATTCTAAGTATAGGCTCGGTTCGCAACCGAAAGTCGCAAAAGCTTGACTTTTGCTTTCACTTTTAGTTCTGACCCGAATTAGCTTATTTCCTTTATGTTTTAAGGTTCCTTTGTGACCATATTATATTGTAGCATAACCCTCTGAGGTTATATTACATGGTCCCTTAGTAATCTGAGTTTATTTACTTGATTCCGTTATTATGCTTAATATTGACTAAAATGTCCTTTTTGTTAAAAATGAGATTTTTAACATAAAGAACCATGCAAATGAATTACATTATGATTAGTAATATTATTTAACATATTTTGACATTTAGAATCTGGTCAGAAACTATAATTACATAATACATCGTAAAACATGAATTGTAACATAAAAATTCATTACTCACTGTTATGATATCATATTTAGAACTAATTGGTATTCCAAGTTAGATTATTTACTGAGTTTATGCATGAGTTTCGTATTATATTAATTAATGACGATTATGCCCTTTTCACACATAAATTGGGTTTTAAATAAGACTAACATGCAAGAACCGTTTTTTAATGATATGATATAATAAATAAATTCTTTTGACCATTCAAAGCTGGTCATAACATCAGAATTTCCCTAAACATCGAAATAATCGTCATTTATCGATTTTTACGACATTAAGGTGCATAGTATGGTTTTAAACCATACTTAGCACCCAAGACTTGTTACCTACTGATTTTGTAAACTATTTTTAATATTTTTACAGTAGGTATAAGTCATGAACTTAGAATCCCAAATAAGTCCTTAAAACTATGTGTGAAATGACCAAAATGCCCTTTCGGGGTATAGTTTGGCCATAAATGATGAACCACACATATATATGATATCCTACTGTTAATATAACATAAATTAAATATTTGTATAGAAGGTTTATGACTAGAACCTCAGTTTGCATGTAAATCCTTTTTGTAAACCATAAATTGACCAAAATGCCCTTATGAGGCTTAATTCGGTTTTAAAATCTTTTTGGGCATATTTGTTGATATCCTACTGCTATAATAACACATTTTAAGCATAATAACTTATGGAACATGTGTATGACTCATCCGGTTACCCGTTTATGCTTATACGCGTTCGGTGCGGTTTATGCAACTAGTTTACATAAATTAGCCGAAACGGGTTTAAACTTATCAATTTAACTTCAAAATCCAGAATGTGTTTATATTACCCATATAATACAAGTCTCCATACTTTTCGGGTCTGGATTACATTCCAATCCGGTCATCGCTTAATCTAGCGTTTTATACCGTAAAATCCTACTTTAAACTAACCGGTCTAGGTCCACGACTTAAATAAGACCCATTAGTAATCTAATAGGTTAATAAAACCTTCGTTCCAGATTAGGAAGCCCCAGTAAAAGCTACCTTCACAAGTTTAATTAGATTGTACGGCTGAGTAGATAGATCTCGCATTTAAAAGCTGAGGTAAATACTTTTAACTTATTTTCCCTTATACGGGCTTGGGATACGGTAAAATATTACTGCTTGGTCGGGTATGGAATCATTTAATCAGATTGTGATTAATAAATTACATAACCCGTTTTAATCTGTTTTGCTTGATAACATAAACATTGGGGGTTAATGTGACCGTGTCTTGGATATCCTTGGCTTATTTAATTGCAAATGGCCACGACTTAAGCACGGGGTGTAGGCATACACCTAACAGTTGCGTATGTAAAAAGATATACCCACATTGTTGGGGATAACTCCTTGTGTGTTTATATTAGTGGTTTGTCGGTTAATCATGTCTCGGCTTCTATCCCAGGCCCTAAATTTATGACAAACATGTAAATCTATATACAAGGTTATTTATAAATAATTATCCTAAGTTATAAAAGAATATTTGAGACTTGTGCATCTAAATCATTTTTATAAATATTTTTCAAAAGAATAAGTGACAGGTACTACACGTATTAGGCTGGGATCTTCTGGGCGTTAAATAGAGAATCTTGCAAGTTCGAAATGCCTTAAGTCTGTTGAACACGTTTTGTATTATATTTAGATCCACCTGTGGATCCTTTTCTTTACAACCGTCTGTATATTATTTTATTCGTACTTTGAA
This sequence comes from Helianthus tuberosus, assembly GCA_030545235.1. NCBI lineage: Eukaryota > Viridiplantae > Streptophyta > Magnoliopsida > Asterales > Asteraceae > Helianthus > Helianthus tuberosus. The sequence continues at coordinate 122,013,900 of CM060378.1, forward strand.
CTTTTGGTTTGTAATAGTAATTTCTACCAAGCCTTCCGCTGTGCTATAAACTGTGTATATTTGACTATGATGATATCGACTACGCCATGATACTCCCCACCGGGCCCACCGGTTTGTGGTTAAAATATCGGGGTGTGACAGGTTTGTATCAGAGCCAACATTGAGTGAATTAAGCACTAGCCTTTTGTGTTTAATCTCAATGATAAAGTAGCACATTCCTCAGACTTCCGAGTCTAGGCAAATGACCTAAGATTAATCTTAAATCTTATTTGGTTTTTATATTTTGTTTCTTTACTCGTTTTTGACATGACCATATACTGAAAATGCCACCAAGAGTACGAGGAAGAGGAGGAAGAGGAAAAGCACCAATGTGGGGAGGAAGGCATAGCGAAGTAGGGCCTTCACATAGGCGAACCCCCTCTGCGTCATTTAGCTCAGACCCATATGATGACTGGAGACACTCCCTGGAACCCGCGAGACGTTCTGTCTCACTTAGCACCTCTCCCTCTTATCACCATTCTTTTGGTCCGCAGCAACCTGATGAGCCCCAAGGCTCACACCATTCACAGCAGTCAGTGCACTCGCACTATTCACATCAGTCCTCCCACCATTCTTCGCACCACTCTTACTCTCAGGGTCCCTTCAACCCTGACGACTACATTAATGCCCCGGCGGGTCATAACCTGCTAGGTCCAGAAGAGCATTTCCCGCAAGACATAGATGTGGACACGGATCCAGATCCAAAAATGCCACCGTCTGGGACGCCCACGCATCCCATTGATATCCCCAGCGGTTCTTCTTCCGATTCATGGGCCGAATGGTGGAATAGCTACAAGTGGGAATACACTCCCTCTTACCACAATTCACCACCACCACAACGGACTCCCTCCGAGGATCCACACTTTCATGCGGTCACACCACCACCAGCACCAGAACAACCTCTGCCACCACCAGAACCATCAACGCGAAGAAGAAACAGACGAATGTCCGTGCGAGGAGGTATACACATTAGCACCCCACAAACTTCTAGCAGCTATCCTCCCATCTATGAAGATACACAAATGGGTGGGCCTTCAAACACTGTGTTGGAAATTGACGTTACTCCGGCTACTTTTGCACCACCACCACCTCCAGTGGGTTATGAAAACCCAATTCCTGCATACCAAGATACAACACGGTACAACCCGTTAGAGCCACAAGCTCACACGGGTTATAACTATCAAGCACCTGCCATTGACCCATACATCAAGGCAACTAATTTTAATGCTCTCTATCCCTCACCTTTTTCCACCCGCGTACCCAACTGGGTACCCTACTTATGGGTATCAATACCCACAACCTCAAACCCAACAACAAACTCAACCTCTACCTCAACAACCACAAACACAAGAAATCTTACAAAGGTTGGAGGAAGTGGAACAACGGGCAGAGGAACGTGAAAGAAAGATCCATAAGTTCCTTAAGGGTCTTGCAAACTTCATCAAGAGAAAGAAGAAAGATCGTTGAAAACCCCTACTTTTATTATGTAATTTTTCATTTAAATTAAGTCCCTGCATGGACATCTCTTTTATGTATCAGTCCCTGCGAGGACTTGTTTCTCATTTGGTCCCTATGTGGATAAGTTTATTTATTAAAGACCCGTTTAGGGCAGTTTATGTAATTCTTAGCACCTTTTTAATGAGAAATTTTCTTTAGAATTACATTCGTCATATACTTGTATATGCATTATATCATTCATCACATTATCATTTCAATTTATAATTGATTTGCCAATACATTCCAAAAGACTATCTTAAAGGTATAACCTAGCCTATATGTCAATATAGACATGGATGTGATGGTAAAACCTTCTCAAGATACTAAATCTATGTTAACATCTAAGAACATGTTAGCACTCCTGACAAATGTGGTTCGAGAAGATCACACTAGTCATCTTAATATTGGGACTCTTCCAAGTTCCTTATAGTTTAAATGAGCAATTAAATCATGATTGATGTCATCAAACAAGATGATCATATCAAAGCATCCTCTGGTGATGTTATGGTTTCGCCTTCAGGCCAAACTATTCCAATTACACAACAACGACAGTAGTAGTCTATGACTCTCTGACAAAGAGGTAAAGAACTATGTTCAAACCTTAATACCATTGATCCGATAAGATCATGGCCTATAATTTAAAATTATCCTTATGAAAAGGCCTTTTGTGCCACCCTAATGCTCTTAATGGTTTTTATAACCTAGACTAACCATGATAAAAAATTTAAATAAATACTCTTCTAAACTAATAAATCGATTAACCGATGTGGTCTATTTTTACCATGGTTAATGAACCACCAAATATGGTGATTCAATATAAGCCCACTAAATAAGTTGTTGTCATTTGATATATAGCATTCAAGCTTCACCATGGTTGACTCGGATGTAGCTAATAGTCATCATACTGGAAAGGAATGATAACACAAGATTAAACGTAATGGGTGCTGATTTGCAAGCTATGATAGACAATGCTGTAACTAAAGCTGTTGGTAGAGTATTCAGAGAGTCGAGTGCTACTCGCACCAAGACTCATTCAGTGGCTCATTCTAAGCCCCCTTCCAAAAAGCATACATCTAAGAAGGACGACTCTCAACATTAGTCAAATCAGAAAAGTCAACCATCCAAGAAGATAGTGTTTGAACAGGAACCACGTTCCAAGGCTTGTTCTTATAAGTACTTTGTCTCTTGCAAACCAAGAGACTTCACTGATAAAAAAGGTGCCATAGATTGTATGAGATGGTTAAACGAGATGGAGACAGTTGTTGACATTAGTGGGTGTGCTGAGGAAGATGTTGTAAAGTTTGTATCTTAGTCTTTTAAGGGTGATGCCCTAGTTTGGTGGAGGGCACTGATACAGGACTCGGGAAAAATTCCACTTTATAATCTGTCATGGGATAAATTTGTAGAACTTATGAAAGAAACTTTCTGCCTGCAACACGAAGTAGAAAAAGTTGAAGCTGATTTCCTAACCCTTGTTATGAAAAACTTAGATTGTCGAGCTTATGTTACTAGCTTCAACTCCATGTTTCGATTGGTACCTTATTTGGTTACACCAGAACCAAAGCGTATTGCACGCTTTATTGGTGGATTGTCTCCCGAGGTGAAGGGACATGTGAAGGCTTCAAAGCCTGTAACCTACCGGTCAGCAGTGGATCTATCTTTATCCCTGACACTGGATATTGTCAGGAATAAGTCTGTAAAGCCTACGGATGAAGGAAAAAGAAAGAGAGAAGATGACAGCTCGCATCGTTCTGACAAGAAAAAGAAAGGAAACTCTGGGTTTAAGAAAAGCACAAACCAGTCGGGAGAAAAGCCCCTATGCAAGAATTGCAAGAGAAACTACTTCGGGAAATGCACTATAGATCCGCAGGCTAAACCCTGTGGAATTTGCAAGAAGAAGGGTCACCAAACGTTGGAGTGCAAGGACCTAAAGAATGCAACCTGTTATGGTTGCAATGAGAAGGGGTACATCAAGTCCAACTGCCGGAAAAACGCAAGGAAGCCCGAAGAGGCTAAAAAGACAAATGCCAGAGTGTTCCAAATGAATGCCAAGGAGGCAGTGCAGGATGATAACGTTATAACAGGTACTTTCCTCATAAATGATGTTTATGCTAGAGTTTTATTTGATTCTGGTGCAGATAAGTCCTTTGTAGATAATGAATTTAGTAAACTATTAAATCTGCCTATTAAAACTCTAGGTATTAATATGAGGTAGAATTAGCTGATGGGACCTTAGAAACCGCTTCAACAATTCTAGATGGATGTTTCATATCCATTAGGAATCATTCTTTTCCGTTGTCCTTGTTAGCAATGAAATTGGCGGGGTTTGATATAGTTATAGGCATGGATTGGTTATCGTTTAACCAAGCTCAAATTGCCTGTGATAAGAAACAAGTTATCGTCAAAACCCCTTCTGGTGAACCAATCACTATTCAAGGAGATACACACTATGGATTGCCTGATCAAGTGTTCATGCTTAAGGCGTCCAAGTGTTTGAAGAACGGCTGTGTCATTTATATGGCACATGTGACAGTAGACGTGCCGAAACCCAAGATAGAAGATATTCCTATTATTTCAGAATACCCAGATGTCTTTCCTGAAGAACTACCTGGTTTACCTCCCGAGAGGCAAGTAGAGTTCAGGATTGACATTATACCAAGAGCAGCACCAGTCGCACGAGCTCCTTACCGTTTAGCACCGACCGAGATGAAAGAACTAAGAACCCAGTTAGATGAACTGTTGGAAAAGGGTTTTATTCAACCAAGCTCGTCACCTTGGGGAGCGCCCATTATGTTTATAAAGAAGAAAGATGGTTCAATGCGGTTGTGCATTGATTATCGCGAACTAAACAAAGTAACAATCAAGAATCGCTATCCATTGCCCAGGATCGACGATTTGTTTGATCAACTTCAAGGGGCAAGTTTCTTCTCAAAGATTGATCTAAGGTCAGGGTATCATCAACTAAAGGTCAGGACTGAAGACGTACACAAGACTGCATTTAGAACAAGATATGGCAACTAAGAGTTCTTAGTGATGCCTTTCGGGCTCACTGACGCACCTGCAGCATTCATGGATCTCATGAATCGAGTCTGCAAGCCGTATCTAGATAAGTTTGTCATTGTCTTCATCGATGACATACTTATTTATTCCAAGATTCAAGCCGATCACGAGAAACATCTTCGATGCATTCTCAAACTTCTACAACAGGAGAAGCTCAACGCAAAATTCTCCAAATGCGAATTCTAGCTTCGCGAAGTTCAATTCCTTGGACATGTGGTAAGCGAGCGTGGTATCCAAGAGGATCCCGCTAAAATAGAAGCAATCATGAATTAGGAAGCACCTAAGACACCTACTGAAGTTCGCAGCTTCTTAGGGTTGTAGGATATTACAACGGATTTATCGAAAACTTCTCAAGGATAGCTGCACCTCTAACTACTTTAACCTGCAAGAATGTGAAATTTGACTAGGGTCCCAAACAGCAAGAGTCTTTCGAGATTCTCAAACAAAAGCTGAGCAATGCTCCTGTATTGACATTTCCTGAAGGAATAGAAGAGTTCGTTGTCTATTGTGATGCTTCACACACAGGCATGGGATATGTGCTTATGCAAAGAGGCAAGGTGATTGCCTACGCATCACGACAACTGAAGGTGCATGAAAAGAATTACACCACCCATGACTTTGAATTGGGTGTCGTTGTATTTGCACTTAAGCTATGGAGACATTACCAATATGGAACCAAATGTGTGATATATTCATACCACAAAAGTCTCGAACACTTGTTTAGCCAGAAGGATCTCAACATGAGACAACACCGTTGGATGGAAACATTGAACGACTACGATTGTGAAATTCGCTACCATCCTGGAAAAGCGAATGTGGTAGCTGATGCTTTAAGCAGGAAAGAAAAAGTCAAACCTATACGAATCAATGCTAAGAGTATTGAACTAAAGAACAGTCTGAACGAGAAGTTGTTGACAGCACGGAAAGAAGCTGTAATGGAAGATAACCTTCAAGAAGAAAGATTAGGTGCAACTATTGATCAGTTATCACCTGGGAATGATGGAATCCTCAGATTGAATGGTCGGATTTGGGTTCCAATTCATTGAGGACTTAGAGATGTAATCCTCAAAGAAGGTCATAATTCCAAATACTCAGTTCACCCGGGAAGTGACAAAATGTATCAAGATTTGAAGGCAAACAATTGGTGGATGGGTTTGAAGAAATCCACAGCCACACACGTAGCTAAATGTTTGACGTGCTCACAGGTTAAAGCCAAACATCAAATGCCGCCAGGATTACTGCAACAACCAGAGCTCCCACATGGAAGTGGGAAATGGTAACTATGGATTTCATCACCAAGTTACCAAAGACAAAACATGGAAATGATACAATATGGGTCATAGTTGACAGACTGACTAAATCAGCTCATTTCTTACCCATCAAGGAGACACATAGCTCCGATAAACTAGCCCAACTGTATGTGGACGAGATTGTATCTCTCCACGGAGTGCTAGTATCTATTATATCTGATAGGGATACTAGATACACTTCTCATTTTTGGAAAAGTTTCCAACAATCTCTAGGCACTCATTTGAATTTCAGTACTGCTTATCATCCTCAGATGAATGGGCAAAGTGAGCGTACAATTCAAACACTTGAAGACATGCTTCGGGCTTGTGTCATTGATTTAGGTGGAAGTTGGGATGATTATCTTCCTCTGATTGAGTTCTCATACAACAACAGTTACCATAGGAGCATTCAAGCTACGCCTTTTGAGGCCTTATATGGAAGAAAATGCAGAACGCGCGTGTGTTTAGCGGAAGTTGGAGAAACCCAGCTATTAGGACTTGAGTTAGTCTTTGAGACGACGGATAAGATTGTTCAGATCCGTGATCATCTAAAAGCTGCCAGAGATAGGCAGAAGAGCTACGAAGATAAGATGCGCAAACCTCTAAAATTCAAGGTAGGAGATAAAGTGTTACTCAAAGTGTCACCCTGGAAGGGAGTAATGAGATTTGGTAAAAAGGGCAAGCTAAGCCCAAGATACATCGGACCATTCGAGATCATCGAATGTGTAGGAAGCGTGGCCTATAAGCTAAACTTACCTGAAGATCTTAGTGGAATTCACAACGTGTTCCACATCTGCAATTTAAAGAAATGTCTAGCTGATGAGTCGCTAACAATGTCTCATAAAGATGTGTAGATAGATGAAAGTCTGAGATTTGTTGAAAAACCTTTATCGATCTAGGATCGACAGGTCAAAATGCTTCAAAGGAAACATGTACCAATTGTAAAAGTGAAATGTGATGCCCGTAGAGGCCCTGAATATACGTGGGAGGTCGAATCCTCCATGCGACAAAAGTACCCTCATCTGTTTCAATAAATCTTGAGGTCGAGATTTCTTTTAAGGGGGTGTGGATGTAACACCTCGCAAAATCAAGTCCAATAAAGTGAAGACACGTGTCATAAATCCTAAACATGTAATAAGTTGACTTTAAAGGACTAAAGTTGACAAACAGTGAAAAGATGTATGCGGAGGGACTAAAAGTGTCAACATGCTAAAACTATACCTCTGAATGACCTTACATGATGTTCGTATTCTTAAACGAGTAAATTATTGGACGTGAGAAGCCAATTGTGAAAAACAAATGAAAGATTATAAGACAAAGTAAACGTGTCAACATGTTAATTGTTACCTCTGAGTGACCTTTTAGCAAACCTGGAGCTTCGTAATGTCCAATTTTACTTCCGAGAATGCTAGACGTTATTTATATAAGGTTTCGGTATTGTTATATAATAAGTTGTGCAAAATCCCAAGAAAAAGGGTTAAAAGCGTCAACAAGAGAAACTAGTGCCTTTCGGGTGATCTCGTAACTAAACGGAAGCCAAACGATGTTTGTTATAAGTCCCAAGATACTTAAAAACTAACTATAAGGGCCAATAGTGCTAAAAATGAAAGTTATTGAAGGTTATAAGGACCAGGGACTGAAACTGCCATATTTGAAACTTGTTTTACTGGAACAAAGGAGAGTCGTGGGCCGCGAAAGCCCACCCTTATTTCTTTCGCGGGCCGCGAGAAAGTGCCCAGTAACAACAAACTGGACAGCTGCATGTTGCAGCCTTGCAAACCGCCATTGAAGGCCTGATTCTCGAAACCAGGGCTTGTTTGATGGTATTTACCGTCACTAGAACACCTGTAATCATCTGAGGATGCTCAAGAACAATTGGATTCATCCTAAGGCACCTTGTTTCACTATAAATAGTGCATCCTTTCACCATTCAAACTTGCACCTTCAAAATTTTCATATCTTCTCTCCTTGCTTGGCTTCTTTGAGGTTCCTGATCAAAAAGGAAGCTCTCCTTAGTTCAAGATTCGAGCTAGGACCCTTTGTAAGTGTCCTTAGCCTCCTTAGTTCGGCTTTTATGCATTTAAAAGCCGAAAGTCAAAGTTGCCGCAATTCGGCTTTGACTTTCGGTTTAGACCTAAACGGTCTAGCCATTGTTCGAGAAGAATTTGGCTACATGATCGTAATTAGGTAGGTGTTAATCCCTCAAAAGGGCACCTCCTAATTATCACATTTACTTAGTTAATTGTCGGGACAAAGTAATTAACATAAAAAGTCAAACGGGTCAGTTTTTAAATAAAATTCAAATCTATAATGTAGAGGTTATAAAATATGTTTTATCACTTTAATAACTTGGTAAACATTATTAGAACATGTCTAAACATGTTCAACCTGACAATTCTAAGTTTAGGCTCGGTTCGCAACCGAAAGTCGCAAAAGCTTGACTTTTGCTTTGACTTTCAGTTCTGACCCGAATTAGCTTATTTCCTTTATGTTTTAAGGTTCCTTTGTGACCATATTATATTGTAGCATAACCCTCCGAGGTTATATTACATGGTCCCTTAGTAATCTGAGTTTATTTACTTGATTATGTTATTATGCTTAATGTTGACTAAAATGCCCTTTTGTCAAAAATGAGATTTTTAACATAAACAACCATGCAAATGAATTACATTCTGATTAGTAATATTATTTAACATATTTTGACATTTAGAATCTGGTCCGAAACTATAATTACATAATAAATCGTAAAACATGCTTTTAAAAGGACTAAAATACCCTTTTGCATGCAAATATAGTTTAAACATAATTTTAACATAAAAATTCATTACTCACTATTACGATATCATATTTAGAACTAATTGGGATTCCAAGTCAGATTATTTACTGAGTTTATGCATGAGTTTCCTATTATATTAATAAATGACAATTACGCCCTTTTCACACATAAATTGGGTTTTGAATAAGATTAACATGCAAGAACCTTTTGTTACTGATATGATATAATAAATAAATTATTTTGACCATTCAAAGGTGGTCTTAACCTCAGAATTTCCCTAAACATCGAAATAATCGTCATTTATCGATTTTTACGACATTAAGGTGCATAGTATGGCTTTAAACCATACTTAGCACCCAAGACTTGTTACCTACTGATTTTGTAAACTATGTTTAATATTTTTAAAGTAGGTATAAGTCATGAACTCAAAATCCCAAATAAGTCCTTAAAACTATGTGTGAAATGACCAAAATGTCCTTTCGGGGCATAGTTTGGACATAAATGATGAACCACACATATATATGATATCCTACTGTTAATATAACATAAATTAAATATTTTTACAGAAGGTTTATAACCAGAACCTCAGTTTGCACGTAAACCCCTTTTATAAACCATAAAATGACCAAAATGCCCTTATGAGGCTTAATTCGGTTTTAAAATCTTTTTGGGCATATTTGCTGATATCCTACTGATATCATAACACATTTTAAGCATAATAACTTATGAAACATGTATATGACTCATCCGGTTACCCGTTTATGCTTATACGCGTTCGGTGCGTTTATGTTACTAGTTTACATAAATTAGCCGAAACGGGTTTAACCTTATCAATTTAACTTCAAAATCCAGAATGTATTTAGATTACTCATATAATAAAAGTCTCCATACTTGTCGGGTCTATATTAAATTCCAATCCGGTCATCGCTTAATCTAGCGTTTTATACTGTAAAATCCTACTTTAAACTAACCGGTCTAAGTCCACGACTTAAATAAGACCAGTTAGTAATCTAATAGGTTAATAAAACCTTCGTTCCAGATTAGGAAGCCCCGGTAAAAGCTACGTTCACAAGTTTAATTAGATTGTACGGTTAAGTAGATAGATCTCGCATTTAAAAGCTCAGGTAAATACTTTAAACTTATTTTCCCTTATACGGGCTTGGGATATGGTAAAATATTACGCTTGGTAGGGTATGGAATCATTTAATCGGATTGTGATTAATAAATTACATAACCCGTTTTAAACTGTTTTGCTTGATAACATAAACATTGGGGGTTAATGCGACCGTTCCTGGATATCCTTGGCTCATTTAATTGCAAATGGCCACGACTTAAACATTGGGTGTAGGCATACACCTGACAGTTGCGTATGTAAAAAGATATACCCACATTGTTGGGGATAACTCCTTGTGGGTTTATATTAGTGGCGTGTCGGTTAATCATTTCTCGGCTTCTATCCCGGGCCCTAAATGTATGACAAACATGTAAATCTATATACAAGGTTATTTATAAATAATTATCCTAAGTTATAAAAGAATATTTGTGCCTTGTGCATCTAAATCATTTTTATAAATATTTTTCAAAAGAATAAGTGACAGGTACTACACGTACTAGGCTGGGAGCTTCTGGGCGTTAAATAGAGAATATTGCAAGTTCGAAATGCCTTAAGTTTGTTGAACACGTTTTGTATTATATTTAGATCTGCCTGTGGATCCTTTTCTTTACAACCGTCTGTATATTATTTTATTCGTACTTTGAACTTTCGGTTTGTAATAGTAATTTCTACCAAGCCTTCCGCCGTGCTATAAACTGTGTATATTTGACTATGATAATATCAACTACGTCACGATACTCCCCATCGGGCCCACCGGTTTGTGGTTAAAATATCGGGGGGTGACAGATAGACTGTATCTTTTTGAACAGCTCTGTTATTTAGCACCTACGAACGATGCTAGATCCAGCGTTGTGAATACACTCAAGTATAGGATGCAACAAAGAAGAGACGAGATTATGGCGTTATACGCCAATGAACAAGATGATGATGAGTCCGACGAGAGTGATGAACAAAGCGATGGTTACATCTCTGATGTAATAACATCCATAGAAGACTATTAGTTTTTGTTTGATTTCATCTTATCTGTACTCTTTAAAAACGCCATGAACGCCAAGAAATTTACCTTGGTAACATATATGAACTATTGAAATCTACAAAAACGCCTAATGAATTTGGGAAACGCCATAGAGGAAAAGAAATTATAATTACTAAATGATTTACTAAACGCCATAAACACCAAAATATTTATTATGCATGTGATCTAAAAAACAATAAAAAAGCCATATATTAGTTGAATCTAACTAAACGCCAAAAAAATGAAGCAGTGTTACGAGACGAAATGAAAAAAAGAATATAAAAGGACAAAAAAGCCCCTCCGCCCTTCACTATATCGTGTGCCACGTGTTGGGTCAGGATCCGTTCTCACCGTTGTCACACTTTAGGGTGTTTTCTCCTGATCACTTACCTATATATATATATATATATATATATAGGAAACCATTTATTAGTGAGAAAACTAAGGAAACCAACCTTTTCACCATTGATCTTGATCATCTAAGGGTTAGGAAAATTTGATGTTTATTGATTTAAATTTAATACATAACATATGTTGATTAGTGGGCCATGAGGGTATTTATGTCAAAAATACCATAACCCATTCTCTCTCTTCTGTCTTATTGTCACCATCACCATCAAAGCATCATCATTATCTCTCTTCCTTCTTCTTTCTTCTTCTTTTGAGAATTCAAAATATCTCACTCTCTCTTTCTTCTTCTTCTTCTGTACATTCACCATCATCATCATCCATTATGTCTCTCTCTCCATGTTTCAAAATAAACACCAAGAACACACACAAGTGTGTGTGAGAGAGTTCAGGAGGTAGAGAGAGATTTAAGAGAGAGAAGAAGACGGTGCCGTCGTCTACAGCGGTGGAGGTTCTCCGACGAACCGTCGGTGCCGACGACGACGGTGTTACAGGCAACCGGAGTGCTGATTTCGGGTGTGTTCATGCTTCATCTCACGTCGTCATCTTCATCTCGGGTGTGCTGATGCTTGTTGAAAGTTGATTTCTAGAGTGAGAAACAACAATCTTCATCATATTCATCAAGAACACCAAGAACACATAGAGAGAAGCAAGTTTGAAGATCTTCATCGTGTTCATCACACGGTTTCTAGATTCGGTAAGTGTTTTTAGAGAGAGAAAGTTGCTATTTTAGAGAGAGAAACAACAATCTCTTGAGTATTTTATTTTGAAAAATCATTTCACACTTGATGTTTTAGTTAAAATGGTTGTTTATAGGTTTTTGTGTAATGGATGTTTTAAAGATGAACATGATTCTTTTGTTAAAATGGTTGTAAAAATGGGTAAATGTTTATGTAATTTGCAGGTTTTTATTTTTGTGTTAAAATCATTTTTGTGGTAAAAAGTTGTGTTTGGTTTGGTTGCTTGTTTGAGGCTTTTGATCTGAATAGTAACTGTTTTTTTGTTGGGTTGGTTGCTTGCTTGTTTGGGCTTTTGATCTGAATAGTAACTGTTATTGTGTGTTATACTAGGAGGTAACACATGTTACATGTGTTACGATAACAAAAGAAGGTAGATGGAGAAACCGATGAAGAATGGGAACAAGAAGTAGATGAAGGGCAAGTGGTGGGTACCTTTGATGCTGCACATATGTAACATGTGTTACAACAGGTTTTTACCTACTTGCACGTCTCTATTACAAATGGATGAAAACAGTTTTTTTAAAACATCCACGATGTAACACTTGTTTATTTAAAAGTTCTTAAAACAACCGTTGTAACACGTGTTACATCTTTTTACTCAGCTGTGCATTTTCCTTTTTATAATCCCATCCTCAACGTAAAGATACATCCAATGTAACACGTGTTACAAAAGGAAATTACCTACTTACACATCTCTATTACGTTGATTTAAACAGTTATTTAAAAACATCCACTTTGCAACACTTGTTTATTTGAAAGTTCTTAAAACAACCATTGTAACACATGTTACATCTTTTTACTCAGCTGTGCATTTTCCTTTTTATAATCCCATCCTCAACGTAAAGAGGGGGGTTGCACATATCCCTTTTTTGGTATTTTCAGTTTTTTGATACTTTCAGTTTGTTGCCCAATAATTTATGGGTTGGGTTTGTGTTAGGTTTTATGAATTGGATTTGCTTTATTTTGTTTTCTGTTTTTTGTTTAAATTGGGCATCCCAATTATTGGTAGATAATTAGTATGAAAATCCATAATTGTTACAGAAAAGGTTTAAAAAATTTGTTGGTTAAGTTGTTCTTTTTTTATAATTAGTGTTAAATGTTTCGAATTTTTGCAGGCATAACTAGTTACGTATGTTACATTTCTGCCAGCTACATTTCTGCTAGTTAGATTCTAAACTGTTTGTCCTGTATATTGTAACATATGTTACACTTTCGGAAAAATATATGGTGCATACATGGTGTTACACATTTTGTAATTGTTGTATCCTCATCTTAGCAAGTACTCTTTTGCTGACTACTAATATTTGTGTTTTTCATTTCTTGGGCAGGACTGGGACTGGGAAGAAACCTAACAAAACATTATGTGTGAAATGATGCAGATAAAAACTCAAAATTTAGGGAGTCTTCAAGTTCAGGGCATAATTGGGTAGAAGGTAACTAGTGTTAGTTATGTTACTACTATTTTTTTAATTAGTAGATTAAAAATACTAGAGTGTAACTTGTGTTATTACGACTTGACCATAGCAGTTGCAACCAAACGAGAAGGGATCTTGGCAGAAAAAAAAGAACTACAATATCAGATACGATAAAAGGTGGCCATAAAGCGAAAGAAGGTAGATGGAGAAACCAGTGAAGAATGGGAACAAGAAGTCGATGAAGGGCAGGTGAAGAATGGGAACAAGAAGAAGTTACCCTCTAGTGTAACACATGTTACAAACATGTGTTACGCATGTTCAACCCCTTTGTTACCAAAAATCGGGGCTGCACATATGTAAGACATGTTTGTAACTTATGTTACACTAGATGGTAACACATGTATGATCATTTTTGGATCATTGTATATATCTAAGTCTGTATAAACCTACAACATCGAAACCCCCAAAAATGTTACACATGTTATGACAGAATGGGAAATGTGTAGCAGCGTTCAATACTGTTGTTTCACTCTATAGTGTGTAACATGTGTGTCATGGCGTTTGTCAGCAAAACATATAACTTATAAGGTGATACGGTTGTATCTTTAAAACATGTTTACCTATAAATACTTACATGTTACAGGTTGTATCTTTAAAACATGTTTAAACTGGAAACTGGAAACACATACAAAATATAAAGCAGAGTTACACAAGATGTAACATGTGTAAACTGGAAACACTTGTGTAACATTTTGGTGTAACACATGTTACTTGTTTGTTCATTGATATGACATTTTGGATGACGTAATGTTGTTACATATGTAATTTTACTAAGTTTAAATTGACACCAAAGGGATGACATATGTAACACATGTTTATAACATATGTTACACTATGGGGCAACAAATGTAACACATGTATAGCCATCTTACACATGTTACATATGGTCTTCACAACAACATCCATCTTCACAACACATAGCAGCCAACCAAAAAACACACCATCGTCACCATGAAAACCTGATGATGCGTTTTAATCCTTCGGCGGGCCTCACTTCTTGATAACCATCTTCATCTTGAACACAAAACATCTTTTCACCTGTGAACAAAACAAGTAAACAAGTGTTACAAAGTTGATGTTTTATAAAAAAAACTGTTTTCATCCATTTGTAATAGAGACGTGTAAGTAGGTAAAAACCTGCTGTAACACGTGTTACATTTGATGTATCTTTACGTTGAGGAGGGGATTATAAAAAGAAAATGCACGTCTGAGTAAAAAGTTGTAACACGTGTTACAACGGTTTCCTTAATTTTACTAAGTTTAAATTGACACTAAAGGGCCTGACATATGTAACACATGTTTATAACATATGTTACACTATGGGGCAACAAATGTAACACATGTATAGCCATCTTACACATGTTACATATGGTCTTCACAACAACATCCATCTTCACAACACATAGCAGCCAACCAAAAAACACACCATCGTCACCATGAAAACCTGATGATGCGTTTTAATCCTTCGGCGGGCTTCGCTTCTTGATAACCATCTTCATCTTGAACACAAAACCTGCTGTAACACGTGTTACATTTGATGTATCTTTACGTTGAGGAGGGGATTATAAAAAGAAACGTGTAAGTAGGTAAAAACCTGCTGTAACACGTGTTACATTTGATGTATCTTTATGTAATAGAGACGTGTAAGTAGGTAAAAACCTGCTGTAACACGTGTTACATTTGATGTATCTTTACATTGAGGAGGGGATTATAAAAAGAAAATGCACGTCTGAGTAAAAAGTTGTAACACGTGTTACAACGGTTGTTTACAGAACTTTCAAATAAGTGACAAGCCGGACGATAGCCAGTGGTACAAATTGATGTTTTGAAAAATCTAACACGTGTTGCATTGGATGTATCTTCAAGCTGAAGATGGGATTATAAAAAGGAAAATGCACAACTTTAAAAAAGTTATAACACGTGTTACAACGGTTGTTTTAAGAACTTTCAAATAAACAAGTGTTGCAAAGTGGATGTTTTTGAATAACTGTTTAAATCAACGTAATAGAGACGTGTAAGTAGGTAATTTCCTTTTGTAACACGTTTTACATTGGATGTATCTTTACGTTGAGGAAGGGACTATAAAAAGGAAAATGCACAGCTGAGTAAAAAGATGTAACACGTGTTACAACGGTTGTTTTAAGAACTTTCAAATAAACAAGTGTTACAAAGTGGATGTTTTTAAAAAACTCTTTTCATCCATTTGTAATAGAGACGTGTAAGTAAGTAATTTCCTTTTGTAACACGTGTTACATTTGATGTATCTTTACGTTGAGGAGGTGACTATAAAAAGAAAATGAACGTCTGAGTAAAAAGTTATAACACGTGTTACAACGGTTGTTTACAGAACTTTGCTTCCGCTGAACACTTTGGTTTTCACTTAAACTTGTTGATGGTATTTTTATTAATAACTGAGAACTTTATTTTGAAACATGTACGGGTTCAATGTAATTAGTGGCTAATTGTTGGTACGTCACACGCCTATTAGGGACACTCCCTAGGTGGTATTTTGGGAGTGTGACACATGTAACCACTATATGTAACATGACTGTACAAATGTTACCCTCTAGTGTAACACATGTTACAAAACATGTATTACGTATGTTCAGCCCCTTTGCTACCAAAAATGGGCTATTGTAAATATAAGTAACATGTGTAGCTAATTATGCCAACAAAAAAAAACACGGCTTTTTATTTGTTACTCCATATTTTACACTCATCATTCCAACCAAGTGGCCTTTATGATCATTTACACCCAATATTAACAGAAAAAAAACCAACTAAAGCATTCAAAACTTCAACAAAAAATTAAAAAGGAATAAAGAAATAAAAAAAGCAAATGCAAAATTTAAAACTACACCTTGATATTCAAATAAAGCATCAACCAACTACATTGGAATCAAAACAGTAATCCCATATACACACATCGATTCTAACCCACTGTGCAACAATTTTTAATATTTGTATTGATAATAAACAAAAAAAATATAACTTGTTTCACCTAAAAACGCACTTTGCTCTTCATCGCCATTTATCGTTCGTCACCATATGATTCTGGTGTTGGGAAAAATCACATCTAGATTCGGAAAAACAGATCTAGAATCGCCATGGACACCTAGTTTCAGACCAAGATTCAGAAAAGAAAAGGAGTTACCATACGAATTTGGTCTTCGGTTGATTCCGATAGAGTTTTGCTGGTTGTTCTTCTTTATGACTCGTCATGGACACCGAGATGCGACAAATAGCTTTCAAATTTGCATGAATTTGTGTTGGGGTTTCAGATCTAAAAGATGAAGAAATAAAGACGAGAGATGAAGGAGAATGGGGTGGAAGAAATATGGAATTGAATTTGCAAAATCAGGTGAAAGATGAAATTTGTATGAATTTGTGTTAGGGTTTTAGATCTAAAAGATGAAGAAATTATAATGAAAGATGAAAGAGAATGGGGTTGAATAAATATGAAATTGAATTTGAAAATGAGGTGAAAGATGATGTGATGGAAATTGGTCAGATCTTGGGGAGTGTTGAAAAGGTAGAGCATGTGCAAATGACCATTTTATCCCCACAATATATCTAATACTATGGTGATGTGGATGAATGTGGTCCACATATTCTAGTTTCCTAAGTTTTCTCAATAAAATGAGTTTTCTCCATATACTTACACTATATATATATATATATACGGGAAGGATAAAACGAAAACCCACTTCAGTTGAGAAAATTCAAAAAACCTTTATATATATATATATATATAGGGGACCGCTTAAAATGAAAACCACATCCAGTTGTAAGAACCGAGAGAACCACTTTCTAGCCACTTGATCAACAAGATGGATGGACAGGATTAAAAGTAATAAAAAATAATATTAAATAATTTTTGTCTTATTATGTCTTTAATATTTTAATTTCAAAAGGGTAGTTTAGTAAATTACTGTTTTTTGTCTTTTTGTCTTTATTGTTTTTTTATTACTTTTTTGTATTATTATATTAGTTTTTATTTTTTAAACATAATTTTTTATTAAAAACATTTTTAAATTCAGATGTTTTTAATAGATTTGTTAAACTTTTCACGTTTTACGTTAAACTTTTTACATTTTACGTTTTATGTAAAACTGTTTACGTTTTACGTTAAATTTTTTATGTTTTACGCTAAAATTTTTACGTCTTACGCTAAATTTTTTACGTTTTACGTTAAACTTTTTACGTTACACTTTTTACGTTTTACTTTTTACGTTAAACTTTTCACGTTTTACGTTAAAAAAATTACGTTTTACATAAAAAGTTTACGGTTTTGCCTTTTTTTTCAAAATTTTTTTTACACAAAAACGAACACACCCAGAAATCGTAACTCGGTAGGTGTCTCAGATAGATTGTTATCATCATCGACTTGGAAAAAAAAGTAAAAAATCAACAACAAAAATTAAAAACAATGTTTGGATTCTTGAAAAAAACGGGGTTTGCCTCAGATTTTTTCCGATAATCAGAGGCTGCAAAGTGGGTTTGCAGGTTCAAAAATCTATCATCCACCAACCATGCCGCGCCATCGTCATCAAAATATACGTTTTTTTTTGCATCATTACCGCCCAAATCCAAACGGATCAAAACCCACATAGTTCACTGTTCGAAATCTACCAAAATGCACCAGCAAAACCCACAGATTCAAACATTCAAAATCACCAGCAAAACCCAACAAAAATCACTGTTCGAATCTACTAAAAATCACTGTTCAAACATTCAAAATCACCAGCAAAACCCAGCAAAAATCACTGTTCGAAATCTACCAAAATCACTGTTCAAAACATTTAAACATTCAAACATTCAAAACCACAGATTCAAACATTCAAAATCACTATTCGAAATCTACCAAAAAGCTCCAACAAAAACCTAGCAAAACCCATAGATTCAAACATTCAAAATCACCAACAAAACCCAGCAAAAACCCTTACCAACAAACACATGAACATCATCATTGAAACCGCCTCCCCTTTTCTGCTGTGATCTCTCCAAAAGTGAAACTGCCTCCAACACCAGCACCGCCGACCAACTGCGCCCCACCACCGTCTTTCACCGCCGACCAACCACCTCCTCACCACCGATCAAACATCTTTTGGGTTCCTTGGAGGAGATGAGCGATGGGTTGCAGGTCTGAGGGTCGCCAGAGAAATGAGGGGACGTAGTAACATCATCAGCCACACATGAGTGAAACCCCCCCCCCTATGCGGCGGCTGCATCCACCAGAGACGGAGAAGGAGGGGGGGGGTACAACGGGGAGTAGGTGCGATTGCAGATTAGGTGGGAGGGGGGTCGGAGAAGATGAATATGGGGGGGGGGGGGGGTTATGGTTAAGGTTGAAAGATGAAGCTCTGGTTTTTTAAGAAGAGAGGAGAGAGACAAATGAAAAGGAGACAAATGAGAGAGAGACAATGTCTTGTAGATATAAATGAAGAGAGAGGGTGAGATTTGACATTTGGGGTAAATGACCAAACTACCCCTTTTCCTGATTGCTGAGAGTGGTTCTCGCGGTTCTTACAATTGGGGATGGTTTCTATTTTAGCGGCTCCCTATATATATATATATAAGTATCCGCTAAAATGAGAACCACCTCGAGCTGTTAGAACCGCGAGAACTTTTTGATCCGGGGCGAGGTGGACCAAATTTTTTTTCAGAAACGTAGTTGCATGTATTATAAGCACATTTGTAAAAAAATTCAAAAAAAAAAAAAAGTCGTGTGTGTAGTTTTGAGCACCACAAGTTTGTGTTTACGGGTACCGTAAATTTTCCGGCCAGATTTACGGTACCCGTAAACACAAACTTGTGGCGCTCAAAACTACACACACGACATTTTTTCTACAAATGTTGTTATAATACATGCATCTACGTTTATGAAAAAAAATTTGGTCCACCGCGCCCCCTACGGTGTGGTTCTCACGGTTCTTACAACTCGAGGTAGTTCTCATTTTAGCATTCCCCTATATATATATATGGAAATGATAAAACGAAAACCCACTTGAGTTAAAAACCTTTGTAAAAACCCCATGTAACATTTTTATTTATTTCTAAAAAATAGGAAATGTAACATACATATATTTGAACATTTTTATAAAAGAAAAACAAAAAACGCCAAGTAGTTTATTTTTTAAAAAATGTTAAAAATTTCATATTACATAATATATATGTCCAATAAAATGTAACATACAACTTTTGAACATTTAAAAAAAACTAGAAGGTGTTTTTTACAATTGTTTTTCTAAAAATATTCAAGTACATTTATGTTACATTCCCTGTTTTTTTAGAAAAAAATAAAAATGTTAAAAAGGGTTGTCTTGAGTTCTCTCAACTCAAGTGTGTTTTCGTTTTATCTTTCACCTATATATATATATATATATATATATATATATATATATATATATATATAAGGGATGGTTCAAATGAAAACCACTTTTAACGCGAAAACCGACTAAAAAAGCCTAAAAAAACACACCAATTTTTTTTACAATTCTTTTACTAAAAATCGCTAGGTTTTGTATATAAAAAAAATTCTAAAAAAAAATTGTAGTACACATACACATGTGCAATACAATTTTTTTTTGAAAAAAAGTTTTTTTTATATAGTTCAAATAGCGAAAATTGGTAAAAAAAAATTGGTATTTTTTTGGCTTTTTTAGTTAGTTTTCGAGTTTTCGCGATAACTATTGGTTTTTATTTGAACCTTCCCCTATATATATTTATATATATATATATATATATATATATATATATATATATATATATATGGTAAAAAGTGTCTAAAATGTGAGAAGGGTAAGAAGTGTTTTAAACCATTGGATATTTGATCTAATGGTTGAGATCAATAGGGTATAAAATGTAAATTGTGTTTTAATTAGAAGGACCTTATGTAAAATTGAAGGGCAATAGTGTCTTTTCCAATGTTTCAAATATGGTAACCGCCATCAATCTCCTAAAAACTAGCTATTCAAATTTAATTGCTAAATTATCTCGATCCTAAATTCTAAAAATAGAAAAATATGTAACTGCTGCAAAGAAACGTATAACACTATACATCCATTATATAACACTATACATCTATCATATAACACTATATAACACTATACATCCATCATAGGCATGCTACCAGAAAAATATAACACTATGCATCCATCATATAACACTATATAACCAAAGAACAGTATATAACACCATGTAACAGTATATAATAATATATAAAAAATATATAACACTATACAGTTCTAAATGGTGGTTGCACTATAGAATTAATAATTGATGGTGTTATATAGTGTTTTTTGATGGTTGCGCTACAGAATTATATAACACTACAGAATTATATAACACCAAAAACCATATTATAACACCATATAACACAAATTAACACTATATAACACTATATAAAAAATATATAACACTATGCAGTTCTGAATGGTTGTTGTACTAC
Source organism: Helianthus tuberosus (assembly GCA_030545235.1). Lineage (NCBI taxonomy): Eukaryota > Viridiplantae > Streptophyta > Magnoliopsida > Asterales > Asteraceae > Helianthus > Helianthus tuberosus. The sequence continues at coordinate 122,034,763 of CM060378.1, forward strand.
AGAATTATATAACACTGCACACATTCGTAGATTAATTACTAAAATCGAATTCCTATAATAAAGGGTGGAAGTTATTTTGGGTAGTTATCTTTTAATCAATTAATTGAAAGAAATAGAAAATTACTAATTCACCCTTTTGAATTAATTTAGATATAGGACACTTGTCATCACCATATTATTTCTTACCCTTCTCACACTTTGGGCACTTTTTACAGGATCCTTTACCTATATATATATATATATATATATATATATATAATTATATATATAGGGGAAGGTTCAAATAAAAACCAATAGTTATCGCGAAAACTCGAAAACTAACTAAAAAAGCCAAAAAAACATACCAATTTTCTTTTTGCATACCAATTTTCGCTTTTTAAATTATATAAAAAAACTTTTTTTTCAAAAAAATAAAATAAAATAAAATTTTTGTAGTGCACATATGTAATAGTACACATGTGTATGTGTACTACACATGTGAATTATTATACATGTGCACTACAATTTTTTAATAGTTTTTTTTTATAAAAAAAACCTATGATTTTTAATAAAAAAATTGAAAAAAAAACTTTTTTTGTGTGTTTTTAGGCTTTTTTAGTTAGTTTTCGGCGATAAAAGTGGTTTTCATTTGAACCATCCCCTAAGGGATGGTATGGTTCAAATGAAAAGCACTTTTATCGGGATGGTATGGTTCAAGGGATGGTATGGTTCAAATGAAAACTCGAAAACTAACTAAAAAAGTCTAAAAAACACACAATTTTTTTATTAAAAATCGTTTGTTTTTTATATAAAAATTTTTAAAAAAAAATTGTAGTGCACATGTGTTATAATTCACATGTGTAGTACACATACACATATGCACTACAAATATTTTTTTTTTGAAAAAATGTTTTTTTATATACCTATAATAGCGAAAAATTGTTATGCAAAAAAAAAAAAAAATTGGTATGTTTTTTTTGGGTTTTTTAGTTAGTTTTCGAGTTTTCACGATAACTAGTGGTTTTTCATTTGAACCTTCCCCTAATATATAAAAAATAAAGAACATATATAAGATCAAACGTACGTTTAATCACAAAGTGAGATCACAAAGACGTCATAAATCACCTTATAGTGGGTCATTGACTACTAAAACATAACATAAATAGCCGGGTTAAATGGAATTGTTAAGTAGGGGATGTTTCAAATGAAAACCACTTTTATCGCGAAAACTCGAAAACTAACTAAAAAAGCCTAAAAAACACACAAAAATAATTTTTTTTCAATTTTTTTTATTTAAATCGCTAGTTTTTTTATATAAAAAAATTAAAAAACAAATTTCGTGCACATGTGTAATAATTCACATGTGTACTATTACACATGTGCACTACAAAATTTTTATTTTTTTTTGAAAAAAAGTTTTTTTTATAATTTAAATAGCTAAAATTGGTATGCAAAAAAAAAAAAAAAAATTGGTATGTTTTTTAGTTAGTTTTTGAGTTTTTGCGATAACTAGTGGTTTTCATTTGAACTTCTCCTTATATATTATATATATTGCTTTGTTCCCTTAACATACATGTATAGATAATTTTACATGTTTTATAATTTTTTTTTGCTCTAAACGCATGGTATAAAACTAGTTTGTATATAAGTGACTATATATCTTTGATGCGAAAATGAATATAGTTTTATAACTTTATTGCTCATATGCTACAAGTCATTAGTTTATCTCATATAACGTTTAAGTGCAAGGTAAAATAAAATTGGATGTGACCATATGTTTTGCAATCATTATCGATATAAAAGGAAGGGACAATTTCATATATATTCTTACAAACTTGCAAAATATCAGATATGCCCCTATAAAATTATAAATATCATATTTACCATTATTAGTGTTTAAGATTATATATGATAAATCGATATAAAAAGAAGGGACAATTTCATATATACGCTTACAAATTTGCAAAATATCATATATGTCCCCTGTTAATTATAAATATCATATTTACCCGTGTTTAAGATTATATATGATATATAGATATCATATGTAGATCAAATTTCACTTTATGTTCCCAAAGTTTGCTGGAGATTTTGATTTCAATTTCTATACTATTGTTTTACTTAACAGTGTCAAAGGTTTCCTGGAATGTAATGTGATGTGATTAGAATTTGAATTTGTACACGATTTATTATTTGATTTAGAATGTAGGTGTATTTGTTTCATATAATGGAATGGCATCTGAAAGAAATTGAAATGTAGATTCTCTTTTTTATGTGATTGTTCAATTTCAATTATTATTTTTTTGTTGAAACTAACAAAATAAATAATGGTATTAACATTCTAGTTCCATCAAGATTTCATTTCATTTCATTATGTGAAATGAATGCTACCTTAGTATTTCAGTCTTTAGCACTAACCCCGTCACTATCTGTAGTTGACATAATAATATAACAATCATTCTACATTATGTACATGTAAATATAAAGAATAAACTAATTTAAAAATATTTTTGAACTTAAACATATCTTCAATATGTCAATTCTAAGTTTCTAACCTAAACTTATTTGAATTAGCCACGACCACAACTTAACTTACTGAGACAATGACACCACCATCACACATCGGCCATAGTGTCGTTGCCCAACCACCATTCCTCATCCACCATCACCGCACCAGCCACTATTCCGCATCCTCCTTCAGCGCACCAGCCACCTTCACACATCGCCACACGAGTTTTGAACTTTTTAATGTGATATTGTGATTTATGGCTTCTTTAAAATTCATACTTGGTGTTAAAGTTATAATTTGGGTAGTCTTTTACATATATTAAATGAATTTGAATCAAAACGAATTTACTCGAATTTATCCGGATTCAATTCGAATTCGAATTCTTTAACCGAATACAAATCGAATTCGAATAAGAGTTTTTATTCAAATACGAATTTGAATCGAATAGAGCAAAATTTAATCAAATACAAATTAAAGCAAAAATAAAAAAATATTCGAAAAATTCGATTCGAGTAATTCGAAAATTCGTTATTCTATTTGATGAGCAACCCTAGTTGAAGATTAAAAGATGCGAGACAAAATGTACATTACACACTATTGTGTATAAAATATTTGTATCAAACGCCTAAAAGTTTTTATAAGATGAATTAAAGTTAAATAAAAATTAATAGATGTATTAAATAGTAGTAGAAATTATAACTTGTTATCTTTCATCTATTAGGAGCTATAACTATTATCTAATAAAGAAAATTGGAAAGAAAGGAAGATGCTTCGTAAATACAAGGTGATATGTTGAATTATGTGTATTGAATCATTTCATATTATCTAGTTATTGTATGTTGTTTTCTTTGACCCAACCCATTTTTTCCCTTCATGATTTTTTTTTAACCGCAACCTCACTTTATAAATAAATATAAAGAGCCAGCAAGAGGCTGATGGAACAAAACACAGAAAAAACAAGAACATAAAAGCAAAATTACAACATATCTAAAATATCAAAATCCTTCCACTTCTCCCAAACTGGCCTCTTGATATTAGCCCGGTTACAGATCCAAAGGAAAGCGTCCTCTTTGATCAACTCCACAGTTTTGTTGATTGGAATGAATTTCTCCTTGAATACCTTCTCATTCCTAGCACTCCAAATCCTCTAAACGGTCGTCATAACTATCGTGTAAACCACCCGCTTCCAAACCTTCCCTCCCGGACAAGAAGTAATGTCAGAAGTAAGGCCTTTAAGGTTGCTGATATCCACTGGAAATCGGATACGGACCCAAGTCAAGATATTCCACCAGATACATCTAGCCCAAAGGCAACTAACGAAAATATGATCGGGGTCTTCATCATAAATCCCACATCTAGAACAAATACTATCTGGTAGCTGAACTCCCCTATGCATGAGGCCCACCTTGGACGCGATTTTTTCGATAATAGCCCTCCAAAGAAGGAAATTCACTTTTGGGGGCGCCCAATTGTTCCAATAAAAAATAAACCTTTCATTCGCTGTCACTTCGCGGGCCAGCTCGAGGTCCGAACGGACCTGCTTCACCGAAAAAGGACCATTAGGAGCGGTCCTCCATTTCCACACAGCCCCATCTTTTACTAAATTCTCTTTTATGTTGATGCCTAATTTCGCCAAAGCCGTCTCCACTGAACTCACATCCTTCCACACCCCCAGTATCGATTTTTTCACAGGGATAAAACGGGAAGAGTTGTTAGCATCATTACCTTTATGAATCGCTTCCACCACTTTGGCCCAAAGTTGATTGGGATTTGATTTGAACCTCCATCACCATTTTGCTAGCATAGCCTGGTTAAAACCTTGAATCCCCCCGACACCCATTCCTCCAATTTTTTTAGACTTCATAAGAAGCTCCCACCGAATCCATCTAGTCTTGTTCCCCGTGGTCGATTTTCCCCAAATAAAGTCCCTTCTGATCTTTTCAAGTTTATTAATACCACATTTAGGAGCTGCGAACAAAGAAAGGAAATAGGACGGAAGACTCCCTAGGATAGACTTTGCTAAAGTCATACGACCCGCAAAGGACAAATGGTTCGCTTTCCATTTGGAAAGTTTAGACAAGAATCTGTCCAACACTGGTTTCCAATGTTTTGCTCTTTTCATATTTACACCAATAGGAATACCCAAATGTGTAAAAGGGAGAGAGCCCACCTCACATTTGACCAAACTTGAAAGACGTGCCACCTCCGAATCCGGGACACCAATGCCGTACACTTTACATTTTTGACGGTTAATCTTGAGACCCGAGGCTAGATTTAACCACCTTAAAAGGCGATTTAAAGTGATTATATTGTGTTCCGACCATATGCCAATGAAGAGGACATCATCCGCGTAGCAAAGATGCGTGATATTCTGGCCTCCGTTTGGAAGTTGAATTCCATAGAATAGACCTAAGCTGCCCGCCCTGTACAAGAACATATTATTGATCTCCATAGCAATGATGAAAAGAAAAGGGGAAAGCAGGTCTCCTTGCTGTAAACCTTTTTTGAATTTGAATTCTTTGGTAGGCGATCCGTTAACAAGAACCGACCCCATACCCGAATACAGACAACCCTTGATCCACTCCATCCATTTTATCGGGAAATTAATTTTCTCCATCATTCGAAAAAGAAACTTCTAATTAATTGAATCATAAGCTTTTTCGAAATCGACTTTGAAAATGAGCATTTGAGTTTTGGATTTTTTGCCCATGCCACTACTTCACTTATAATGAGAGGACTGTCGAGGATGTTACGGCCCCCCACAAAAGCCGATTGATTCGGAGACGTAATCTCATCGATAACCATTTTGAGCCTATTTGCCAACACTTTGGCAATGATTTTAAGATCGAGCCAACAAGCGAAATAGGGCGGTAGTTGGCAAGCTACTACGGGTCTTTTGTTTTTTGGGATAAGAGAAATAAAAGAGGAGTTGCATCCCTTACTAATAGTGCCGGAAGTATTGATCTCATTCATCATCCCCACAACCAAAGGTTTAACATTACTCCAAAAGGATTTAAAAATTTTCAACGAGAAGCCGTCTGGGCCCGGCGTTATCCCCCATCACAGCTCTTAATAGCCAACATGACTTCATCTTCTGAAAAACGGTCACAAATAGTAGTGCACATATGCTCCGAAATACTAAGGAGGCCATAGTTGACGAAATCGGGTCTGCGACGAATTGGTTCCGAAAATTGTTTCCTGAACCATAACCTGATCTCCTCTTTTAACTCCATTGGACTTGCACCGTGGCATTTGGCCAATGACTCATAAAAAGATCGTTGACCAAAAACCTATCAATTTTACTCAATTTTACATCGATATGTCCAGAGATATAAGTGTACTTACCCCCAAACATGGATTATTCCAGGAGACCATATCTAAAGATTAAACCATTAAAAGCATCCGAAGACCCCTTGTCGAATCTTGAGTTAACCCGCTCATCTTCCGACCGCACATCGTTAAAATCACCTAATAAGACCCATATTTCGAGAGGATTAATGAGCTTAACAATATCGTTCCAAAGCAATCTTCTGCTTCCCGGGTCATTAGGAGCGTGGAGATTGAGGATGTTAACTTTATCATTGGTTCCCTGAATATGACCCGACAAAATCATGAATCTTTGGTGTTTAGTGATCTGCTCCACGCTAAAGATTTTAGGATTCCATAGAGATGCCAAACCCCCTATCTGCCTACCGAACCGACATAAGCCGTCCGCATCGCAGAATTATCCCAGTAACAACGTAGATCCACTTCCGACAAGTGCTCCTGATGAGTCTCTTGCAAACCGATAAAGTCTGCCTTCAGCTTGCACTTAAGACTACGGACCCAAAACCCCTTACGAGAATCACAAACCCCATTCATATTAATTGAAACAAAATTCACTGGCACATTTCTTTCTCCATTTCCCCACTGACTAGCTTCCTCACGTGATTTTCAAACCCTTCCACGCCAATACCCAAACACTATCCGAATTCAAGGGTTCTAGAGACTTCATTATCAAACAGGATCCGATGATGGTCCAAACCCTTCCACGCCAATACCCAAACACTCTCCGAATTCAAGGGTTCTAGAGACTTCGTTATCAAATAGGATCCGATGATGGTCCTCCTCCGGGTTTACTTCATCTGCCTCCGTATCAACAAACCTTCTCGATCCAGTTTCTTCAGCCCTCTGTTCCTCTACTTCTAGTCTGAATATTTCAGTAACGTTAAAAGGGTCAGAATCGATAGGGTCCACTTCCTTATTAAGGTCTAGAATATTCACTCCCTGGGCCTGATTATATTTCTTTGATTTTCTTTTGGGCCGAGTTGTGATGTAACTGGGCCTAGGAGATACCTGGATCCCTCCACAGCCCACATCAGCATCCCCACTAACGGTAGGCCCCACATTTTCTCTGTCAGTGTTACAATCCCCATTATGGTCATCTTTGTCCCCACTATCTCTCTCCTCATTTAATGCGCGTGCATGAATGGATTAGTATATTTTGCTTTTACGAGGGGCATGCAGTTGATAGAACATATCTTGTTCAATTAAAAAGTTAAATTCAAATGATTATGCCTTGAAAGACAAGAACACAAGGTCAAATTGCAAAAACTTGAAACAAGCAATAATTTCCGTTTTCGAGTATTGTAAAGTTAATTTATGTTATAAAGCCCCAGTTGGAGTCATTAAACTGTTGGAAGCTAAAATAAGAAATTTTTTTGGGCGGGTTTAATAATAATAACATAATGAACTGGGTGACTTGGGAGTGGGTTACGTGGCCTAAATCAAATGGGGGGTTGGGTATCAGTCGTCTCAAAGAAGTTAATGAGGCCTTTCTGGTCAAATGGGGATGGAGGTACCTGGTTGAAAATCAAAGTTTATGGAGGAAAGTGATTGATGCTTGTCATGGCAAAATAAATCAGAGGTGTTTTCTTCCTTTTAACGATAATCTGAGAGGGTGTTGGAAAAATATTGTGAAATCAACTTATAGTATTAAAATCAAAAGGAAGGGTTTAAACCATTTGATCTTGGGTAAGGTTGGGAACGGGAAAGATATTAGGTTCTGGATCGACACATGAGAAGGAGATACTCCTTTTTTGGAAAGATGGCCACATTTTTTTGGGTTGGAATTGTTTAAAAATTGCAGGGTTGCAGACAGAATGGAGATGAACAGGGGAAATGGTGGGTTTACTTGGAACTGGTCTAGACTGCATGAGTCGAACGTGGAGCTAAAGGAGTGGCAGGAATGCAGAGAGACCCTTATTAAGGTGACACTAAAAAATTCTAAGGATAGGTGGGTCTAGATTGAAGATAGCAAAGAAGGTTTTTCGGTGAAGGCTGTTAAAAAGGCCTTGATTGTCGAAAGGGGAAATAGTCAGCTTCCTAATTTCGATTGGTGTAAATGGGTTCCTATTAAATGCAACATTATGGCTTGGAGAGGTAACTTGGATAGACTTGCTACAAGAGTGAACTTAAGAAGAAGGAATGTGGACATTACATCTGTTATGTGCCCTTTTTGTAACGAGTTTGAGGAAACGGCGGAGCATGTTTTCTTGGCGTGTTCAGTAGCGACTCGGGTTTGGGCAGAGACAAGTGTTTGGTGTAAAATCCCTCCGATTTATATTTTCGATTTCAAAGACTTTTTGGATATTCATATTTATTCTCAAATCGGTAAGAAGGCTAAGAAAATCATCCAAGGGTTGGTGATTATTTCGTGTTGGAGCATTTGGAAAGGAAGGAACGAGTTGGTTTTCAATCAAATCAGTCGTAGTCCGCAGGAGATTGTGAGGGAGATTAAGTCGAGAGGGTATGCTTGGTTTAAAAATAGAACGTCTTGTAATTATATTAGTTGGGGTGATTGGTGTAAATACCCTATGTATATGTTGTATTTTTTTGCCCTTTGCCCGTTTGGGTCGGGGGTGTGTGTGTTGTTTGGTCTTTCGCCCGTTTGGGTCGAAGATGTGTTTTTAATGAAGTTCTCGTTTCAAAAAAAAAAAAATGTAAACAATGTTTGATTAGCTACATAAACATGTCTTACACACATTGTACATTTAACCTAAAGCATTTTCTATGTACTTACACACCAACCATTTAATCTAACTAAGATGTATTGGATGATCAAGTACTAGTATACTATAAATTGTCAATCGAATTTTTCCAAGATACAACCACATATGAATAATTACTCACATTCACGTGTTAAGGCTCATAACCATTCAAATGTTTAAACATGATATCGTTAGAAATAGGTTGTGTTACCACTTGTTAACTCGATGATTATAGATATATTCAATATGTTATAGACCATTCATATAAACACAACCATAAATAGGAACCCATGTGTCACAACTCATTATAAATCCAAGTGTTGAGTACCACCATCAATCAAAGTCAACTGAAGAACACAAAAAAAACAAGCTTTCGAGTGGATGACGAACCGAACCAAAGGCCTCAACACCTGCTGGAACACATGGAGAAAATTCTAGGGTATAGATTGAGAACTCAAGTAACTCGATGGGACAGTATTATTAGTTGTTTTGTTTCTTTTCTTACTGTACCTTTTCATTTTCCAGTTTTGGAACATGTATGTTGTAGCTGCTTGCTACAATTTTCAGTTTGTGTAATAAAACGGTTCCATTGACATTAAAAAAAATCAAAGTCAAACACTATTATTAAGCAAACCATAACCTCAACTGAGTTCAGAGGGGTTATCTGGATATACAATGTCGATAAGAGGCAAGCATGGTTATAAGAATTAAGAACACATTTAACAATTCCAGAAAACTAATAAGAAAAACGAGAAAAGGTGTCATCAATACACGTTCAAATCTGAAATGTGCCGCTCTCGTATGTAGTCAAATCTAGTATTACGTTAAAAATACCCTTTATACAATTTATTCAATTTAATATTTCTATTATTTTTACTATTATTTTTCTAATTTTTGTTCTTTATATTTTGTGCATGAGGCATTGGTCTGGCTTGTTGATGTTGGGCTTGGCTAGCTGTGTTGGTTCGTGGGTTGCTCTCCTTCAAGTGGATGTCTGTTGATTGTTGTGTTACTATTTTGGGCTTATTACCGTTGGCCTTTGGCCCGGTCTATAGAAGAGAGAGATCATGAGACTTTTGTCTCATTCAACACATAATATCTTCTTTGATCTTTCTTTCTCTCTCAAGAACCTTCATACGCAAAGTTAGGGTTTCTTGTTTCTTGTGAATTTGAGTGTTTGGTGATCATATTGATCATCAGAGATAGAGCAGATCATCATGTTGATGATCTGCATGATCTGCATTGGTTGTGTGTTTTACTTTGATTAGAATCTTGTACCTTGATAGATCTGATGATTTCTCTAGTGGTGGTTTGCTTTGGAAGAAGAAAGCCCTATCTTAGGGTTTGTTCTCAAAGGTTGTTTTTTTAGCTTGACTGTGTAGCCCTAATTAAAGGCTACAAGTCTTGATTGCTTGGAGTTATACACACCCACTGTGAAATTGTTCTATCTCTTTCTCTTTATTTTCTGTGTTGTCACTGTGTCTGTATGTCTAGGCATATTGCAACCGGGTTCGTCAGACCGACTTTGTTTAACAGGGATACAGAGAGGGTTCACTTTGTTGCATTGTCTGGTTCTTGTTTGCATCTTTTATGTTTATTTGTTGTCATCTTTTTTAGTTCATTGTGTCTAGGTCTAAGTAACTCCCTTGACACATTTTGCAGAGGCACTTTTGAGTGATGAATCTCTGATCTGACTCTCCGTCTTGTCTTGGCTTCGCCTTGTGTGTGTTTCTACTTGCATTCTTGTGTATTTGTTTCCGTTTTTTATTTGCTTTCTTGATTTTCACTATAATTGATAAGAGAAGTGATACTCTTATTACTTCTACTAATGGTACTCTTTTTAGTAAAATTTATACTGGTGATCCATTGTTTCTTCATCCTAGTGATTCTGCTAACTTGACTATTGTTAATATAAAATAAAACGCACTGATAACTACACTGTTTGGGCTAATGCTCTTGCTTTACAAGTTAAGAACAAATTTGGTTTTGTTGATGGTTCTTGTGTTAGATCCACTACTGATGAGGTTTTAGGGAGACAGTGGGATAGGTGTAATTCTATTGTTCTTACTTGGATCTTAAATTATGTGTCTAATGAATTATATTTGGGTCATGTGTATTCCAAGTTGCTTCTGATGTTTGGAAAGAATTGAAAGAGACATATGATAAAGTAGATAGGTCTATAGTGTTTAATTTCTGTCAAAAGATTAATTCGTTTTCACAAAATGGTATGCCTGTCTCTGAATATTATCACACGTTGAATTGTATATGGAAACAATTAGATCAAATTCTTTCACTTCCAGCTTGTACTTGTGATGCATCTAAACAGTCTAATTATTTTAATCATCTTATTAAACTGATGTAGTTCTTAATGGGTCTTGATAGTACTTACTAGTCTGTGAGAACTTCTTTGTTGACTAGGGAAAATCTTCCTTCTGTAAAGGAAGCTTTTTCTGCCAATTTTACAGAAGAGTGTCATAGAAATCCAAACAGTTTTTCTGATAAAGTTCCTAATAATCCTGTTGGTTTTGTTGTTAAAACTAGTCAGTCTTTTTATTTAAAAAGGAAGAATGTTAGAACACCTAATCCAAATCTTAAATGTTCTCATAGCAATAAGACCGGACATACTGTTGAGAAATGTTTTGAACTTACTGGTTATCATTCTAGGATGAAGTCTAAAACCAATGGTAATAAGGGTAGTAGGGTTAGTAAAAATGTTGTTATTGATAATTCTGATACTGCTACTACTTCTACTATGAGTTGTTTGACTAATGAATAGATTGCTCAGTTGCTCTGCCTCCTGAATTATAAACCCAGAGGTGATCCTCAGTGAAGTAGTTTTATTGGTAGGTGTAATCCGTGTGCTTTAATAGTTTTGTTGACATGTCTTGTAAACCTACTTGTGATTTCAAACCTGTTTACTGTTTTTCCAACTTTATTAACTTGAAATACCCGGTTATTTTATTTCATAATTCGGGATAAACCCGTAAGTTACAATAGAGGAATTTCACAAGTAAATTCCCTGATTTATAAAACATGTTTATTCATTTTAACTGAGCCACCTCTTCAAGCTTGTTAGTGCTCCGTAGCACGTTTCCTTGATTTACAGCAGGTTGCCTGAAACATGTTTTAAAAATATTTTATCAGCGGGGAAATGCTGGCGAGTTATTCAAGTTTGATAAAACGACACATGGTTATAAATTACAGCATAAGAGCGATTACAATGGCTTTTATCTTATTTTTATCTGGCGCCGTGTCACCTGGTGACGATGGTCATACCACTATTGGGTCTTTCCCCAAGTAGTGACGTTTATCACTGTTATGATTTATTAGCCTAACCCGTGAGAAATTAGTAATGTGCACAATACCCCACTAGCCAGTGATTCAAGATAACTACGACTTAATCCCTGTAATTATAACTTTTGAAAATGGAGTATTGTAAAATACTTTTAACAAAAGAGAATAACTCACATTGCAGATTTATACGGACAGAGCTTAGCCTACTAATTAGCCTTGTAACCTAATTTAAATAACAATGCACACGAACTAGGTTAGTAACTAATACAACATTTACGATAACTCACAAAATTAAAACCCTCACAACGAATGACAAAGTGCGATACTTAAACATCCATTGGATTGATTTCAATCGATCGGACATTGAATCATAGCAGCGATCGAGTTATTACCCTGTTATCGCGGCAGAATTCGAGCTTATGTGTGTGTTTTGTAGTAAAAAGACTATAACTCAGTGTGTATAACGTATTTTAACGTCGAACCAACGCAGAAATCTAAGTGCCAATGCCCTCTATTTATACTGAAAATTTTGGACCTTCGCGTGACGCGAGGGGTCACGTAGGTGCGTCGCGTGACGCGAGGGGTCACACTCTACCATAGGGTAGCCATGTCCCTAACTAGCTTAGCTGAGTTGACGGAATATCAAAATTCGATTTTGACAGCAAATTATGTGGATAATCGTCAATAGGGAATACCCCCCCTTCAGTTTTAGGTGCCCTGATCCTGATTCTGATTGTTCTGAAAATTTTAGGGTTTATGCAGGATCACTTGGGGGTCTCAATTAGGGTTTCCTATTGGAGTAAATATAATAAGAAATAATAGTTTTGGTGAGAGTTGTTACATCCTCCCCACCTTAATAAAAATCTCGTCCTCGAGATTTATTGGAATAAGTAGGGATATTTTCGCTTCATCTCTGATTCCTGCTCCCAACTGTATTCAGGTCCTCTCCTTGAATCCCACTTAACTTTGACCAATACTAGTCGTTTGTGTTTGAGAAACTTGATCTTTTTGTCTTCTATCTGCAGTGGCTTCTCAACAAATTTTAATTTTTCATTTACCTCTACATCTTGAACAGGTATTACCAGAGATTCATCCGATAAACATTTCTTGAGGTTGGATACATGAAATACATCTTGTATCCCAGCTAGCTCCTCTGGTAGTTGTAAACGATAGGCAACCGGTCCTATACGTTGGATTACTGGAAATGGTCCTACGTATCTTGGACTCAATTTTCCTTTCTTACCAAATCGTACCACTCCTTTCCAAGGAGAAACTTTTAACAGTACTTTGTCTCCAACTTGGAATTCTAATGGCTTGCGCCGATTGTCGGCATAACTCTTCTGGCGATCTCGAGCCGTTTTCAGTCTTTCTTTGATTTGAGTGATCTTGTCAGTAGTTTCTTGTACTATTTCAGGACCTGATAATTGACTTTCTCCTATTTCTGCCCAACATACGGGTGTTCTGCACTTTCGTCCGTACAGTGCTTCGAATGGGGCAGCTTCAATGCTTGAATGATAATTATTATTATAGGAGAATTCAATTAAAGATAGGTGACCATCCCAATTTCCACCAAAATCTATCACACATGCCCTAAGCATGTCTTCCAAGGTTTGGATCGTTCTTTCACTTTGTCCGTCTGTCTGAGGATGATATGCACTACTCAGATTTAGTCGGGTTCCCATTGCTTCTTGAAAACTTGTCTAGAAGTGGGAAGTGAAACGACTATCTCTATCCAATACAATGGAGAGTGGAACTCCATGTAAGGATACTACTTCATCTACATACAACTTTGCTAACCTTTCCATGGTAAAGGTTTCTTTCATGGGTAGAAAGTGAGCAGATTTGGTTAATCGATCCACAATTACCCAAATCGCATCATTACCTTTTCTGGTTTTGGACAACTTAATAACAAAATCCATTGTTATGAGTTCCCATTTCCATACAGGCATTTTTAATTGTTGTAGTAGACCTGAAGGTTTCTGGTGTTCGGTCTTAACTTGTGAACAAGTAAGACATTTAGAAACATATCTTGCTATATCCTTTTTCATTCCTATCCACCAGAAATTATTCCTTAAATCTTGGTACATTTTATTGTTACCAGGATGCATGGTATATCTAGATTTATGGGCTTCCTCTAAGATCTTATGTCTTAAATTTCCTTGCTTAGGTACCCAAATCCTTTTCTTATGGAATCTCCAAATTCCATTACTTCCTTGCTCTAATTCTTTTATTATTCCTTTCATTCCTTCATCATCGTCCTTGATTGCTGTTCCTTGAATGCTTTTCAGTTGCTCCATTAAATCTAACTGTAGATTTAATCTGAGAGCACAAACTCGTCTTTGCTTTTCATGATACTTACGACTTCAGGCATCTGCAACTACATTTGCCTTTCCTTCGTGATATTAAATATCACAGTCGTAATCACTTAGGATTTCCATCCATCTCCTTTGCCTCATGTTCAATTCTTTTTGCCCAAATATGTATCTTAAACTTTAATGATCTGTATAGACAGTAAACTTACTCCCATACAGATAGTGTCTCCAAATCTTAAGGGCAAAAATTATGGCTCCTAATTCTAAGTCATGATTCGTATAGTTTTCCTCGTGCTTTTTCAATTATCTTGAGACATACACAATTACCTTCTTGCGTTGCATAAGCACACATCCTAATCCTAATTTAGAAGCATCACAGTACACTTCAAAATCCTCTGTTCCTTCTGGTAAAGCTAGAATTGGAGCATTTGTTAACTTTTGCTTCAAAATCTTAAAAGCTTCTTCTTGCCTAGGTCCCCATTCAAACTTAACTGCTTTACAGGTTAGCTTACTTAATGGTACAACTATTTTGGAAAAATCCTTAATAAACCGTTTATAGTATCCGGCTAATCCTAGAAAACTTCTAATTTCCATGGCTGACTGCGGAACTTTCCATTTGGTGATCGCTTCTATCTAAGAGGGATCTACATGGATTCCTTCGTGATTTACCATGTGACCTAAAAATTGCACTTCTTGTAGCCAAAATTCACACTTCGAGAATTTGGCGTAGAGTTTCTCTTTTCTTAACAAAGTTAAGAGTGCATGCAGGTGCTCACAATGCTCCTCCTGGCTTTTGGAATAAATAAGTATATCGTCGATGAAGACAATTACAAATTTATCCAAATACAGTTTACAGATTCTATTCATCATGTCCATAAATATTGCAGGAGCATTTGTTAACCCAAAGGGCATGACTGTAAACTCGTAATGACCATACCTAGTTCTGAAAGCAGTTTTAGGTATGTCTTCTTCTTGTACCTTCAATTGATGATACCCAGAGCGTAAATCTATCTTAGAAAAATATCTAGCTCCTTGGAGTTGATCGAATAGATCATCAATCCTAGGTAATGGGTATCGATTCTTAATTGTAACTTTATTTAATTCCCTATAATCGATACACATTCTCATTGACCCATCTTTCTTCTTTACAAACAACACTGGAGCTCCCCACGTGGATGAACTAGGTTGTATAATCCTTTACTTAGTAATTCATCTAATTGCTTTTTCAATTCTAGCATTTCAGTGGGTGCTAACCGATAAGGTGCCTTAGCTATCGGTGTAGTTCCAGGAATTAGATGAATTCTAAATTCAACTTCCCTATTGGGTGGTAATCCAGGTAGTTCTTCTAGGAATACATCTGGGTATTCTGAAACTACTGGAATTTCTTTGAGTTCTTTACCCTTAGTGTTAATGATTACTGAAATCATATACACTACTCCTCGCTTGCGTTCATAACTAGCAACTTTCATTACTGAAATGAACTTCATGGGTTTTCGCGGCTTATCTCCTGTAACCATGATTACTTCTCCTGTGGGTGCACACATTTCTATGGAGTTCTTATCACAAAGGATTCGAGCATGGTTGGCTACTAACCAATCTATTCCTATCACGACATCGAATCCAGCCAAATTCATTGGTAATAGGTTTGCAGAAAATTTATTTTATTTTAACAGAATTTCCATCTGCCGTTTCGACTGTAAAAATTTGCCTAAGGTTGGTTAAGGGTAAGTTAAGAGCTTGACAAAATGAAGTATTTATAAAACTTTGGTTTGCACCAGAGTCAAATAATACTTTGGCATAGACGTTGTGAACTAAGAACGTACCAGCTATCACGTCCGGAATTAATTCTGCTTCCTGAGTAGTCAACTGGAAGGCTCTTACGTTTTTCTTTGTAGCTCCTTCTGCTGGTTTGGCCAATTTCGGGCAATCTGGCCTAAAATGTCCAGCTTCTCCGCAGTTGTAGTAGACTGTTGCTTTCTTCTTCCTGCAATCTTCTTCTTGATGCCCCGGAATTTTGCAGAAATTGCAATATCCTTTGCATCTTCCAAAATACTTCCTTTTACAAGCATTGCAAAATGGAGCAGTGGAAGATTGCCCAGTTCCCTTTCTCCTGAAATTGCTTCTGTTACCCATACGAAACCCCTGGGTAATCTTTTGGGCTACTTCCTTCTTCCGGGTTTCTTCTCTTGTGCGTACCAGTCCATCGGTTAGGGTGTTAGCTAATTCCACAACATCGTCTATTGTGCGTGGTCTCGCAGCTTTGACGATATCTCGAATTTCTCCAATCAATCCCCAAATATAGCGGGAAATAAGCACCGGCTCTGGCGATGCCAGGGTTGGTACTACTCTCGCATACTCGAAGAATGTCGAAGTATACCCTCGACAGTCTACACCCACCATTCGGTGGTTTAGGAATTTATTTCCCATTTGTTCCTTTTCATATTCGGGACATAATTTTCTTTCTACTAACTACTTAAATTCTTCCCAACTCATGGCATAGGCCACATTTCTTCCTTTGGCTTGAAGTACCGTATTCCACCATTCTAGCGCCCCTTCTTTGAAAAGATGCGACGCGTACATGACCTTATCTTCCTCGGCACATTTACTTATTGTAATTACTGCCTCGTTTTTCTCTAACCAATGCAGTGCCACAGTCGCGCCTTCGTTACCTGCAAACTCAGTTGGTTTACAGGCAAGGAACTCCTTGTAAGTGCAACCAGGTGTTGCAGCTTTTATTTTCTTAAGGAGTGGAGCTTGCATCCCATCGTTGTCGTTATTAGTATGGTTGACGCCTCCGTTTATACTATTACTGAAATTATCACCGTGAGTACGTTTGCTAGGAATAATTTGTTGAGGTTCAACTGGATTTCTAGCAGCAGCAAGTATTGCTAGAATAGCATTGGCTATTCCCTGAGCAACGATATTCTCGATATCTTGCCTATTCAGAAATTGATCTTCGTTGTTATGCTCAGATTGATTCACTTCATTATCAGGTTCATTACCAGCATGTGCCATCTGGTAATTAATTTATATATAAGTGATTAGTATAAAATAAGAAACAACCAAATATAACAAACAATCGCACATAATCACATAAACAAATATATAGCCAAAATTGTCAATTTCTCGACTTCCATTTTTATATATTATAATATGCTTCCGTACACCCTGATTATCTTACACAAGTTTTATTGTTTATTTTACACGTTTTATTTTTATTATTATATTATTATTAAACATATGCTTCCACCATTCCACATTATCCCATCAGTTGGCGTTTTCATAAACGACGCTCCCTCTCGTCGTACTTCCAGGAGATCTGTTCTCCTACCTCTCTAATTCCCATTGCTCATTGCAAGAACAGATCTCCTGGAAGTACGACGAGAGGGAGTTCAGCTAAATTCCCATTGCTCATTGGTGGGTTTGGTACAGGTTCTGGGTCAAACCGAGGGAAAAAGGTATAAGGATTATTGAGGAGGTTTTGAAACTGCCAGTCGTTGGTCCACCATTCGTCCATTCCTAGAGGTTGAGTGTGAATCAAAGGTTCTGGGATTGCTGGTTCTAAGTTTATTGGAAGTTGGGTTTCAATAGGATAGGTAAAAATGTTTTCATTGACAAGCTTAATGGTATCACAGCTTGCCAGTATGAAATCTAGCTCTTCTTGCAATGTCATTTCCTCAGCTTGCTTGGAGCTTTCTCCAATCTCTTGCTTGGAGCGTTCTCCAATTTCTATTCCTTTTCCTTTATCAATAGGATTTTCTATCTTGGGAATTTTCCTAGTTGCTGGTTTCCTTCTGCGCACACGCCTCCATCCCACAAATCTTCTCCTTTTCTTAGGCTATTGTTTTTCCGGAGGTGGAGCTTGGAATTCCATAGGTTCCTCAACATCGGCTATGTAACCAGTAAAGTCTCTGGAAACTTCTATTTTCACGGGATAAAGATTGAGATTCTGAAGGGCTTCAGACAATTCATTCATGTTGTTTAGCATTTATAAAGAAACACACAAATTTTTAGGTTAAATTTTTGTAAATTAAATTTTCACAGAATCACAGAATAGAAACATAAAATCTAATAACCCATTTTATTGAAACAAAATATTTATAGTCTATATTTATTACAACGAAATTCAAAATATACTAGTGGTTATTTATAGATTAAAGTTTCTGGCTGTTGGATAATATGGGTGATGATACTGATTTGGTGATTTAATAATAAGTTAGCATTTACTGCTGTAGTAGCTAACGTGTAGAGATTTGACCATTTTTCATCTAACTCATCTTCCCATGGTGGATTGATACCTACTCCTTTTTGTTGTGACTTCTTCATTTTCTCTTGACCTTTTCTAATAATCAAACTTCTTTTATTTGGGGAAAGTGGTTTCTCATACTGTGCCCTACGAACAAATATTCCCTCCTCAGTATCTACTGAGTATCTTGAGGAATTTGATTGGGATGAGGATCCCTTATCTTTTGGTACACTATCTAATTGACGATAGATGTCCGAAAGCTTTTGCTTACCCATACTGTAACTAACAAGTAGTCAATTAAAAAAACATATAATCACAGAATGGCAATCAGGAAAATTAAGTCTATTTAAATACTTAATAGGCTTAAATCAGTGGCTCAATTAGTGTGGCTCTGATACCACCTTTTCCTGTCACGGCCCCAGCCCCGGTTTGACCCGGTCCGGAGCCGCGGGACAGGAACCCGTGGTATTTATTAAATGATGCGACAGCGGAAGATTTTTAACAGGATCTTTTAAAACTTGAAATGCCTGATTATTTTATTTCATAATTCGGGATAAACCCCGTAAGTTACAATAGAGGAATTTCACAAGTAAATTCCCTGATTTATAAAACATGTTTATTCATTTTAACTGAGCCACCTCTTCAAGCTTGTTAGTGCTCCGTAGCACGTTTCCTTCATTTACAGCAGGTCGCCTGAAACATGTTTTAAAAATATTTTATCAGCGGGGAAATGCTGGCGAGTTATTCAAGTTTGATAAAACGACACATGGTTATAAATTACAGCATAAGAGCGATTACAATGGCTTTTATCTTATTTTTATCTGGCGCCGTGTCACCTGGTGACGATGGTCATACCACTATTGGGTCTTTCCCCAAGTAATGACGTTTATCACTGTTAGGATTTATTAGCCTAACCCGTGAGAAATTAGTAATGTGCATAATACCCCACTAGCCAGTGATTCAAGATAACCACGACTTAATCCCTGTAATTATAACTTTTGAAAATGGAGTATTGTAAAATACTTTTGATAAAAGAGAATAACTCACATTGCAGATTTATACGGACAGAGCTTAGCCTACTGATTAGCCTTGTAACCTAATTTAAATAACAATGCATACGAACTAGGTTAGTAACTAATACAACATTTATGATAACTCACAAGATTAAAACCCTCACAACGAATGACAAAGTGCGATACTTAAACATCCATCGAATTCACGAAGAATGACAAAGCATAACCCTAATTTGGGCAGCACTTAAACATCCATTGGATTGATTTCAATCGATCAGACATTGAATCGTAGCAGCGATGGAGTTATTACCCTGTTATCGCGGCAGAATTCGAGCTTATGTGTGTGTTTTGTAGTAAAAGACTATAACTCAGTCTGTATAACGAATTTTAACGTCGAACCAACGCAGAAATCTAAGTGCCAATGCCCTCTATTTATACTGAAAATTTGGGACCTTCGCGTGACGCGAGGGGTCACGTAGGTGCGTCGTGTGACGCGAGGGGTCGCATTCTACCATAGGGTAGCCACGTCCCTAACTAGCGTAGCTGAGTTGACGGAATGTCAAAATTCGATTTTGACAGCAAATTATGTGGATAATCGTCAATAGGGAATACCCCCCCTTGAGTTTTAGCGGCCCTGATCCTGATTCTGATTGTTCTGAAAATTTTAGGGTTTATGCAGGTTCACTTGGGGGTGTCAATTAGGGTTTCCTATTGTACTAAATATAATAAGAAATAATAGTTTTGGTGAGAGTTGTTACAGATGTTTTCTGAATAATATAAACCATACAAGTTTTATTAACGAGTTTCTACGAGATGTTTTACAATTTGATTTAATAAAACAAATGTTTTAGAGTTAAGAATCATGGCTATGAGATTTTATAAATTATAACCAACTTGATTTGAGTTGGTTAATTATGTCGCAATACTATACTTTTCAAAACAAGGTTTTTATATAAGTATTGCAACATGTAAAACGAGCCATGAATCTGACGCTCATATAAAACCTATGTACTTGCCGGCATTTTTATGCTGACGTATTTTCACGTGTGTTTCAGGTACCATAGTTGATGATGTTTGATGATGATTGATGATGATATTTATGTACGCTCACATAGGAATGGACGTGGCCTTAGTGACTTAATAACAATGAAAGTCTATTTGTTCATGTTTTGTTTCTAATTCCAATGTAATGTAATACATTTAATTCAATAAAACGAAATTGTTTAATCCATGGTTGTGAAACAATGATTCTGTTACAACACTCCCCGACGTTTCCGCCACGTTTTGTTGTTTTACGTGGTCGGGGTGTGACAGAAAAGTTGGTATCAGAGCCAATGGTTATAGGGAATTAGGTTATTAGTAATGCTTGGACCTAGACTATAACCTTCCTAGGACCCTAACACATGATTCTTATGTTTAGATCTTAAAACAATAATGTCACTTATCCTTAGGTGACAACCACAACAAGAACATAAATTCGAATCCGCTTTGAAAATCAATCATCTGTTCTAGGATGATTTATTGTAAGGTTTTGAACCTTCAAAGTTTTTGAAATCTCATCAAAGTTTGGGTCTAAATAATATGAACACGTGCAAACTGGAAGGGTGGATGCCTGTACTATGAGCTTTCTATCTAAGGCTAGAGTGTTCATACAAATCCACATAATCGGACCAGTCACTCTTACCTGGGAACTCTTGGGGTGAGTGTCCACTTATAGGCGAGCATGTCTTCGCGATACATTATATTGACCCATTTACTTTGATTAGTCACCGTCTCATTTGTTTGCCTTAGGTAACAAACAAATGATTGCAATTTCTATGCGTTATCATTCTGTTTTGATTATCCGATATCATTTCACTTGTTTCCTCCCATATCTTTCATTATCCTCATGATGCCTCTTCATCGCCACAACAATGTTCAAAGTAGGTGCTGCAATTTCCCAACAAATAGGCGTCGTACTCCAGAAGACCATTGATTTAGCTATCACCATGACTCACCTCAGGGATGAAGCCGTATAAGGGAACCGCTCCTTGGTGCAATCAATGACATCTTCATCATCCGAATCAAATAACCTGTCTCAAATGTACCCACGGTGGACGATGGGGACAATTGGTTAACATGTGCCGCTTTGCAATCCAAAGAAAAGCTGTTACAAATCCTACTGCTGCTCAACCTTCAAATTCTGCTTCATATGTCGCCTTGGCATATCTAGCGCCTCAACCTCATGAACTTTCTACCTTGTGTATCGACTTAAGCACGCCTAGTGCAAGGTGTCGAAACACCTCTCGTTACACAAATTCCGAAATCCATATAGGATCTTTCTATCCTCATAATTAGATCCTTGTGGATGGGTATCGTTCATCGGAGCCCTTAATTGAATTATTCGTATGCCTTAATCCGTACATTAAGATTCAATAAGGACAAAGCCAAATTCCTATTAAGATCATCCTATCTTCATAGACAGATTCCTGAAAATGATTAAAGTGCCAAATGAAATCCATGGATTGGATTCCTGGTGTGCTTTTAATATCTGTGTCCAAAGATAACAAATTAAAAGTCAAATTAAACAAATATGTGATTATGTGCTTATGTGTTTCCTTTTTATGTTTTTGTGTGATCCAAGTTTTTGTTATCCAAATCCTCGTAGAATCTTCCATATCTTTGTATAAGGGATTCATAGTAGGATATCCAAAGGTACTACCTTAAATCCTTAATGGGCTTCTACGTAATAGTAAAGACCCTTGGATTATAATGTACTATTCCATAATTAGACCCCTTGAGTGGTCTAGTTAAACAGATTGATCCAAAAATCTGGTTAGGAATATCATGTGATTATAGAGCTGAAGAGACTCCTTGGTGGTCTAATTAAAGAGATCATTTGTCGATCTAATTAAAAGGACCCTATGATAGTCTAGTCACACTCATCACAGGTTTGATTTTCTTCCCCTTCACATTACAAAACAAACTGTGCGGACTGTGCAAGGAATTACGTAATTATGGATGCATACATAATTATGGAATTCAGTGCACAGAAACGACAGCAAGTTTTGTCATGTGTCTAGAGTTGACTCAGTTCATTTCTGTTTCTAAAGAATACCCATTGAGGAAATGACTCATTCCGTTCATTTTTGTTTCTGAAGAATATCCATTGAGGGAAATGAATATCCCTGATTTTTCTTTTTCCTTCATTTCCGTTTATGAAGAATACCCATTGAGGAAAATGACTCATTCCGTGCATTTTTGTTTCTGAAGAATATCCATCGAGGGAAATGAATATCCTTGATTCTTCCTTCATTTCCATTTCTGAAGAATACCCATTGAGGAAAATGACTCATTCCATTCATTTTCATTTCTGAAGAATACCCATCGAGGGAAATGAATATCCTTTTGTTTATTCCTTCATTTCTATTTCTGAAGAATACCCATTGAGGAAAATGACCCATTCCGTTCATTTTCGTTTCTGAAGAATACCCATCAAGGGAAATGAATATCCTTTTGTTTATTCCTTCATTTTCCATTTTCTGAAGAATGCCTGTTAAAAATAACTTCGTTCATTTTCGAATGTCCGTTGAAAGAAATAACAGGATGATGCCTTGCATAACTTTGATGGGTTATTCTACGCAAATAGATAAACACCCTAGATTCCATGCAAGACAATTATTTAACACAGCGTCAGAGACAGACTCCTACGAATAAATTTCGGGACGAAATTTCCTAAAGTAGGGGAGACTGTGACACATGTGCCTCTGCGACCACCAAAAAAATACCAAATTTATGAAATCTTGTGTTTCATACTTGGGATTTGTAAAAATATGTGTATCGATTGCACATATCAATTCTTGATTGATTTCGAGCTTTAAATCGCCTTCAGGAAGGTTATAGGTGCACTGATGCGTAAATATAACCAGTTTAATGCAACGAACACTCTGGAATAGTGAAATAGGCTTAACATACCATAAATATCCTTTACATAACTTAGAAATAAGTTTTGGAGGGTTTGGTGTGGCGAAATCAAGTTTATTCGCTTATAGGGACTAATTTCGACAAACTCTGAAAGTATGCCGATTTGTACTGTAACGAACATTCCGGAACTTGATCATAAGTTAAATATGCCCTAAATATCCTTTACATAGATTAGAAATAGGCTTTGAGGTGTTTGGTGCACGAAAAAAAACTTACTTGATCAAAAGGGACTAAAAGCGTCAAAAAGTGCATAAGTTTGCATTTTTGCGCATATCTTACGTTCTGAATACATTCGGACATCCAAAAATTTATGTAATCATTAAAATATCTTTCGTCGCGTAATTTGGATCGTTTTTCGCGTTCGTGTTTCATCGTAATTAATCGAATAACGCCACCGTATGGCCAAACGAACCGACATCCAGGATATTTTTGAGCTTGTTTCAAGTTCCCTATACTTTAACTTCATTTTAGAGCCTTGAAATGAGGTTAACGGGGTTTAAACGCATCAAAAATGGCCTAAACGAGCTGCATGGACCAAACCTGCCATTTTTGCAAAGTTTCTGGTAGCTGGTACATGGTGGCGCTGCGCCACCACCATGAGGCTTTGCCCTGGCGCGACGCCACGACCCTATCTGGGCAGAAACACCATTTTTGCACTTGCAGGTCCATTTTCAGCATTTCTCTTGATGTTTAGGGGCAATTTTGTAACATTTTCAATACCGTTTGCTGGTTTTGGGGCACCCCTAGTATCCCAAAACCATGTGCCATATGTGTACAATCCAGATTGATGCTCGTTTATCGAGGAACGATCTTAACGGTTCTTGGTTTTCTATAAATAGCAACACCCACTTCACTCCCAAACTCACACCTTTGAATCTGAATTGGTTCTCTAAGTTGATGTGTTTATCACTTCATACCTGAGAATATTCGGATCAAAGCTTCTGTTTTTGGACCCGTTGTAAGTCCTCTTTCGTTCTTTTATGCGTTTTAGCACGAAAGTCAAACTTTGTTTGACTTTCTGCATTGACCAGTTTATGGTCAACATGAAGTTCGTTTGAACTTCATAACGTGACCATAATCACGATGGTTTTAGTGACGAGTCGTAGTTTCGGCCAGAATATGCGTTTATGCGTATTTTGTAACCAAACTACTCTTAGGTATCAAAACCGTTTGTTTTGATGCCAAACCTGTTTTCAAACCTTGTTAAACATGTTTTAACATGTTTAGCTCGTCACTATAGGTTTAGTGCTTATATAGGGTCGTAAAGGTAAGCGGTCTAAACAACCGCTTAGACTTTCGAACCCGACCCGTTTGGTCGATCGTTAGGATCCAACCAAACACATTAGGTGACCATAGTTGTATAGGGAATAACCTTCCAAGAGGTTATACCTTATGGTCACTTCGTTTAAGTAGTTGTATGATAGGTAGTTTATATGTCTTAGGTAAATGACCAAAATGCCCTTTTTACGTATAAATTCATTTTAAGCATATGTGACCTAAATTTTTATATATAAACTGATTAGGTAACAATATTAGACATGTTAAGGCATATTTTACTTATCATAGGACTAGTAAGGCGGTCCGAACGCGTTTTACGCGAACGACGCGTTTTACGCGAACGACGCGTTAAAGTAGCATAAGCTACCTAAGCGGGTCATGATGGGTCGTAAGCACTTAGGTTAGGTTTCATTTTAGTATGTAGGATTTATTAAACCATATCATATGAGTTCCAATACTCATTTGGTTTATGAAACCTCATACTATCCAATCTTCCGACTTAGTCCGATTATTAATGTAGTTACCTATATTAGGTGTCATTTGATTTCTGTGATCCCTCTAGCTTTGATTGGTTGTTATTCAAGACTTCTAAGCACCCTCAAGTGAGTATGTGAACCATTTGTAATCATTGGATGTATGTGAACCATTTGTAATCATTGGATGTATGTGAACTGTTTGTAACCATTTGATTTATGTGAACCATTTGTAACTGTTTGAGCCATTGGGTTAGGGAAGTGATTAGGTAACGGGGCGGGTGTAATGTGTTAAAAGCATGGTGGATACGCTGCTGGTACTTCCTATATATAAGTGCTTTTAACACATTATATATCGTTGCGTTATCTAGATCACTTGGGTAAACGATTTTGAAACGATGTCACACAATGATGTTTTCTGAATAATATAAACCATACGAGTTTTATTAACGAGTTTCTACGAGATGTTTTACAATTTAATTTAATAAAACAAATGTTTTGGAGTTAAGAATCATGGCTACGAGATTTTATAAATTATAACCAACTTGATTTGAGTTGGTTAATTATGTCGCAATACTATACTTTTCAAAACAAGGTTTTTATATAAGTATTGCAACATGTAAAACGAGCCATGAATCTGACGCTCATATAAAACCTATGTACTCGCCGACATTTTTATGTTGACGTATTTTCACGTGTGTTTCAGGTACCATAGTTGATGATGTTTGATGATGATTGATGATGATATTTGTGTACGCTCAGATAGGAATGGACGTGGCCTTAGTGACTTAATAACAATGAAAGTCTATTTGTTCATGTTTTGTTTCTAATTCCAATGTAATGTAATACATTTAATTCAATAAAACAAAATTGTTTAATCCATGGTTGTGAAACAATGATTCTGTTACAACACTCTCTGACGTTTCCACCACGTTTTGTTGTTTTACGTGGTCGGGGTGTGACACCAGAAAGTGTGAAAGTCCAGTTCGCTTGAAAGTCTAATTTTTCAAAACTTAAAAATTTTTTGAAACATTTTTCAAAGTATAAAATGGACAACCAAGAGTTTTACAATGCGTTTTTCAGAGGAGGTATGACTGTTCAAACTCCAGCAAGTATAGTTCAGAATGTGAATATGGAGAACGAGCTAGGAACCATGCAAAAACCACCGAAACTGCTTAACATTGAAGAATATTCGGGGTGGCAGGATAGATTTCGCACGTGGGTTCAGGCGAATCACCTCGAATGTTGGATGAAAGTTGAAACGAAATATG
Source organism: Helianthus tuberosus (assembly GCA_030545235.1). NCBI lineage: Eukaryota > Viridiplantae > Streptophyta > Magnoliopsida > Asterales > Asteraceae > Helianthus > Helianthus tuberosus. Next base: position 122,061,130 of record CM060378.1, read on the forward strand.
TAGTTCCTGTGAATGAAGCTGGTCTTCCGAAAACCCTTAACTCGTTAACTCCGGCTGAACAAGAAAGCTTTAAAGCTGAGAAGAAGATGGTCAGTATTTTGCAACAGGCAATTAAGGAAGACATTTTGGTACTGCTACAGCATCAGAATGACGCGCAATCTATTTGGAATGCTCTTAAAATCAAATTTCTTTGAAGTGTTGCAATGATCAAAAGCAAAAAGGCATTACTGAAAAAAGAATTCGACATATTTACTGCTATCAGTGGAGAATCAACGAAAGAGCTGATTGAGAGGTACTGTCACTTGGTAGTGGAGATGAAGCGTTTGAGTCTAGACAAAACAGACGAAGAGTTGGTTGATTATTTGGCGGACGCACTACCACAAGATGAGTGGGGTACGTTCATAATGATTTTGAAGAACAACTTGGAATACGTGGGTTTCAATTTGAGTACGTTTCTTGAGAGAATTGAAGCTCAGGAGCTTGAACTTCGGAAGATGAGGAAAATGAAATCTGCAAACGTACAACAAGATGTTCAGCTTTATTACAAAGGAAGTTCATCTGCCACATCTACTCCGAGTCCAAAGATTCAAACGGCTTTTAGTGCAGATTCTTCATCAGAAGTACCTCAAATTTCTTCATCGGGAGACAACTTTTCACCATTTTCAAATTACGAACCGAATCCTAAGGTTCAAGAACAGGTTTCTTCTCAGAGTTCTTCAGGTTCAAACAATCAGAGTTATAGTCATGGGATACAATGCAATATCGCTATTAATATAAAAAACGGTCAAGAGTTTACTGAGACAGCCGCAAAGCAGCATATAGCACTTCTAGCTTCCGTACTTGAGTCTTATGAGAGTTTTGTAGCCGGACGAATTGGTAACCCAGACATGACTAAAGAGGATTACGATCAAATTGATCCTAAGGAACTAGAACTCATCGACATAAAATGGGGAATGGCGAGTCTTGTGAGAAGAGCTTAGAGGTTCATGGAAATTACAGGTAGAAATAGTCTCTTAGGTCCTGATTGTAAACTTGGATTTGACAAATCAAAGGTAACTTGCTTCAAGTGTAAAGAGAAGGGGCACTTCAAGCGCGAATGTCCGAACAGAGAAGTTAATAACCACCAGAATCCATTCGCCAACGATTACTACCGACAGGCCATTTATCATAAAAACAGTCAACAACCATTTAATCCACGACCTCAAATCGAGAACAGTCCATCCAAACAAACAGAAAAAGCTCTTTTGGTGAATCAAGATGACGAAAAACTTCCAGAAGGCTTCAGTTGGGATAAGTAAGTTCCAGGAGATGGTCTTGCAATGATGGCTGAAATTATTGAAGAGCCAGAACCGGAAATCAAGGAATGTGTTCCTGAAATTGAAGAAATCAGTGTAGTGGTGAATGAAGAAAGCTTGGCAGATTTAGAAGAGGCAGCAGTAGTAGTCTACTATTATCAATCTGAATAGGAGATTATTGCTAATGCATTTAAATCTATAATGCCAGCTAATGTGTTTAATTCTTTTGCAGGTTTTTTTGGTGAACCGACTACGGGTTTTTGCCCAATGTACGAAGTTGAACAAACTCCGGTTCAAGAGATCATTGATGTCTCAAAGGAAATTCATGAAGAGACTTTGAAAGAAATTGCAGACAAAGCTCTTATGGTCAAGTTGCAAGAGGTAGAACAAACTAAAAAACCTTCTGATAACAATGAGACCAAAGATGCAACTCAAGAGTCAGTGTCAGTTGAAAAGGAGTCAATCATCGAAACTTGTGATACATATGAGTCCGGAGAGAAGTCCGAGTCCGATGCCAAATCAGAAAATGTGGAGTACGAATCCGGAGAGAAATCTGAGTATGAGTCCGAAGAGTTTGGTAAATCGGAAAGTAAAAATGATAAACAAGAAAATGGTTTTGAAAAAGTTGATCCAATTCTTGAAAAGCCATGCGAAAACTGTTTAAAACCATGCATAGATTGTCTTGAAAAAGACAAACAATTTCAAGAGTTGAAAAAGTTTAATGACTTAAAATTTGATTTTAATGATGTTAAAGAAGCTTATGACACTCTTTCACGATCAATTAAAATGATTCAAAATGAAAGTAAAGAAAATGATAAAATTGTTAATTTGTTCAAAGCTACGGTCATGGATAAGCAAATGTCGATTAACTGGCATCTGGACATAATCACTTCTCTAAAGAAGGAACTTCAACTGATGCGCATTGAGACAAAAAGAGTTGACAAAAAGTTGATCAATTATCTTTCATCTTCATATGTGATTGATCAGATAGTTCCTCAACAAACAGATTTAAAAAATGTTCCACCCCCAATGGGGAATCATTACACTCAGAAATATCCAGATGGGGTGGAGAAGGCATTGAATCTCAAATTGAGAACAGAAGAGAATGAGTTACCGGAAAACATAGATGTTACATTTTCTCTGTCTGACACCGACAACGAGTCACAACTAGTTAAAACAGTTGTAGACCAAGTGTTGGATGAAGAGAGTGATAACACTGAATTCAAAACGGTTAAAACTCATTTGGAGATTTCCAGTTCAGATTCTGAAGATGATGGAAAGTTTCTTGACAAGTTCATACCAAAGTCAGATAAAGTTTTGGATGACGATTCGATCATTGTGGTTTACACGATGACCAGAACTGACAAACTTTATACTGATTTTGAGTACCCGATTCAGAATGCGAACCTGGAAAATGTTGAAAAACTTTTTAAACTCGTGGAAATTGACATCTCAGAAGTCAACAACGATGTGTTTCTTTCAAAACCGAAAAAATCTTTTGTTAAACAACAGACAAACAACTCAGGAAAAAAGAATGAATGGGTGGGTAAAAATGGTAATTACAAAAAGAAAGGTGTTGGTTTTGAGAAGAAAATGGCTAAGAAAGATGTTAAGCCAAAAGAAAATTTGAGTGATGTGTTTGTGGCTGGTAATAATACTGAAGTCGAAAAGGATTATATCTTTAGCAAGAAAGCAGTTGACGATTTTATTGCGGCCAAAAAGATGAGAGACGAGGCCAACATATCCACTTTTGTTGAATATGACAAAAGAATCTTTTATCGATGCAATGAAATCGGTCACATGGCCAAACAATGTGTCAAAAAGATAATAAAACCAGTTTTCCATAAACCAAAACCAAAAATTTCAAAAGATGTTAAGGGAGAATCACCTATGGTATCCCTTGTGCGTATTCTTAAACGCGGTGAATCATTGAAGTCAGAGGACAAACCAAAATCAATTTTTGAGATTGGTGAATCTTCAAAATCACAAAAGACTTCAAAGGTTTATCCTAAAACAAAGACTTCCCAAAGTCAAACATGGGTGGAGAAACCTAAACATTCTTTTGAGAAAAAAGAAAATGGAGGAGGTTTTAAAATCTGAAACGAAAATCTTTGCATCCACAGATGAGAAAATTGAGTTTGAGCTAAAAAAATTGATTGAAGAATTCCCACCTATCAAGGAAGGAGCTCTAAAATCAAAATCAGAATCTGATGTTCCAAAAGTTGTTTTTAACATTCCAAAAGTTGACAAAGTAGCTCATGATATTGTCTTTGGTAGTATACCAAATGTTGAAAAATCTTGGGTATCGTTGTTTAAGTAAATGTCTTTTGATGTGTGTAGGGGCTTCCAAGGTCTATCATTTCTAAATGGATAATGGATAGCGGCACCTCGCGGCACATGACAGGGATGTTAGTACTGTTATACGACGTCAAGTCAATCAATGGAGGTTATGTCGGGTTTGCTGGAACTCAAGGTGGAAGAATTGTTGGTGAAGGAATACTTACTAACGGATTCGTAACATTCGATAAAGTGAACTACATCACCGAGTTGGAAAACAATCTGTTGAGCATCTCTCAGATTTGTGACAAGTCGTTCACTGTTCATTTTACAAAAGATGAGTGTCTGATTCTTAAACCAGGATTTAAAATTCCAGAAGAAATGGTGTTGATGCGCGCTCCTCGTGAAAACGATCTTTATGTACTAGACATGAGCGTTGCAACAACGACAGACAAAAAGGCACAATGTTTTATAAGTAAAACGAAGGCGACAGAAAAAGAATCAATTATGTGGCATCGTAAGATGGGCCATATTCATTTGCGAAAGATGAACTTTTTAGTTCATAATGATCTTGTTGAAGGCGTTAATGTGAAAAGCTTCCATCTTAATGATGATTGTATTGAGTGCAAGAAAGGGAAGCAAACGAAGAAAAAGCATCCGAAAAAGCTTTTGAACTCCATCAGATTACCTCTCGAAAGACTCCATATGGATCTGTTCGGACCGGTAAATGTAAAAAACATGAGTGGAGATCTTTATTGTTTAGTTGTTACTGACGACTTTACAAGATTCTCCTGGGTGTTGTTTCTAGAGAGGAAAGACGAAACGTTTGATTCTTTAATGAAGCTATTCAAGAAGATGGAGAATCTTTACAAATTGCCGATCAGACGTGTTGGTGCATATGTCTGTCGACTTCGTCTTGTATCGAGTCTTGTATTAAGAATGTTAGATCAGGGCACGTAGTTTGAGAAGTTAGGGTTTATATGTAAGTGTGTAATTTCGCATGAAATAGCCACGGGCTATTTCAAACGAAATTAGACATTGTAATTTCGCTTGAAATGGCCAGTGCCACTTTCATGCGAAATCACCTCCACTATAAATACCCTAGTGCAGATTTCATTTGTAACTTTTGTAATTCCGGTACCGAAGTGCTGCCGACGTGTCTACTGATCTAGAAACTTGTTATAATCAATAATACAAGACAATTAAGTGTGAAACAAGCTGTTTTCCAAGTCAATTCATCTGTTTTCGCCTCTTGAATTGATAAGAACTCTTCTGATTGACTCGTTTGGGTCACAATTCGATCCTACAAGTGGTATCAGAGCTCAGGAGGAAGAGTTCTTACAAAAATCAGCTTGTTTTCTTCAAATTCTGACTTCTACACCTTCTTTTCAAAATTGACCGTGAAATCTTGGTCAAAATGGATTGAATTTCATACATGTCATGCGAAACAGTGTTTTAACAAATCCTTGGAAGAATTGGACTTAAATTTGATTTAAAAGTGGTAAAATTAGTAATTTCGCTTGAAACACAGATCAAAAATGATGACGTCAGCATAATTCCGTACGGAATTACAGCTTGATTTCAAACGAAATCACCTAATTTCGCTCGAAATAGTTAATTTCGCTTCAGAGTGTAATTTCGTTTGAGACGTTCCACACGAAATTAGATATTTTCGCTCCAAATTGGTATTCCGTTTGAAAGTGTGCTATTTCACACGAAATCAGTTATTTCGTGTGAAAAGTGATTCCGCTTGAAAGAAGTTATTTCGTATCAAAAGTGTTATTCCGCTTCAAAAGGGATTTCGCTCGAGAGTTGATTCCGTTTGAACCTGTATTTCATGTGAAACTTGAGTTTTTGAGAAACAATTTTCCGAATTATGGAAGAGGAATTTTACAATGCGTTTGCTACACCAGTTGCTCCAGTTACAGCTGCCGAAACTCTTTATAGTGAGAATGAGACGGGAACTTATCAAAAACCTCCGAAGCTTATGTACATTGAAGATTTTAGAGGATGGCAAAATCGATTTGAGAATTGGGTGCAAGCTTATAAGTTTGATGCATGGTGTTCATTAGAGAAAAATTACGAGAAACCGAAAAATGAACGTGGGATTGAAAAAGCTTTCTGTGACTATTCAGACATTGAAAAACTGAAATATACAAGTGAAAAAATGATGATCAGTATTCTTCAACAAGCAGTTAAAGAAGATATCTTTGTTTTACTCCAACATGATGGTACTGCTAGATCAATTTGGACGGCATTAATTCAAAAGTTTAAAGGAAGTGCAAATATGGTCAAGAAATAAAAGGCTTTACTAAAGAAATCTTTTGATATGTTTGTAGCCTTAGAAGGTGAGACAACAAAAAAGACCATTGATAGATATTGTCATCTGGTTTTGGAAATGGGAAGATTGGATATAAAGAAAGATGATGAAGAATGGGTTGATAAGTTAGCCGATGCATTACCACAGCAGAAATGGGGAACTTATTTGTTGATCTTAAAGCATTTGAGAAAATCTGAAAATATGAATATGGCACAGTTTATTCAGAAAATTGAAGAGCATGAATTGGATATCCAGAAAACGGCAATCCTGAATAGTCCAAATGCTCAACAAGATGTGAGTTTATACTACAGAGAAAACAAATTTGAAGTTACTCCAAGCCCAAAGATTCAAACTGGTTTCAGTGCTGATAGTTCTTCTTGAACAAAGGGAAGTACTGTAACACAAAGTGGTGGATCTTTATCTTCATATTCAAGTTTTGATCCAAATTTTACAACACCAAGTCCTCAACAAAAGAATTCTACAAATCTGCAGGGCAATGTTACCTTGAACATTCAAAATGGTCAAAATCTTTCTCCAGAAATAGCTAAGCAACACATGGCATCACTCGTTGCTATGTTGGAATCATATGAAAGTTTGATTGCTGGCAGAATTGGAAATCCGATGCTTACCAAAGAGGATTATGACCAAATTGATACGGAGGAACTTGAGTTGATGGACATCAAGTGGTTTCTAGCCAGCGCAGTTAGAAGAGCAGAAAAATTTACACAAGTCACCGGAATAGATGATTTTCAAGAAATGAGTGCATCTCCGATAGGATTTGACAAATCAAAAGTCACTTGTTTTCGTTGCAAAGAAAAAGGTCATTTTAAGCGTGAGTGCAAAAACAAAGAAGCTATGGAAGACAAGATCAGTCTGGAAAAAACAATTATTATCAAAAATCAATTTTTCATCAGATTACTCAACAACCACAAACTGCACATGCACGTACTATTGAAGAGAAAAGAGCTTGTTATGGTATAATTAACCAAGATGATGAAAAAGTTGCAGAGGGATTTAGCTGGGATAAATACATTCCACCTGGTTCAGGTCTTGTTGCTAGAATTTTGGAAGAAAAAGAAGTCGAAAGAACGAAGATCTTTAGATCATCAGAAAGTGATGATGATACTGATGATGAGGAAGAGTACATTAATAATGCAAGAAAAAGTTTAGACTCATTTAGTTTTAATTTGTTTTTTGCAGATAAAATTGAAAAACTGAATAAGAAGAAAGCTGCCAGATTGAAGAGAGACTTGGAAGCAAGAAGAATTGATGAAGAAAAGGCAAAATTGGAAGCGAAAAGAATTGCTGAAGAAAAAGAAAAACTAGAAGCCGAGAAAGCTGAAGTTGCAGAAATTTCAACAAAGAAACTTGAAAATGAAGAGTGTGAGATAAAAACAGAAGTTGATGAAGAAAAAATAATTGAGAAAATTTTCGAAGTTGAAAAACTCGTCGAAGTTGAGAAAGTCGTCGAAGTCGAAAAAATTGTTGAAGTTGAGAAGATTGTCGAGGTTGAAAAGATAGTTGAGGTCGTTAAACCTTGTCCGAAATGTTTGGAATCTTGCAAAGATTGTGTGGAGAAAAACAAGAAGATTAGTGAACTAGAAGAGTTTAAAGAAAACTTGTTGTCTGACATAAAGTATGTAAAAGAGTCATACGATGTTTTGAACACGACAGTTGATGGTTTGAAAAAGAAAAATTCAGAAGTTGATGCTGCTATGACCATGATGAGTTCCACTTTAATGACAAAGCAGAAAGTCATCAATGAGTATATTGAAGACTGTGCAAAGCTAAAGCAGGATTTGGAATTTGAAAAAATTGAGAGTGAAAGAATCAAACGTTTGTTGTTGAGTTATACAGCATGTGATTATTTGATTGATCGAGTTTATCCTACTGTTGCAGGTCTTGAAGCGTTTCAAGATAAAAAGACAGAAGATAAGGATACTGGTAAGAAACAAAGTGTCAAGTATAACATGTGTCCGCCCCCGATTTGGAATAGTTATTCTCCCAGAAAGCCAAATGAGGAATGTTTAAATAAGGCTCTCAACATCAAGTTAAAGTCTGAAACCATTGATGAGTTACCAGATAATATTGATGTCACATTCAAAGCGTCTGACACTGATCATGAGTCTGAATTGTTAAAGAAAGTGGTCGATCAGGTGTTGGATATGGATGAAGAGTCAAAGTCGGAGTCTAAGTCTGAAAGTTCAAGTTCATCAGAAAAGAGTCCGAGTTCACCGGTTAAAAGGGTTTACAATAAAGAATTCCTGTTATCAAAATCTAATTTGAATGATGGACCAATCAAAGTGGCATATACTTTGAATGATTCAGACAAATTATATTCTGATGAGGAATTTCTAATAAGAAGTGTCAAATCTGAAATGATCAAACAGGTTTTCAAATTAACAGAATTTAATATTTCTAAAATAAAAGATTTAAATCTTGATAACAAACCTAAAAAGTGCACTTCAAGAATTCAACAGAGATTGAACAAGAAAAGGGGTTACAATTCTGGTTCTGGTTTTCAAAAGAAACCAAACCATAACAGTAATTTCAAAAAGAAAGGTTTAGGTTTCATTTCCCCGGAAAATTATAAAAATGTGAAAAATTATAAATCAAAAACATAATTTGTTGCAGGAGGAAGTTCTGAAGAAGAGCAGAAGAAACCATTTTGGAGACAGTCAAACCAAGAGTTTCTTGCTGAGAAGAAAAAGAGTATGATGATGAGAACTGAGCAAAGAGTTGAGAGAAGAATGTGTTTCAAATGTCACAAGATTGGACACATTGCTTGGAACTGTCAACAGTCCAACAACACAAAACAGGGAGTTTCTTTTAACTCAAGATTGGAAGAAATACATATTGATGAAAAGAAACAACCAACAAATTTTGAAGTTGGTGAAACTTCAAAATGTTTTTACAAAAGAAAAGTTGATGAAAACAAACAAAGATGGGTTGTAAAATCTGAGAGTAGTCCTGACAATGAATCTGATTCCATAAAATCAGAGAAGTCATTTGTTGAGAAAAAGAATGAGAATTCCGTTCTTGAGATGAACGATGAAAACTTTCCAAAATTGTCAAAAGAAAATTTGAAGTTAAAGGTTTGTAAAACTGAAATTTCAGGTCAATTTTTCCCTGGTAAAGGAGAATTTGATGCTGATAAAGCTTTCAATGGGAAAGTCAAACACATCTTTGGGAAGATGGTTGATGGGAAGGTTAAAGGTGCAAAAGAATTTTATTAATTGAAAAGATGGTGGGATAGATGTATACCAAAATCACCCAAGACTAGTCAGGCTTGGGTGACAGCTTTTTCAAACTAAAATTCTGACTTGCCGGAGCTCTCAAGTTGGTAATCGTGGAGCAGGAATCGGCATCATTCTTGAAAATGGTTGATTGGTAAACCTACATGTGGTAATCTTTGAATTTGTTATATTCTTGCAAGAGGTATTGTTTATTAAGTGAACCTACAAGTGGTTGAAGAAGGTTTTCACTTACAAGTGGTAAATCAGGGACATTAAGTTGTACTTAATTTTCTACAAGTGGTGTTTGTTGATTGAACTTAAAATTGTTATATTTTTCAAAAGGTTGAAAATGAAAGAACAATGTGATGAGATCCCCTAACCTACAAGTGGTTTATAATGAAAACAAAACTTAGTTTCCGGAAAAACCATTTGATTAAAACAAACTTAAGTGTTTTGAAATCACAATGGGAAAATGTTTTGTTGTAAGGGGGAGTTCTGATTTTTTATGCCAAGTGGATGGCGAATTGAAGCTCGAAAATTAGTTGTCAGTTTATTTGTATAGTTTGTTTTCAAATTTTCTTTAAATGATTTTGCATTTTAGGAGGAGTAAGTATTTTCAGAAAATTCAAAAACATTTAGAAAATTTGAAAAAAAATCAAAAACATGATAAAATCAAAAATCGAGTTTTGTTGTGAAAAAGAGGAAATGATAGTACATCAGTGGACGATTACAGCATGCTAAAGATTTGAAAAGAAAAATGTGATAAACGGTCTCACTGATGATATGCCAGTAGGTTTTTACACTTTTAGTAGATTGTGACGATATATAAACCTAAAATTCAAACTTGCTTATCTCGTGGGGAACATCTCTCGGATATATGGGTAACCCCCGAAATCTTGTTTGAAAGGTCCCTCTTTCTGAGATACTAGGTCTTTATGCTTAGTGATATCTGGGGTATTATCCCGGGACTTCTGATTTTGCGAAAGCAATGGCCTAGTCCCCGGAGAATACTTTACTGCTGCTTGAAATAAAAGACTGCCCTCAACATAAAAATGATGAAACATTGAAAAATGCTAATCATGTGCTGTTGTAAAAAATATCCTCTAAAGGGGACCCACAAAAAGTCGAAGCCGTCATCTCTCTGATTTTGAGGAAGCAATAGCCTGAGCTCACACTGCCCTCGCATTTAAACCCCTTTACAGATATAATCTAGGTATACTCACCTGTAAGACTGAATATTGGGATCTGGATACGGGAGTATATTCTGAGGTGGGACACGCGAATAAGTTTAACTCTCTAAAACATTAATCTCGTATCTCGAAACAATTGAACTTTGTGTGAAAATTTACGTGGATCAGTATACTGACAATCTAAGTGAATCGTTTAGAACTTAAAATGTTTAAAGCTTAACGGTGTTGGTGATTTGTCTCAAAAACTGATATGATCCTCTTACACAAACTCACAAAAATATTGTTTGTAAATATTTCTTTACTGCATGTCTTTAATATTAAAAATCCAAAAAGATTTTAGTGGGTTTTAGTATAAATTTTTGAAAATTCAAAAAGATTTTCGACAACTGATGTTGCAAAGCTGATTTTCAAAATTCCGGGTGCTAAACATGATGAACAACAGGGTTGGGAAAGTTTGTTTGGAATGAAAAAGATTGTTTGAAATGAAAATTTTGAATATTTTATATACCAGTGGTTCATCAGAAGTTAAAATTGTAAAACTATTTCTTTGTTGGTGTCTCTTGAAAAAGTTTATAATTTGTCAAAATTTTAAAATGGTAAAATTTACTTTGAGGTAGAGAATGTGCAGGTTATGGCTATGAATGAGTCAGATTGCGATTCTAGAACCTATGAAAACAAGATTTTGATCCAAGCAATCTTTAAGAGAGAGTCTGTTGATGTAAAGCTTAAGGAATCAACAGATCTGATCAAGAGGATGAAAGAGCCAGTTTCAGATCTTGATAAAAGAGAGAAAGAAGAAGAGAGAAGACTGAGAAAAGAAGCCCAAATACTGATAAAGACTGAAGACTATGAAGACTCGTCACTTAATACTCGTCAACATGCGAGGGGGAGTCTGTTGGTGCATACGTCTGTCGACTTCGTCTTGTATCGAGTCTTGTATTAAGAATGTTAGATCAGGGCACCTAGTTCAAGAAATTAGGGTTTATATGTAAGTGTGTAATTTCGCATGAAATAGCCACTGGCTATTTCAAACGAAATTAGACATTGTAATTTCACTTGAAATGGCCAGTGCCACTTTCATGCGAAATCACCTCCACTATAAATACCCTAGTGCAGATTTCATTTGTAACTTTTGTAATTCCGGTACCGAAGTGCTGCCGACGTGTCTACTGATCTGGAAACTTCTTATAATCAATAATACAAGACAATTAAGTGTGAAACAAGCTGTTTTCCAAGTCAATTCATCTGTTTCCGCCTCTTGAATTGATAAGAACTCTTATGATTGACTCGTTTGGGTCACAATTCGATCCTACAAGACGTATTCGAAGCGACAATGGCACAAAATTCAAGAACAACCGTATGCTCGAATTTTGCAACGATAAGGGCATTCTTCATGAGTTCAGCGCACCGTATACTCCTCAACAAAACGGTGTCACAGAAAGAAAAAATCGTACTTTGATCGAAACAGCATGTACCATGTTAGCGGATTCGAAACTACCGGTACATTTTTGGAGTGAAGCGGTTGCCACAGCGTGTTACACACTCAATCGGGTTCTTATGGTGAAGAAGCACAAGAAAACTTGTTTTGAATTACTTCATCGTTACAAACCGAATCTGAAGTTCTTAGAACCATTTGGATCACCATGCACATACATTGATCCAGAGGGTAAATTTGGCGCAAAAGCTAATGAAGGTTTTTTTGTAGGTTACTCTAGTCCATTGAAGAGAGTTTTTGTTCCGAGTTTGGGGAAGATCATACAAGTTCAACACGTTGACTGTCAAAATTTTACCGCTCCGAAACAACTTCCCGGAAACAGGTTTCTATTTGATTATGAAAATCTCTGGGAGTCATTCCATCTACCGACAGAGCTGAATGAGGAGGAACTGGCATACTTATACCAACAACAGCAGTCTCTTTCACAAGAGCATGTGCCAAGACCGTTGGTAGTTTCTTCGCCCACCGTGGGTTCAAATCATCATGGGGCCGGTCCGAGTGGAACTGCACATGTACCCCCAGAAGAAACAGCTACAATATTTGATCAATCTGACAACTCAGAATCGGAAACCGATCCGATTTATGACAAGGAACCAAATATTGAAACTTCAAATGCTGTTGATCACACGGGTGATCAGAATATAAAAAATTTGCAATCGAAAATGAGCGTACCAGATACAGTCATACCAAGAACATTATCTTATCATCCTTCGGAGCAAATCATCGGTGACCTTCAAAGCGGCGTGAAAACCCGTGAACAAATCAACAAAGGGCTTACATGTTTTTATTCTTCTGTAGCTCCTTTACAAGAAGAATTCTCATTAAAATTTTTTATCTCGCAGGTAGAGCCGAAAACTTACAAAGAAGCATTAACCGAAGAAAGTTGGGTAAATGCAATGCAAGAGGAGTTGCTATAATTTGAAAAGCTTGGAGTGTGGAGGTTGGTTGATCTCCCGGAAGATCAGAAGTTGATCAAGACCAAGTGGGTCTTCAAATGTAAGCGAGATGATAGAGGGGTGATTATAAGGAACAAAGCACGATTGGTAGTCCAACTGTCACGACCCCCGACCCACCCTGGACGGAATCAGGTGCCGTGAACAGTCCAGCGGTACCGGTGATTATTTTGAAAACGTTGCAGCGGAAATTTTAGCAGGACCGTGAGTTAGGAAAAATATCAGAGTTTAGAAAACACCGGATTTTATTTAATAAATGGGATAAACCCATGTTTTATAATGGTAGCTTTAATAAAGATAAATTTTATTACATAAAACAATATTTCTTATTCTGATTTAATTAATAAATAAGCCACTTCTTGATGCCTTTCAGTGCCGTATCCATCTATTACTCCAATCTACGGTAATTACCTGAAAGTGTTTTAAAAAGGTTTTGTCAGCGGGAAATACTGAGTGAATCATTCTATTTATTAAAACATCCTTTTTGGTTATAATGTACAATATTAAGAGCGATTACAATTGCCTCATCTTTTAAATTAACTGATCCAGTTGTCACTTTACCGGACGGTGACTGTGGACATATCACTTGTAGGGTCCTTTCACCCCAAGTGATAAATAATTAGTAGCTATGTGCACATCCCCCCACATACTGGCAGCAATTTCAGATAACAAAGACTTAATCCCTGTAACTATAACTTTGAAAATAAACTTGCTTTTGTAAATAAATTTGATAAAAAGAGAATGACTCACATTATAAGCATGCAGATTCATACAGCCAAAGTTATAAATAAGCCTCGATATATTGCAGATTTATACAGGCAAAGTTTAGTCTACAGATAAGCTTTTGCAGATTCCTACAGGCAGAGCTTAGCCTATTAATTAACCTTGTAACCTAGTGCACACGAACTAGGTAGATAACTTAATACAGCATTTACGATAACTCACGAGATAAAACCCTCACAACGAATGACAAAGTGCAATACTTAACAATTCAGCGGATTCACAACGAATGACAGAGTATAGTCCGATTTCGAACAACACTCAAACATTCAAGTCGAAATCACGATGAATAACAAAGTATAACCCAATTTGAGCAACACTTAAACATCCATTAGATAGTTTAATCGATCGGACATTGAATCGTAATAGCGATCGAGTTAATACCCTGTATCGTAGCAGCATCCCCCTACTAATTAGTGTTTTGTAAGAGTAATTGGATGATTCTTCGGTGCCTGAAGCGAATTTCTTCGTCGAACGAACACCCAGAAGCAAGTCCCGAAGCCTGCTATTTATAGCCAGAAATTGGCATCCCTTGCGCACCGTAACAGAAAATCTCTTACGGTCCGTAAGGACACTTGCGCACCGTAACATTAATTTCCTTACGGTGCGTAAGGAACACCTAAGCACTATAGGTTTGCCACGCGTGGGACTAGGCCTGCTGAGTCAATGGATTTAATAAATTCGAATTATATAACGATTTATATGGATAATCGTTGAGTAGGGAATGCCCCCTCTTGAGTTTTAGGGGCCCTGATCCTGATTCTGATTATTCTGATAATTTTAGGGTTTGTGTAGTATCACTTGGGTGTCTTAATTATGGTTTCCTATTGGATAAAATAATAAAATAAATAGGACTTTTAATGAGGTTTGTTACATCAAGATCCGTGTTTATACTTACAGAACGTTTTTAGGACATTTTTGTGTGAGTCGTTACATTCTCCCCACCTTAATAAAATCTCGTCCTCGAGATTTACTGAAATAAGTAGGAATACTTCTTTTTCATCTCAGATTCCAGCTTCCAAGTGTATTTGGGTTATGATATTTCTTTTAGACTTATGTCACCTTTTAGTTAAAATAATGTAGATGACACAAAATCAAAATATCTAATTTTGTGAATACGAGTTGTATCAGAAATAGGATTCAATGATTCAACTGACTTAGTTCGAGAAATCGATGATAACGAATGAGATGAAATGATATAATTTTCAAAGTGACTAGATTCAAGCCAAAAGATATATGATCAAATAGATATTTAGAATGAATGTGAAGGATTTTTAGAATCAATAAAATTCTTTGTCAAAAGGAATCTTACTTTGATTTGACAACTGGGGAAAATTTTAGAATTGACAGGTTTAGAATGAAATAAAAGCATGAAAAATGATTTGGCAAATATTTATGATATGAGAAAATCAAAATGTTGAAATGAGTGAATTGTAAAGATACACAAAAAGATAATAGAGTTAGTGTATCATTGTTTAAAGTTCCAAAGTTGTTTTAATTATGAAACAATGTGGTAGTATCCTATTAGTAACCATATTTTTCATACGATGTCCTAAATATCGAAATATAATAAGAACAAGTTGTTTTTGGCATGACCAACCATTTATATTATATTTGTAAAGCAAATGTAATATATATTATTTGTGTTCCTGTCGGAACCGTATCTTACATATTAAATACTATGTAATATATATATATATATTACAAAATTCCGCAATGAAAAATATTTTAGTATTTTTGTAAAAGAAACCACTATTATTTATATTGTTTTATTTGTCCCTTTTATTGGATGAAAATATGTCTTCTCCAAAGTATATATATTTTCATATATAATTAAAATTTACTAAATAAGTATGATGACTTAACTAGTCATTATCATGGTGGATATTGGTTAGTGCTCCCTTGTTTAAGCATAGGTGATCAGTCCATGCCTAACTAAGGCTAGGCTATCCAATACCTACCTTTGATAATAACCCTAGTATTTAAAAATAATCTTAATACTACTACTAATAATAAAATTATCAATAATAAATAACTAAACAATAATTTTAAATAAGAGTATACCTCAAACATAGTTTTTATACATATATCAAAATATAATTTCTTTACCGCAATGGTTTAAAATATAGTAATACTATATTTGTAAATTAGCTAATTCCATATATAATCAATTAAATTTATATATAATGTTTTTCGATCAACGATGATAGAGCAATAAAGATTACAAAAGGCTCGATTGATATTGTAATAACTATTAAGAGATATACCGAAATATGAATTTGGGTATCATTATCTGAGCACATGATTATTTTAAGATTCTTTGTATAGAATAAATCAACAAAGTGGATTTAATATAAATACTTAAATGATTAAATCCGAGATTAGCGCAATCTTCAGATTTTGTGAAAATGTCACCTTCAAGTGATTATGATTATAGAAATGATTTAGTGAAGTCGAGGATTACACCAGCATGTTATAGTTCAAGAGAATTGAAATGCTTGTTAGGATTATTTCGAATATGATGGTTTTTAAGTCATCATATGGAACTTTGAATTTGAATATGTAATGCGAGCAAGTTCAAACAATTGAACTCGGTTTAAACAAAATGAGTTTAAATAAGAAAGTTCGGACATGGTCATAACAGAAACCATGGATACCAAAGAAAATTGAGTTTTTCAAAAATTTATTGACTCGATATTAAAGAGTTATCGTTTTGTATTAATGTGGTGTAAAGAAAAACGGAATGATATTTGAGTTTGGATAAAATAATAAATCGGAATGAAGTTCTCCAGTGGAAATTCAGAAATTAAACGAACCACATGCGAGATAAACGGTGCATGTATAACATGTGGATTTATCAAGAAATGAAATGAATCAATATCCGCTATTATGAAATGAATCCTCCTGGTATGATGACCGTTGCGAAAGTCAATTTATTATATGCAGAAGTTAGAATTTTCAACAAAAGAAATATAGGAACTTCTATCCGGAATTTCGTGTGATAACTGTTGTTAAATGACATTATCAGGGAATGAAAAATGAAATAGGGAATTTGCAAAAGTATGTGACTCCTTTTGCAGTGATAATAATTATGACTCGGATTAGACTGTGCACGGATGTTTATGAAATCCTGTTCTAGCGTTCCTTAGAGATATTCATTTTGTAGGATCATGTGGCAAAGTGCCTCTTTTTGATTAGTAGTTCTTCTTACTGACGGAATTTTAACATTGGTGTCATCGTGCCCAATTTATATTTTCAAAAGGTATTGCCTCGAAAGTTATGTGTAATATACTTCAACTTCTGTGGATTTATAATTTAAATTTTCATGTGTTTTCTTGTACCTTATCACAACTTTACATGTTTCTTACTTGCGTTAATAGTTTATAGTAATGCGTTAGATATTCTTTACACTATTGATGATATCCCAACTTAATGGGTTTCTATTGTTATTATTGTCGCTCGAGTTACTAGGCAGATAATCAAACGAAATAATGTTTGATATCGGAAAAGAGATTCCTAATAAAGAAATCTAGACACAGATACTCGTGCTTTATTCCAAATTATCAATCCTTATGGTTTTTGGATTTCATTATAGATAAACATATCTATTAAATCATATATTTCACATACTGAATTAAACATACTATCTATCAAGTCAATGTATTTAATAGATTCATATTTCTAAAAACCAGTCAAATATCTGATTATGATACTATTTAGGGAAATCTTGTCACTTGTTTGACATATTATATATCCCGTCTTATCCGATTCGCGCCGGAGCGGTAACCTCAGTATATCTGGACAAACTGGAGAGTCTACCACACCATACCCAGTCTTGCCAGAGAAAATTTTCTATTTCCCATAAATAGTATCTTTTCAAAAGTGCCTATCTTATTAGGGCTTTTATTCATAATTAAGGAAATTTGTATTTCCATAACATATCTTTATTATTATATTGACCACTAGACGATTCCTGGGACAGTGTCAATTTACTATTGATCATTCTTTCAATTAGTGACTCAGGTCATATTACTGTTGATCATTCTCTCAACTAGTAATTGTGGTCATATCACTGTTGATCATTCTCTCAACTAGTGACTCTGGACTTAGTTGTCCCGTGACATTACTTCATCAATTACTTATGGCACACCAAAATCCATCATATTTATTTACACAAGTACTTAGCTTATCGTGAAGCTAATACTAAGGCATCTTTTCTTAAGTTCAAGTCTAAATGCTACCAGTTAACAGCAATCTCCTAACTCTATAATATAAACTTAGGTATTATTATGACAACACCTATAGGCTTAAATCAGTGGCTCTTTGAGTTGGCTCTGATACCACCTTCTGTCACGACCCCCGACCCACCCTGGACGGAATCGGGTGCCGTGAACAGTCCAGCGGTACCGGTGATTATTTTGAAAACGTTGCAGCGGAAATTTTAGTAGGACCGTGAGTTAGGAAAAATATCAGAGTTTAGAAAACACCGGATTTTATTTAATAAATGGGATAAACCCATGTTTTATAATGGTAGCTTTAATAAAGATAAATTTTATTACATAAAACAATATTTCTTATTCTGATTTAATTAATAAATAAGCCACTTCTTGATGCCTTTCAGTGCCGTATCCATCTATTACTCCAATCTACGGTAATTACCTGAAAAGTGTTTTAAAAAGGTTTTGTCAGCGGGAAATACTGAGTGAATCATTCTATTTATTAAAACATCCTTTTTGGTTATAATGTACAGTATTAAGAGCGATTACAATTGCCTCATCTTTTAAATTAACTGATCCAGTTGTCACTTTACCGGACTGTGACTGTGGACATATCACTTGTAGGGTCCTTTCACCCCAAGTGATAAATAATTAGTAGCTATGTGCACATCCCCCCACATACTGGCAGTAATTTCAGATAACAAAGACTTAATCCCTGTAACTATAACTTTGAAAATAAACTTGCTTTTGTAAATAAATTTGATAAAAAGAGAATGACTCGCATTATAAGCATGCAGATTCATACGGCCAAAGTTATAAATAAGCCTCGATATATTGCAGATTTATACAGGCAAAGTTTAGTCTACAGATAAGCTTTTGTAGATTCCTACAGGCAGAGCTTAGCCTATTAATTAACCTTGTAACCTAGTGCACACGAACTAGGTAGATAACTTAATACAGCATTTACGATAACTCACGAGATAAAACCCTCACAACGAATGACAAAGTGCAATACTTAACAATTCAGCGGATTCACAACGAATGACAGAGTATAGTCCGATTTCGAACAGCACTCAAACATTCAAGTCGAAATCACGATGAATAACAAAGTATAACCCAATTTGAGCAGCACTTAAACATCCATTGGATAGTTTAATAGATCAGACATTGAATCGTAATAGCGATCGAGTTAATACCCTGTATCGTAGCAGCATCCCCCTACTAATTAGTGTTTTGTAAGAGTAATTGGACGATTCTTCGGTGCCTGAAGCGAATTTCTTCGTCGAACGAACACCCAGAAGCAAGTCCCGAAGCCTGCTATTTATATCCAGAAATTGGCATCCCTTGCGCACCGTAACAGAAAATCTCTTACGGTCCGTAAGGACACTTGCGCACCGTAACATTAATTTCCTTACGGTGCGTAAGGAACACCTAAGCACTATAGGTTTGCCACGCGTGGGACTAGGCCTGCTGAGTCAATGGATTTAATAAATTCGAATTATATAACGATTTATATGGATAATCGTTGAGTAGGGAAGCCCCCTCTTGAGTTTTAGGGGCCCTGATCCTGATTCTGATTATTCTGATAATTTTAGGGTTTGTCTAGTATCACTTGGGTGTCTTAATTATGGTTTCCTATTGGATAAAATAATAAAATAAATAGGACTTTTAATGAGGTTTGTTACATCAAGATCCGGGTTTATACTTACAGAACGTTTTTAGGACATTTTTGTGTGAGTCGTTACACCAACGATTTAGTCAGCAAGAAGGGATTGACTTTACTGAAGTATATGCTCCCGTTGCTCGACTTGAGGCAATCAGAATCTTCTTGGCATTCGCGTCATGGAAGGGATTCAAGGTCTACCAACTGGATGTCAAATCTGCATTCCTCTACAGAAAGATCAAAGAAGAAGTGTATGTCGGTCAACCACCGGGTTTTACCGATCCTGTACACAAAGACAAGGTGTATCTACTCGATAAAGCGCTATATGGATTACACCAGCCCCCGAGAGCCTGGTACGAGACGCTTTCCCAGCATCTGTTGACCAACGGGTTCACAAGAGGGACTGTCGATAGTACCTTGTTCACTAAAGAGGTTGCATGACATCTACTCATCGTGCAGATTTATGTTGATGATATAATTTTCGGATCAACAAACGATGAGTTGTGCAAAGAGTTTGAGAAGGTCATGAAAAAGAAGTTTGAAATGAGTTCAATGGGGGAGATGAAGTTCTTTCTCGGGCTTCAAGTTGAGCAAATGCCTGATGGAATCTTCATACACCAAACCAAGTATGTGAATGATGTGTTGGACAAATTCAATATGTCCAAATCATCTCCCATATAAACCCCCTGGCTTTGAATCATGGCATATGTCCGGATGAAAGTGGTGAAAAAGTGGATGAAACGCTTTATCGGTCAATCATTGGATCGCTAATGTTTCTAACAGCATCACGACCGGACATCATGTATCCAACCTGCCTCTGTGCCCGATATCAGTCAAGTCCCAGAGCATCACACATGATGATAGTAAAGAGGATCTTACGGTATCTCAAAGGTTACCCTAGCACCGGCTTGTGGTATTCCCGATCCGGTGACTTCTCTCTAACTGGATATGTTGATTCTGATTTCGGGAACTGTAAGCTAAATGCAAAGTCCACAACTGCTGGTTGTCAGTTCTTCGGAACTCGGCTAATCACTTGGCAGTGCAAGAAACAAACCACAGTCGCTCTCTCGACTTGTGAGGCTGAATACATTTTGGCTTCCAGCTGTTGTTCTCAGATCCTCTGGATCCAACAGCAAATGAGGGACTATGGTTTGCAGTTCTTAGACACTCCAATTTTTGTGGACAATGAGGCAGCCATTAATATCACTAAAAATCCGGTGCAACAGTCTAAAACAAAACATATTGAGATTCGACATCATTTTATTCGTGATTGCTACGAAAAAAATTGATTCGAATTGATTATATTCACACCGATGATCAGAGAGCTAATTTTTATACAAAACCCTTTGATAAAACAAGATTTAATTATCTTTTAAAATTGAACGGGTTAAAGAATTTGGTTTCTGGGAGGGTGGTAGAGTGTGTGGCCGAGGTGGACGACGATCAGAAGTGATCTACGTCTAGTTGTCATGTTTTTTTGTACAGTTTCTTTACTGCTTTTGATAAAACCAAAAACACAAAAATATGTTTTTAATTTTAGGGGGAGAAAGTTTACAGAAAATACAAAAACATGATAAAAATTCATAAATACAAAAACATTGAAAAAGTCAAAAATGAGTTTTGTTGTGAAAAAGAGGAAATGATAGTACATCAGTGGACAATCACAACATGTTAAAGAATTGGAAAGTCAAAAGAATTTAAACAAGTCTCACTGATGATGTGCCAGTAGACTTTACACGATTAGTAGATTGTATTTGAGATATAAACCTAAATATCAATACTTGCTTATCTCGTGGGGAACATCTCTCGGATATATGGGTAACCCCCGAAATCTTGTTTGAGAGATTGCCTGATTCTGAGATACTAGGTCTTTATACTGTTTGATATCTGGGGTATTATACCTGGTCTTCTGATATTGCGGAAGTAATGCCCTAGACCTCGAATAATACTTTATGGCGCTTTTAAAGCTTACCCTCTACATAAAAATTGATAAAATATCGAAAGATACAAATCAAATGCAGTTGTAAAGAAGATTCCCAAGGGGAACACACCTAAAGTCGAGCCTTCATCTCTTTGACTGAACGGAAGTTCATACCTGAGCTCTCAAGGTCTCACACTAACCTGAATACAGATATCAGATTGGTATACTCACCTGTAAGTCTGAATCTAGGGAGTTTGGATACAGGAGTATATTCTGAGGTTGGATACACGAATAAGTTAGTTCCTTAAAACACTAATTCGTATCTCGAATCGATTGAAACTTGTGTAGAAGTTTAAGTGGACAACAATACTGACAATCAGAAGTGAATTTGTTTAAGATTTAAAGTTAAATCCAGATCAACGGTGTTCGTGATAAGTCTCAAAAACTGATATGATCCTCTTACACAAACTCACAAAAAGATGTCTGTAAATATGTTTGTACAGTTTCCTGTTTCTTAAATTCAAAAATCCAAAAAGATGTTATGATTATTTAAGAAAAATATTGAAAAATCCAAAAGATTTGATATTTCATCTTATTTTCGATAACAGACGTTGGGGATCTGATGATCAAAGTCTCACAGTGCTAAACATGTTGGATCATTTGGGTTGGTTAAGAAAAGTTTGGGAAAAGTGTTGGTAATTGCTCGAAATGTATCAAAGTTCATTAATTTGAACTTAAATTGTTTCAAAATGTCAGCGAGATCATAATTTGGTCAGCCAAGGTCATTAACTTGGACTTGGCAGGCTAAACAGTTGACCATGGTCATTAACTTGGACTTGATTAACTGAGTGTGTGGGTAAAAATGTTAAAAAGTAAAAAATAAAATAAATAAATAAAAATTTGGAAAATAAATTGTCTCACACGAGGTGACCAATTCGTACGAGCTGGACAAACTGTTTTAAAAATTTCCAATTCGTGTGAGCTGGCCACACCGCCTTATCATCAACTCGTGCGAACTGGCTCCTCTATTTAAGGGGGAGTCCAGATCGTGTGAAAGCATCTGTTACACCACATCGCACCAAACACACACCTTCAAGGCGACTTCGAGCGATCTGAGAGATTCAAGTGATTTCTTGGTGTTCAAGCCTGTAATCTTGAAATTTGTTAATCAGAATCCACTTATAAGTTGGTTGGCACAACTTATAACATGGGAAAGGTAGAGATTGTTGCTTAATTGAACCAGATCTAACGAACTCGCATGAACTCAGAAGAACAGACCTTTGAACTTAGATCTAGGGTGATTTAATGGACTAAAATGAATAAAAATCATACCAACATGATCGGAATTCATTATAGAACAGATCTAGTGTTTCAATTTCATCATCAAAACATGTTTTAAACAACCTGCAAATCAATGTTCATCGATGAGTTTCAAACGAAGTGACGATTCAGTTCGCACGAGATGGTCACACTGTTTGAATCATTCAGTTCGCATGAGATGGCCAGACCGCTTGAGATTGGCCAGATCGTTTGAGACCAGTTCGTTTGAAATTGATCAGTTCGTATGAAATGTCAAAACAGTTGGTCAGACCGCATGAAATGGTCACTTCGCATAAGACCAATTCGTGTGAAAGTATAGTTTGTCTTGAAAATGGTACAAAAATTTTAACTTGTTTGTTTTTGTTTGAATTTCAGGCATCAAATGTACAGTTTGATCCATCGCACAATATTTGTTGTGTGTATGATGAAACTCTTTCAAAGATGGATGTGTTTAAAGAGATTTTGCCGTTTATGAGACGTTTACCGATTCAAAAAGCGTTGACGAATCAGCACAGAGTTTTCAAATCTCATGTTGCTCATTTCTGGAAAAATGCGAGTTACGATGAAGAGAATGATGTAATTAATTCAAGTGTTAGTCTTAATGGTGAAGATAAAGAAATCATAATCACTGAACAGCTTGTACATGAAGTGTTAGATTTTCTAGATGATGAAAATTCACCAACAGGGTTTCTAGAAAGAATGGTCAAAGGTTTTATGTTGAGAATGGGTTACAATGGTCCATTGAATAGAGCAAATTATCTGAAAGCATGTTTTATGAAGTCGTACAAATTTTTCATTCACTCAGTGATCCATGCACTTAGTCACAGGAAAGGTGGTTACGATGTGATGAAAGATTATTAGATGTGTATGGTGATGGCGTTAGTACTCAACAAGAAATACAATTTTTCAAGAATTGTTTTCCACTACATGAAAGACAATATTACTTCAGGCAGTAAAAGTTGGGTGTATCCAAGATTCGTACAGATGATGCTGGACCATGCCTATCCGAATCTAGTGAAAGATGAAGAGAATGATCTCATGGTGTTGAATCATATGGATAATGAAACATTGATCAGATTATCAAAGTATACCAAGAATTGGCCAGAACCAAAGAAGACAGAGTTTTTTGAATTCATCAAAGATGATAAAAATGAAGATCCTGATCCAGTAAATCATTTGAAGTGGAGAAATGATGCTGAGATGAAAGAAAAGAGTGCAATTGATGAATTGACAAAGTTAGAAGCTTTCAGTGAAACACGCAATGATTGGTATACAAAGGAAGTTAAAGAACAGAAGAAAGGTGGAAAGAGAACTCCAAAAGTTCAAACTGAAGAAGGATCGTCTTCTCAACCACAAAAGAAGCGTAAAAAGAAAGCAATTGAAACTTTGTTGGTTGATGAACCAGAAGAAGATGAGACAGAAGCCATGGTTGTAAAAGTCGCTAGGCGCTCCCTAGTCGGTCGACCGTGGAGTTGAGAGTACTCGGTCTAGGCGGAGAGTACACAGGGAGTACTCGGAGATGCCAAATTATAAAGAAATTAGTTTTCGGATATTAAATATATGTCAAATAACATAAATTTAATAATATTTATAACAAAATACGTGAAATTGATATTCATTCTTTAATATGATAGGCATAGAAATTATGTTTTATTTTATTTTAAGTCAAACTCGGCCCGAGTTGACCTACTAGATCCACTTTTGGCCAATGTTGACCGCATTTGACCGATTCCGAGTAATTAGTCGGAGTTGAAGAAAGTCGCCTCGGCAACCTACCTTGTAGCGACTACTCGGGGAGTACTCGGCCTTGAAGACCTTATTTTACAACCATGACTAAAGCAAATGTTGATAGAGATCAGATCAGCTATCTCCTAAAACAGTGCGTCAAATGAAGATAACATTGATGAATATCTTCATGATGATGCAAACGAAGAACCTGAGAATGCAGGTGGAAAGGGGGAGCATGATGATGCTGAAAAAGTTGATGAGAATGTTGAAAAAGGTACAGGGTTGATCTTACGTCTTGAACATGACGTAGAGGAAGGTGAAATTCTGCATACTTACACAAGAGCTGAGATTGTTAAGATGATGGTTATTGAATACAGTGATTTTAACTTTGATTTCGAAGAAGAGTTGAACAAGTTTTACATCAAACAGCAACCAGAATATCAGTACAAGTATGTTGAAGATGCTGATAACTATGATAAAGTGGAAGTAGAAGACTGGAGTGATGAAGATCAGTATGAGAATGTCAACGTTGATACTTCAAGTTTTCCGACGCTTGCTGAGTTTTTCATTCAAGCAAATGAAGATGAATTGCGAAGAAAAGTTGCTGAAAGTGTAAAGAATAAAAGTTTTCAAGAAATGTCAAAAGATGAACAACGCGAAGAGAAAAAGAAGTGGTTCGGAAAAGATACAGAAAGGAAATACAAAAGACCACTGAAGTATTACAAAAGAGATAGAGAAGTTTCTCTTGGTGATATCATAAGTTGGGGTTATTTGCCACAAGTAAACGCTTATGCAATCAGAAGAGAATTTGGCGTTTAGTATTTCGAGTATATTCAAGATATAATGTCTCTACCTTGGTGGGATGTTGAAGAATTGCCCAAAGTCAGAACGTTATCTTATCCGGTCAGGGTTCACGATATGTCTACAAGGGGCTTGATGAAATTTGAAGCATTCAAAGAATTTCGTCACTAGAAGCCATATTATTCGAAGAAAGTCAAGAAGACGGATCCTGTTACAGGCATTGAAGAAACAATTCTGCAGATCAAAAAGCCCAGAGTTATAAAGAATATTCCAATGCCGAAGATGGAACAGAATTTTCACGAAGGGTTTGTATGTTGGGTGTATTGCTGCATGACGACGGAAGCAGTGATTGTTTACAAGGTTGGTAATGAAAGCAGATACATTCATCTGTACGATCCAATGTGGATTGTGAATTGTTCTGCAAAGGATATCGAGTGTTTGTTCGTGAACAAGATTGAATATAAAGCTGAAGATAAAGATCAAGCTTTGTAGTTTCAGAAAGTTGCTACGATATGTTTTCAGAAAGGTATAAATTCTGAAAATATGTGGTTATCAAAGTGGAGATGGATTGAAAAGGAAGAGTTTATGAAAGCTGAAAAGGAGAGAAAGGAGCGTGAAGAGAGAGACAAAATTGCTAGATTTACAGTTGTGCAAAGATTAGCTGAAGAAGAGAAGAGAGCTGCGAAAGAAAATGAAAAGCTAAGGAAAGCATTATTGAAGAAACCGAAGCAAAGGGAAGAGATTTTCAAGTCTTTGTGAAGGAAGTTTTGAAGACAGCCTGACTGAAGACTGCGGCAATATCCAAGGGGGAGTTTGTTAGTGCATAATGTCTATCGCCTACGTCATCAGTCTAGATCGTGTCATGTATATGTAGATAGGGTTGAAAATGTAAATTTATATGTTTTGGTCCAGTTCGCACGAACGTGTGTGTGATAAGTCAGGTCGCACGAACTGGAGTTGCCCAGTTCGTGCGATGTGGAATGTTGTCTTCGTACGAACTGGAGAGCCTATAAATAGGCATGTTGTGTTTTCATTTGTAATTTTCCAGAGAATCTTGCCACGAAGTGCTGACGAATTCTCTCTGTACGAAAACGTTTATAATCAATGGAAAACATTTTTAAAGTGACTTTCTACTCTTCTACTCCTATTCCTACTCTGATTAACGGTTTCTAGTCTGATTCCGCCTTTCTAGAGACTCAGATTTGACTCAGATTGACTAGTATTGATCGAATCTCGATCCTACAGGGTATGGTGCTACAGGGTTTTGTATGGGCTCCTCCCGTGGGTAGAGTTCTCGATAATCCTATGGTCGTCCTCCCATGGGTCATAAACTGGAGGATTGGGTGCTGGGACTCTAGGGATTTCGTTTGGGTCGAAGGCGGGTGTGGGAACCTGGTCTCCTGGGTTAGGTTCTATTTCCATGGGTTGAGTTGGGAACAAGGGTAGTGGCTGTGGTGCAATGATTTGTTCTAAGTTTGGGTCTGCGGCAGTGGTAGCTAGTATGTGAAAATTGGCCAATCGTCTATTGACTATGTTTTCGGTCTGGGCATTCATCTCCCTATTTGCTGCTGCTAAAGCCCTCTGTTGCTGTAACTTCCTTATTCTTTTCATACACTCATGTGCTCCCCGACTGAACCATCCTCTCTTTTTGGTAGGGAATGGTTCTTCGGATTACGCTTTGAATATGAAAATCCCCTCTTCTGTGTCAGCTGAATACCCCGAAAGGGTAGGCTGGGAAGAAGTTCCTACATTTCTAGGAGAACTAGATAGTTTATGATAAGCGTCTGATAGACCTTGATCACTCTACTGTAAACTAACAAATTTTCAAATAACACAAAACAATAATATACAGATATGCACGTAATCACGTAGATTATTTCCTAACATAATGGATAAAATTTTGGTGTAAGCAGAACACTACTGTGGTTGAAATCAGGGGCTGTAGCTCTAATACCACCTTCTGTCGCAACCCCCGGCCCCTATCCTTGGGAACGGGTGGCCGCGAACCAGTATCAGTGGTATCGGGGTTTATTAATTTGGCAGTGGAATTTACATCAGGACCGTAGTTAGGAAATAGTTTATCAGAGTAAAATACCACATCTTTATAATAATAAATACATAGGAAATTCCCAAGTTTCTATTACAAACATGTTTATAGGGATAAACCCTAATTTATTGAAATAAAACTTCTTCTTTATTTAGGTAACTTTTATAGCCACTTTTCAAAGCCTTCAGTGGTCTCCAACTGGCTTCTAATTGGCTTTCACATTTTGTTACCTGAAACGCGTTTAAAAATATTTTATCAGCAAGAAATATTGGCGAGTGAATCTCAGTTTAATCAAGAAAAGTTTTATCATTTTTACAGCATTGAGGGCAATCCAACAATTACATTTGTTTACATCTACTTTAACTACCACCCAAGGTACTGTCAATCCTGACTGGTGGTAATGTTACTACTCACAGTGTAGTAACAAATTTTGTATACAAAACCCCAACATACTGACGATAATTGTAGAATTACAAATACTCAATCGATGTGAAATATAATTTAAACATTTGAGGTTTTGTAAAAAGAGTTCACAAAAAGGTTTAACAAAAAGAGGATTACTCACATTGCTTATTTAGGTGTTTCCTTGTGATTTCCTGGTTATAACCTAATAAATTAAACAATGCACACGCGTTAGTATTATAACCCAATTTACATTAGTTATACTCTCCCCGAGACAGAACTCCAACGACTGAGTCAGGCAGAGCCTTGACATGCATTACAGAGCACTAGATCAATCGGGCAGCGTATCTAATACATAACAGGGGGTTATGATACTTACATCGAGGCAGAGCTTCGCTAATTTAGTGGGTATAACACCCGGGAATTATAATTGCTATTCAGAATTGAGAGAAAAAGATCGAAATTTGAATGATTGAAACTGAATGCTCGAACTCCTCATTTATAGGGCTGATACACCCCTTTCTCGTGCCCCGCGACGGAAACAAGAGGGGCCGTCACGCCCCGCCAGAGCCTGTAGACTAGGCCCTAGCCTTGCTGACTTGGGGGTAGCTTCGACACGAGCCAGCCACGTGGCAGCTCAAGGGCTCGCATGGTGGTCACCTGGTCGCGGCCCGCGAGAACTCAGGTCTTGCTGTCGCACCCCGTGAGCGATACTACAAATTTGTTTTTATTTAATTTTGTTAAATTTAAGGTATTTCGGGGCCGTTTTTCGTATACGGGGTTTATTTTAGGATGTATAGGGGTGTTATAAGTATTTTAGGAGGGTTGTTATAATAGATATCATAATATATTGTTTTTAACTTTTTATAATTTTCAATAAATATTGAAAAATTTCTCTGAGATTGAAATTGTAATTATTTTTGGGCATTAACTTTTTTTTTTAATATGTGATGAAGTTATTTATTTTTGCATACATGTGATATGTTTTGTCTTCATTAATTTCATAATTTTTATATGAATCTACTCGTTTGTATGCATAATATACTATGTGTTGTTAATATACACATATGTAACCATTTCTGAATATAATACACAGATGTATAAAAGATTGTACACATGTGTATAAACTAACAGCTGTATATCTTGTATATACAGAAACTAGCGAGATTTTAGGGATTTTGATTATATTGTTTAACAAATGCAATTTACAAAAGACGCAAATACCCTTCTATCAATTATTTTTAAGGGAAGCTACAACATTATAATTGCAATCTTGCCATTGTTTAAAAATCTTAAGATGATGTAATCTAATGGCCCAGATTAGTTCACACAGTTCACTCTCAACCTAGTGTTCACTCTTGAACCCTACCCTATATATATATATTTATATATATATATATATATATATATATATATATAGGATAAGGATCCGTTAGGA
Source organism: Helianthus tuberosus (assembly GCA_030545235.1). Lineage (NCBI taxonomy): Eukaryota > Viridiplantae > Streptophyta > Magnoliopsida > Asterales > Asteraceae > Helianthus > Helianthus tuberosus. The sequence continues at coordinate 122,090,213 of CM060378.1, forward strand.
ACCACCCTTTATTACGAGAACCGCGAGAACCAGTGTGAACACATGTCATTTTTGTAATTATATTTTACTTTTCCGATAACACGCGTACTGTAACCCTAAGTTGGTACCAGCGACCAAGCGACCAAAATCACCACCGTCTACGTTGGTCACGGCGACCAAAATCACCGTCGTGCTTCCTTACCACCGTTCCTCCTACCATTGTTCCTCTTGTAACCCTAATCGTGCCACACTCCTCGATGATTCTGATGATTCCGATCGTATTGCCCTAATTATGAATGGAATACTCGATTACGAATGGATGAAGAATATATGATCTGTGATTACGTTCTTACTGCAATAATACCGATTACAATACGAATTTTGGAGCACTAACTTCAATTATACGATGAATTTTGGAATATCAGATGTTAAAATCGATGTGACGAACGGTTTATGGTGTATCGCTATCGATATGATGAAGACGAACTACTGATGTAATCGGGACGAAGACGAACTACTGAGAACTGCGGTTGCCTGTGAATTGGGAACTGTTGATGCAATTCGAGTGTCGGATATGATTGTTATATAAATACACCATCTTGCACATGTGCAACGGAAGACGAATATGTGAATGTTAAACAAAAAGATTAGAAGTTGTTGATTATTTAGTATTATTATTATTATTATTATTATTAGTAATTAAATATGAGTTTATGCACATGTGCATCATTGTATTACTCTTTTTTGTTAATAATGTAATCGGGACGAAGACGAACTAATGAGAACTGCTGATGCCTGAGAACTGAGAACTGTTGATGCAATTCGAGTGTCGGACATGATTTTTGTATAAATACACCATCCTGCACATGTGCAGCACTTTACCATTACCCTATAAATACACCATCCTGCACATATGCAACACTTTACCATTACCCTATAACCATCACCAATAATCTACATCCTGCATATGTTAGCACTGCATATGTTAGCACTGCATATGTCAGCACGTTACCATTCCCCTATAATCATCAACAATAATTTGTTCACAATATCAGTACAAAATCATGCACATGTGCATCACGTTACCATTACCCTATAATCATCACCAATAATATGTTTATCATTTATACAACATTCTTACACATCACATTTACCTTATTAAATATCATATTTTTACCATTTCATTATTCACTTTTTAACATTCTTTTTATATTCAGGAACATTCATACACAATGAAGCTGCTACCATTGCTGCTAGAATTCTGGACCCCCTTAACGATGAAACAGATTCTTGTTCCGATGATGATAATGATACTGATGAAGATACTTATGATGACTCTGAAGACCCTACATACACAAATGTACATGAACAACCCCTTAGACGTTCATCCAGACGTCATAATGCACCCAACCATCCTAAATTTGATTAAGTTCGTCGTCAAATATTGATCATTTTGTTTTATTGTTCGTTTTACATTTAATCTGAACTGTTTACATTCAAGTTGAAACATTCATCTATGTTGAACTTGTTTACATTTAATTTGAAACGTCTGCGTTCAATTTGATTATGTTGAATTATTGTTTACATTTAATTTAACTTGTTTACATTCAATTTGACCTACACGTCTATGTTGAACTACTCGATTAAACATCATTTAAACTATGTATTCCGATATTATGATTACAAATTTCCGATGTTTATGATTACATGAATGATACTTTTTATCACTAAATTATTAAACAAAATTACTTTAATTCCTAAATACCTAACATGTATTACTATTCTAAATAATGCATATGTGCATAGGACATATCACTTTAACATAACCTATACAGTTCATTTCCATCTACATTACCATCCGTGGATATATTACTAACATGTATACCAATTTCAAATTATGAACAAAATTACTTTAATTCCTAAATACCTAACATGTATTACTATTCTAAATAATGCATATGTGCATATGACATATCACTTTAACATAACCAATACCAGTTCATTTCCATCTACATTACCATCCGTGGATATATTACTAACATGTATACCAATTTCAAATTATGCACATGTGCATACAAAAACCTCCCTACGATACCAAATGTATAAAAATATTACCAATATGTATACATTTTCAAATTACACGCTTTGACTCTTTTTGTTCCACCTACTTTTCAGTGTGATAATATTGGCGTCACATTTCATCTACGAAATATCATGTCATTGATTTAAACTTTATTCAAGATATGGGTTCAACAATAATTTGTGGGTTCTTGTTGGACCACGTATGTAACCAAAACCTAGTTAAAATGTTTGGCAAAACTGTCGGTTGTAACACAGAATAATTACAAGATCAGATTATGATTCAAGTCATGTAAGTGCAGATATAACTGCATCAGTAACCTCTTGTGTTGTGCTACTTCCACCAAGATCTTTTGTTGGTTATTTACCCTCGTATATAATGCGTTTCAGTACAGTTTATAAACGTTATTTACCCTCGTATATAATGCGTTTCACTAGAGTTTATAAACGATCTGCATAATCAGGAAGCTGAAGATGTCTCAGCATCATGGCTTATGAAAGAAGCAGAGCCACTGGGTTTGCTCTCTTTTTCTCAACCATTGCTGGTTTCCCAACATTCCCGGCTGATGCGCCTTGCTCAAAGATCGCGTACTCCGTGCCAACATTACCTATAAATATGATTGCAAAAACTTTATTACTACAAAATCATCATTGCAAAAAGGGTTTAGGGATTTAAAAATATGGTTTATGACTGTGTACCTCCTGGCATGGCCCCTGTACCGCCAGCAATACCAGCAGCATTGTTTGCAACTAGGTTTCCATACAGGTTAGGTGTCACTTGCAACATTTAATCAGTTAACACCCAATTGGAAAAAGAATAATTTCCTGTGAGCATTTTAAAACTAGAACTTATGTACGAATTGAGCATTTACAAAAATCATAAGTAGTGTCGTTATTAATGTAACAATGTATGTATTTTCCTATATTTACACCTGCATATTTACTTGTCCTCCTTTGTATGTATTTTCCTATATCTACATCTGTGTATGGTATAATATATGTGTTTTAATGACTGACAACATCATTTAACATAAAAACTAAAAAATAATGCACATGTGCATTTCTACCCAATTGAATCATTAAATATTAAGCAACCTATTCTAACTTTTTGTTTCAATATTACGTCCGTCCTCGTCCTCCGTAGCATCTCACATTCTTTTCGATCCTTGCTCCCTTTATTTTATAATAAATGGAACCTTTTTTTTGTTTTTTCCATCGTTGATCAACAATAATAAACAAAAACATACAATTTACCAAACTTACAAACCTACCATATTTTTGCATTCCCACACAATGATGCACATGTGCAAAGAAAATAAAACATTTTATAAAATGTTCATACATACTAATGCACACCTACATTTATAAACTTAATGTGTTTACACAACTTATAATATTAACAAAAAAAAAGTAATACAATGTTGCACATGTGCATAAACTCAGATTTAATTACTAAAAACAATAATAATACTAAATAATCAACAGCTTCTAACCTTTTTGTTTAACATTCACATATTCGTCTTCCTTTGCGTCCATTGCGTCCGGCATTCTTAATGACCCTTCATCCCTTGACTTTAATACAAATGTTACTTTTTTCGATTTTTTTCCATTGATGATCTACAATGAACATGTGGATAAACATTAAATACCTTACTAACCTATTATGACAAATTATGCACATGTGTATATTAACATATTTTGTCAAGCTATGCACATGTGCATATCTATATATCACATAACACTACCTTATTAACATAATCTAACATTAAATACACATATAATCTAACATTAAATACACATGTGCATAATTATACATCACACTAAAATACAACTAAATACCTTATTCAATGTCATCTGCATCAACATTAATTACCTTATTCACATGTTATTGCACACTATGCACATGTGCATATTGACTTATTATTACAATCTATGCAAATGTGCATAACCACATATTACACAAAAATTACCTTAATAGCCAATTCTGTTAAATCTATGATATCAAAATATGCACAGGCGCATAGCTATATATCACACAATACAAAATGAAGTTTAAATCGACAAATTATCTATCATATAAAAGTACAAAAGACAAATTATCCATCATATAACAATATAAACGAATTGTATAAACTTGCAAATGGTGTCTCGATTTATATGACAATATCTATATTACAAATCCGTCAACGATTCCATTGGCGGCGGCGATTCCGACGGCGATTGATTCCCAGCGATACCGTCATAGTGACACACTCATTGAATCATCTATTCTTATAATCACTAGATGAATTTTGGGAACTAACCTCGATTATATGATGGAATATGAAATATCTGCTAGTAAAATCTCAAATCTGAGATAAAATCTCAATCCAGATGCTTCAATATGGTGAACTCATGATGGTGAAGTGATGATGTATTCGAGACGATGATGAAATCGATTGTAATCGACGAATTCTTGATAGATTCAGGTTGAGAAATGTTGAGATACTTGGATGTAATTAGAGTTTGGAGAGCGGACGTGAAAGTTTGTATTAAGTGTAATTTAGTTTTTGTTTGAAGTCCGATAGTAAATGGAAGCACGTAAGCGGGTTTTTTAAAGTAGTTTGGTTTTTACAAAATTGCCCCATGTTCACATTGGTTCTCGTGGTTCTCGCAATAAGGGTGGTTCTCGCATGAACCCTACCATATATATATATATATAAGTATCCGCTAAAATGAGAACCACCTCGAGTTGTAAGAACCGCGAGAACTTTTTGATCCGGGGCGAGGTGGACCAAATTTTTTTTTTCAGAAACATAGATGCATGTATAAAAACAACATTTGTAAAAAAATTCAAAAAAAAATGTCGTGAGTGTAGTTTTGAGCACCACAAGTTTGTGTTTACGGGACCCGTAAATTTTCCGGACAGATTTACGGGTCCCGTAAACACAAACTTGTGGCGCTCAAACCTACACACACGACATTTTTTTTTTGAATTTTTTTTACAAATGTTGTTTTTATACATGCATCTACGTTTATGAAAAAAAAAATTTTGTCCACCGCGCCCCCTACGGTGTAGTTCTCACGGTTCTTACAACTCGAGGTGGTTCTCATTTTAGCATTCCCTTATATATATATATACTAGGTTAGAACCCGTGTATTACACGGGTTTAATAAATGTAATTTTATATAGTAGATAAAAAATAATATGTTTTTAAAAACCTCTTTTATTACACGTATTGAGTAAATAGAATTATATATATTAAATAATAAAAAAGTTATATTTTTAAGAATTTCGTGTATCGAGCGGTTTGAATAAGTGTAATTTTATATACCAAATAATAAAAAAAATATTTTTACAAAACCCTGTGTGTTCACGGGTGAAAGAAATGTAATTTTATATACTAAATAAAAAAAAAATTATATTTAAAAAAACTTCGTGTATTGTACGGGTTGAATAAATCTAATTTTATATAGCAAATAATAAAAAAAAATATATCTTTAAAAACCCTCGTGTATTACACGGCTTGAATAAAAAAAACTAATGGATAAAAATAATAAAAAAAATCCATTTTGATTTAGAAAGATTTTTTTAACAATAGATAAACCCGTGTATTAGACATGGTTTTTAAAGATATAACAACTCATGTAATACACGTGGTTTTAAATATATAACTTTTTTTTTGTTATTTGGTATATAAAATTACATTTATTTAACCCGTACAATATGGTTCTTATAGATATAACTTTTTATTATTTAATATATAAAATTACATCTATTCAACCCGTGCAATAAAGGATGTTTTCAAAGATATATATTGTTTTATTATTTAGTATATAAAATTTATTTATTCAACTCGTGTAACACGGGGTTATAACCTAGTTATTATTTATATTAAATATAAATTCGAAAATCTATCTAACATCTAATTTGTTTTTTTCTTTCACATGAATAATACCGAATATATGTTGCAAAATAGGTTATGTGATATTATTTTTGTATAAAAGATTTATATTAATTTAATTAATATTTAATAATTTAAATTAAATAATTATTATCTACAATTAAGGATGGTCTAGAATAATGACAAGTGTCCTCAAATTGGTTTCTTTTATTATATATATATATATATATAGGGTAGTGTTACTGTAAAAAGAGGGTTTTGTGTGAGAAGTGTAAGAAGGGATATGGTGAGGACATGTGGCACTAATGAAAATCAATACTTGAGGGTATAATTGTAATTTCATCAACAATTCAAATATGGTAATAAATATGCAGTTACGAAGCTGGAGAATTTTCAGGATTTGATAACCATACATTCGTATAATACATCATTCACAACACATTTGAATAAAATTCATAACATGGTGTTTTAATAAATTCGTAGGGCAATTCATGGTGTTTTACACCTGCGTTCCGGTACATGTTCTTCGTATGATGTTTTAAACCTGCATTTATAGAATGTGTTCTTAGTATAGTATTTTAAACCTGCATTTCCACATGGTGTTTTAAACTTGCATTTCCAGAATAAGTTCTATGACTTGAATCACAAATACAACGAACTAAATTCATAAGATGGTATTTTAATAAATTCCTAGTGCAATTCATGGTGTTTTACACCTTCGTTCCAGTACATGTTCTTCGTATGTTGTTTTAAACCTCCATTTACAGAATGTGTTCTTAGTATACTGTTTTAAACCTGCATTTCCACATGGTGTTTTAAACCTGCATTTCCAGAATATGTTCTATGACTTGAATCATAAATACAATATTTCCATATTTTTTAAAACACCATGATTTGAATCACAAATACAATGTTTCTAGATTTTTTAAAACACCATGACTAGAATCGTATAATACATTCCTTCTATCTGTTAAAACACCATGTCTTGAATCGTATACAACCCTTCCAAAATGTTTAAACACCATGACTTGAATAGTGATTCATTCATTCATTCCAGATTTTAAAACACTATATCTTGAATCACAAAATTGTATATCTAGATTGTTTTAAACATCGTGACTTAAAACCCATGTGTTTAACACATGGTATTTTGCATCTATATTATCATGGGAAGAAAGAAATCGTTGATGTTCGTAGAACGAGGTTTAGGTTTTTCTTTTTTTTTTTTTTTTTTTTGCGGTGGCTAGAGATAGTGATTAATGGTGGATTAGGGTGAAGAAGAGAGATAATCTCTGGTTTGTGTGGAAGAGGGGGAGAGAGAGAATCGTGATTCTAGGGAGGGAAGTTATACACTTTCTTAATTTAATTAATGTTTATTGACACTTATACCCCTATCAAGACAAATTAGTTATTAAAATTGAAACAAATTTTACATTTTTGCCATTATGATCTCCACCATTAAAAATCAGATCTAAGTGTGTAAAACCCTTCCTACACTTCTCACATAAAGGGTCCTTTTTAGAGGATTCTTTACCTATATATATATAGGGTGGGGTTCTAGAGTGAACACTAGTGTATTTCAACATCAAATCCTGGCCATTGATCTACACAGGTGTATGGCCAGGATTAGTTCACTCAGTTCGCAAGCTACACTAGTGTTCACTCTTGAACCTAATCTTATATATATATATATATATATATATACTAGTGGGAATGTCCGCGCGTTGTCGCGGGTACGTATATTTTCTTGGTGCATGTTGCGTGACCGGTTTCACGTAATCTATTTCTAATACCAATTTTTTAAGCCAACTAATATATCAGTTCGTAAAGAGCATTCGAGTATAAAGCAAGGAATTGGCATAAAAAAGAGTTCACCATAAATGAATTTCCCAATCTTTTTAAACTGAGGTCTCACAGTTACCGTGTCAAATAAGATAGTACAGTATTGGGGCCATAATTATGGTACACCAAGATCAATTGGTGTCATAAGGTTTGCACGCCTCGATGATGACGGCAATATTGGTGTCATTCTCGCTAGCGGGCAGTTGGTATAACAAAATAAATAATGGTCTATAAGACATGTCAAACACATATGCTAAGATCTATTAATAAATCTACTCAGCAAGGGCACTTGGCAAATTGTTAATAAGCTCCATGATAACAACAATTATTCAATCACCATTCAAGAGTACCACCAATCAGACCAAAATGAAGTTATTTGGGAAGATATGAACAGTTAAACCCAAACCATTAACACAAGCATAGCAAGATAAGACGAACTTAAAAACAAAAATGAACCATTAGAAAACTTGAATCCAAACAAACCTGACATATATTTACATAATAAATCGATATGAAATAAACAATTATATATATGGCTCACTCATGTATCTTACAATATAAATAAATAAAAACATCGAACTATATAAATGAATATCGAGCCAAAACGGAAAATAAAAAGTCATCCAAATGTCCCCTAATGATTGTTATAACCAGGTTATCTAGAAAAAGTTCACATTTTAATTTTCATAGCCACTCACTTGACCAATTAGTTAAGAAACTTTTATATGACCATCTGAGACCAGTTAACAAATAGATGGGTTGAATATACACTGACTAAATAACCAACAAAATCAACCAAAAAGAAGTATTAAGTATTAACATAACAAATATGAATAGGACATTACCATAAACTTGTAATACAAAAATGGAGCTAAAAATGGGGGGAGGGGGGATACCTGTAAAATCTACTACATGAAGGACTTTGTTGGTGGGAATAGAGTCAACTAATGCATCATCAAAATGCAGCCACTTTCCGCTAGGATGCAAAATTTCAGTGATGTAGTGACCCTTTGAGGGTTTCCTCATGTGTTACAACCCTGTATACCATTATATTCAAGAGGTAACAGGTCAAACTGAGTTTAGGCTGAAACGATCGGATTGGGTTAGGTTGACCACACTCATACTTTAATTTCCAAGTTTTTATAATAAAGATGATTAATGAGTTAACTGTACTATAAATACAATTTTATTAAAATCGTAAGCTAAACTACGTGAATCAAAACGATATAGGAGAATGAATGCATTAAAACTACGTTGAAAAACTATGTATCATGATGTCTAGTGTCTACTTAGTGTCGTCTTTGTGCAGGAGCCTCAAAGGTGTCTTGTGTGGAAGAATGAAATCTTCTTGGGCCTCGACCTCTTACAGATTTGGGGCCAGTTTGATTATTATTATTGTTGTTGTTGTAACTTTTAGAAGATCCACGACCTTCACCTCGGTTTCTACCGCGACCTCGATTACGACCCCTGGGAACCCTTCTACGCTGATGATGTAGAAGATGTTAGAACAAGAAAGTTATATACATAAAGACATGTTGGTCAGAAACAATGGTTCACCTCATAATCATGCCTATCCTGTGTGGTCATTTCTTCAAATTTGTCATGGCCCCATTTGCTGTCATCACTCTACTCCCACAATTTCCTACCGCCAAGAGTTCGCCTACATTTATAAATAGAACTTTATAAACAATTCATTGTTTCAAGTTTAGTTATGTAGAACACACACCAGCATAATAATTTTCATCAAGCAGATGCAACAGTAGGGGTGCTAAACGGGTCGTGTTCGCGGGTTGACGGGTTCAACCTAACCCGAACCTGAAAGTTTTAGACCAACCCGATTCCGACCCAAACCGGAAAATCGTGTCATACATATGAACCCGAACCCAAACCGAATATTCGCATACTGATCCGAACCAGACCCGTTCAACCCGAATTTTTTATTTTTTATTTTATTTTTTTCAGCAAATTAATATATTAAAATTAACACCACTACAAAAAAAACACAAATTTATATAATAAAATTATCCTTATATTAAAAATGCAACGAATTGAACATTAAACTTTATATTGAATTAAAAATGATTACAAATGAAAATCAAACAGTAAATCAGGGCAATAAGGTATTAAATTTATCAAACCGGGTATATTTTCGGTACCGAATCGGTATCGACTTTTGACATTTTCGGTATCGGTTCGGCATCAGCGGTTCTTACCCTCAAATACCGGTACCGACCGGCACCGTACCGGTACCGACCGACACCGAACCGGTACCGACCGGCACCGAACCGCACCGTACCAGGTATATTCGGTACCGGTACCCACTTTTAGGGATTTTCGGTAACGGTATTTTCGGTACCGGTTGGTACAGAGCTCATCAAATCCTGAAGCAACGCAAGTCATTGCACCGGTTTAGATTATTTGTCATACACAATCCAATGAATAGTAACATCATCAAGGGGATGAGCAAATGGTATCGAGTACCGGTACTGGTATCAAATTTACCAAATTGGGTATATTTTCGGTACTGAATCAGCATCGACTTTTGACATTTTCGGTATCGGTTCGGCACAGGTATTCACCGGTTTTTACCCTCAAATACCGGTACCGTACCAGTACCGACCAGGACCGAACCATACCGTACCAGGTATAATCGGTACCGGTACCCACTTTTGGGGATTTTCGGTAATTGTATTTTCGGTACCGGTTGGTACCGAGCTCATCAAATCCTGTAATAACGCAAGTAATTGCACCATGTAGATTACTTTTCATACACACTGTAAGTAAACTGTATTTCGTTTGATTGAGATTTTATATACACAACAACTTTTTTTTTTGTCTTTTCCTATAATGAATGAATTGTAGCATGTAAAATTAACTTGGATATTTAGATTATTGATGAGCAAATCGTATCAAATCCTGTAATCAAACCGGTATCATATCGGTACCAAATTTACTATACCAATCATTTTCGGTACCAATTTGGTACCCACCTTTTGGCGTTTTCAGAATCGTTACTTTCGGTTCGACACCGGTCTAGCACCATACCTGTATTTACTGATTTTTAACTTCAAATACCATACCATATCGTATCATACCGAACATTTTCGGTGCAGGTACCTAATTTCGATGATTTTCCGGATCGGTACTCTCGGTGTCGTTACCGGTACCGAGTTCATCCATATTTTAACATGTTAGCACCGTAATAACTAAACTAAAAACAACTGAATTTCCAACGTGGAGGACGTGTGAGGTCCTATTATTATATATTAGTTTATTTAAAATCGCTTTTTTGTGGGGACAGAGTGACTATCGTTACCACGTCATTGTTATTTATGTTTTAATTTTCGGTATCTGCTTGCCATTGCCGACACGCGTTTTACAGACATTAGGTCCCCGCCGCAACACGCGGGCGGAAAATCAACTAGTTACATTAAAATCTTAAAAATTTATGTCAACTTCCATTTTGTGCCTTTTAATTTGACTGCTTAAATTCACTGCGAACACAATTTTCTGAAATGTACAATGTTATTATATAATAAATATTGGTCCGGATGATAGCAAAAAGAAAAAAACGTCTACCTGTAGACTTGACCAAATGATCTTCTCATTTATAGATTGAGAAGAGGAAGTGTACTTTTTAACAAGTAAATGTGTAACTACCTTTATTTCCTGGCCATGTGGGGGTGAATTAGACTTAATCTCATCATAATTAAATGCTTTAGACGAGCCCTCGCCCTCTTTTTGTTCCTGAACAATAACATGTTAAAAATAAAAAAGATGAGACACTGAAAACAATCAAATTAAAGGGTTAACTTTTAATCAGTTTCTAACAAAACCAAATCTAAATGGCATTCTATGTGAGCACTGGTGGGATCTTTAATAGATTTATCAATATGTCATCAAAAGTAGATATGAAATCGCCATATTTGAAGTCCCTTTAGCTTGAAAAAAGAGCCATACTTACACGTGAGTAAAAATCAGATTCCTCAATCGTTATATCATCAAAAGTAGATATGAAATCACCATCTGTATCATCACCAGACTTAATTTTCTGCTTGTCATAACTTTCCTTAGTGCCAGGTTTCATTTCCCCCTCTAGCAAGCTTGATGTGAACTCTATAGTTTACCACCAATAGATGATTTGACCATCTCTGCGATATTGTAGATGTCATCCTGTTTATTTATCATTAAAAACCAGGGCCAGAACGTTGGAAAGCGACCGTTTGGCTTGATTTTTGAAGCCTTTTTTTTATAAAATCCAACCTACTCAATACATAAAATCAACAAACTCTCCAACCATTCTCACACTCAATACAAAAAATCAACAAACTCTCCAACTCAATCTAAATAATTTTACAAGAAACATGGAAGGTTCAAGCAAGAGAGGTGGGGGTTCGAAAAAAAAGAGGTTCGGGTACGAAGAAAAATCCCGTAAGACCCAAGGTTCGAGCGAATCTTGGCGAGCCGACGCGCTTTAGGTTGCAAGACGAACCCGAGCAAGTCCCACCCTTTCAAACCCAACAATATCCACCCTTTCAAACCCAACAATATCCACCCTTTCAATCGCAAACGTATCAAAACCAACCGTTCGTTCCACCGTTTCAACCTCACCAATTTCAACCCCAAACGTATCAAACCCAACCCCACCAACTCGACCCACAACTAGAAGACAACACCTTCATCCATCATTTTGCAAACGCGTATCGTGAACCACAACAAAGTCTTGACGACGATGAAGATGATGATTACGTTGAAGAACAACAAGAAGAAGAGGAAGAACAAGAAAATGATGACGTTAAAGAAATCGTCCCAACCGTCCGACAACATTGGACGAGCGAGGAGGAGGTGGCCTTGGTGAAGGCGTACTTGCACATCTCGGAGAGCAAGAAATATGCCAACGAGCAAAGAAAGGATGTGTTTTGGAGACGGGTCATTTATAATTTAGTGTTTTATTGTTAATTTCTAATTTTAAAATAAAAATTAAAAAAAATTGGGAGTGATAGAAATCTATCACTAGTGACCACCCCCACTACATTTCTATCACTAGTGATAGAATATTGGGTGATGACATGACATGAGTTGATTGGATATTGGGAGTGATAGAATTCTATCACTAGTGACCACCCCCCCCTCCCCTAAGCATATACTTTTCTCCAGAAGTTCTTCCCCAAATTATCTACAATAGTTAAAAAAGTAACATCAAACAAAGGAATAAGGATGAAGAAGCAACAAACCCTAGTTTTGCAGAAGACTAAAATCGTTCTTTTTTCCGGTTGAATCCAGAAATACATCGTCAAATCATCAATTGCATTCAAATCCATTGGGATTCGCTGGTTGGAGGATTGGGAATGTCATTTGGGATACATATTTGATGGAGATGAGTTACTCCGCGTACAGTTGGGTGAAAATATAGATGCTACCAGATGAAAATATAGATGCTACCAGAAAGTGAATGAATTCGTGCATTCAATCCCATTAAAAGTGTAAATTAAGATGAGAAAGTGAACAGGTGCAATTCTATCAGGTTGGAAGACATAAAGAGGGTATGGATTGTCACACCCTGACTTTTGCGGAAGCGTGGTTATTTGGTGTGACTTCTTAATACCATAGCAACAATCATAACAATGTTATATGATAAAAAACAGAAGGTGTTCATCCATTAATTAAGTCTTATAAATACCATACATACTTGTCTTGAAAATGTTGATACCAAAATAAATTACAAACCATGAAAATGTTTAACCGAGTTCATAAGACTCCACAAAGACTTAAATAAAAACCTGAGTTTAGAGACGTGTATCCCGTCCAGGATTAGGAGACACCCTCTAAGCTCGACAACCATGGATAACATCTTTATTTAGTATGCAGCTTGACTAACATGCATCACTTGCCAGATCTGATTAATTCCCTGAAATACATGTAGTTTAAAAATATCAACAAAAAGTTGAACGAGTTGATGTGTATGTCTGTGTGTATAAACCGTTAAAGTATGTCTGTATGTATAAATGTCCCTGGTATGTAGCAATAAGGCAAAATAGATCACCAATGGGTTGCAAAGCCACTGGTATGTGTGAAGTGATGCAGGAAGTACTCAAACCTAGCAAATTTGTACCGGGCCTCCGGCTGGAAGACATAGTCACCTCTATGGGACGCCCCGGCCTCATGGGTGTGGGGTCGCTAAACCCAAATAGATCTATCACTCATGTCCCTCGGTCCTACGACGATGATTAATGGCCTTAAGTGTTGTACCCACCACTCACATGATCTAAGTAGTAAACCCTCCTTAAGCTAACCATACCATGTATAAAAATGTCTGTATAATTGTAACATGTATTTCACCCCCGAAGTATAAAACTGAAAACAATTAAAAGAAAAGGGGGACATGAACTCACAGTAATGCGTCTTCAGTAAAGTCAACTCAAACTCTGTCCGCTACACGACAACCTACAACGTACTAACGACTATTAGACGAACGGGCCATGCCTTGGCTTAGAGTTTAATGTTTTGAGTTACGTTTCTCATGTTATTCCGATTGATAATTATTTGTCGAAATAATTAATATTTCAACTTAAAATGTATGTAGTGTTGGAATAATTGTTCGTTCAATATTCTTGTAGTAATACTTCTAAAGTATTTAACTCCGTATTTCTTTCCCAAGGATGGGGGTATATATACATGTTTATTCGTATTTGAAATAATATATTTTTAAGTCCCACTTAGAAAATATATAAAACTTATTTGTCAAAAATAATGTATTACAAAATATATATATTTTTCCCAAAATAATATATTTCACTTCTTGTCCAAAACAACATTTACCAAAAATATATGTGCAAAAGTATGTCTGGAATATTTCATAAGTTGCATTTTAGTGTTTTGGTTCCATAATAACAAGTGTGTAACTTAATCATTTATTCCTTGCAGTTGTTGGTATTATTTTGGAGTTGTAATTTCATGGTCTTTTGTTAAGATATATTATTTGTCCTAAAATAATATAACAAATCCACAAATCAAACAAATATCCACACGAGTGTCTTAATACGAAAAATATATTCTATCCTTTTCATGTATAAAACCGACCTCCGATACTTTGTATTTTCGTCACAAAAATTATGGCAAAGTTTATTTTTGAAGGACAAGGTTAATAATATACTTGTAACACTTGTTAGAAAAATATTTTATAAGTGTTGGATTTTTTAGAAAATTTCGCCATAGTTTCCTTTGTAAATGGAGGTGTCCATGCTAAATAGCATATCATTTTCTTTTCCAAAACTCATTCAAACAATCAACAACAAGTCACTAAACCATATTATGTTCACCAAGTGTAAAAACTATATGATTTTCATAACATCATGAACTTGATATTTCACAAAAATATGTAGTAACTTGATAAAGCATTTAGTGGTCTTAGTTACCTTTCAAAGTGTATTCATCCCTTTAAAAATCTCATTTTTAAAGAATCTCGGTGTTAACAACTTGTGAACAAATTTTACAAAAATATTTAGTTACAACATTTTCATGTTTTACTAGTCTTCCTACACTTATTTTATTTACAAAATAATGTAAGTGCAAGAAAAATTATGATCTTTCAAAAATCATCTTTACAACTTGGTTTTTCTTGGAAAATCATACATTAATCTTAGCTTCACAAAAATTACTAGCTCACTTTATTTATTATTTTTCAAGAAAGAATTTTATTTTCAAGTTCATGTTCATAAGTGTGGATGGTCTTTTTGGGTTAACACCCAATCATCCTCTAACTAGCTAAATCTTGTGTTTAATCACAATTTAGCAAGTTCTTGATAGTGATTATCATCATAACTTCAAGTAAATAACAATCAAGTTCCATGCATGTACTTAACAACATTGGTTTTAATAGGATTTCATCATCTCTATGTTTCATGTTCATGATTCTTGTTTATGTTCTTATGGTGTTCTTGTGTTAAACATTAAACGACAATCTTTCAACTAGTCAAAATAAAAGTAAACAAGGGTTTAAGGAAGCCTTACAACTAGCTTAAAGCTAGGGAAGAACTCAAGAACAAGAGATGATGAAGATGGTGAATGAATGCAAGTAGTGAAAGCTCCTTGATGATCCCCAAGCTACAAGTTCCTTTAATCACCTTCTAGTACTTGAAACAAGTATGTAAATGGTTGTATGGTGGTGACAAGGTGGTGGTGGTGGCGGTTGTAGAGTGAGCCGAGAGGGAGAGAGAGAGTGTGAGGGAGGTGGAGTGAAAGTTATGGATGGGGGTTCCTCAAGGTCTTCAAGCTTCAAGCTCCACAAGGCTCCTTCTAACACTTGATTTAAACTTGGAAATTGGATGAATGAAAGTTGCAAAGGGGTGGTGGTGGCAGTTATGTGTAGGCCGAGAGGGGGAGAGAGAGTGTGAGGGAGGTGGAGTGAAGTTGGAGAGTGTGAAGTATGTAATGATTCCTTTCAATCCCATTGGCCATTCTTGTAATCATGTCTTTATCTCTTGGAAACTCAATCAAGCAAGATAAAAAAGAAATCTAGGGAATATATTGGTGATGATGACTGAAAATTAGGCTAGGGGGAGGGGTTAATTGTAAAATTTGGTAATAAGTAGGTAAATATTTAGGAGGTTAAGTGTAATATCCAATATATTATGGGTATGGCATATTTTATAGTGTTGGGGTATTCGGAGACCATAATTAGTCTAAAAATAATAAAACAATGTTTCTGACAAAAATTTGGTGTCCCGGGTAATGTCCGGTTGTTCGGTTAGATACCGTTCCGTTAAAGTGTCAAATTATTTCGAATAGTGTCTTTTATGCAACCTTTTGTAACACAATTAATTCCCAACACTTAGGAAATCATTCAGGACCATTTAGTCAATTTTCTGCATATTACTAGCATGTTAAAATGCTGAATTTTTGCTGAAAATGCAGAATTCTGCACTTAAAGTGAGTTTTAGGCACTTTCCGGCATTCAACTATCACCTAGTGACATAGTTCTATGGTCCTCACTTCCCTACACACCATACTAGTGTAGTACCTTGTCCCTGGCCCATACTGGGTCTCGAAACACTGTCTGTCCATTTAGTGAACCCCGTCAGCATTTTCCCGTTCTATCCGTTAACTGTGCTAACTGTGCTTTGTGCATCAAGTATGTCAATAAAGTTTGTCTGTGATAATGATGTGACATTAAATAATATGTGATGCACATGTAAGTATGACGCAGTAATCAGGAAGCAGTTAAGTAATTCAGCACAGTCATTAAGCGCTTAATTAATATTAATTAATTGTACGGATACCTGGTTTAATGAGGGTTGTCACATTCTCCCCCCGTTAAGAAAATTTCGTCCTCGAAATTTAAGTTCTGCTTCTAGTTGCAGGGGTCTTGGGAAACAAATGTGGATATTTAGCCTTCATGCGATCCTCACACTCCCAAGTGAACTCCAGGCCGTGTCGTGCGTTCCAACGAACCTTGACTAGTTTGACACTACTCTGTCGCGTCTTGTTATCCTTCCAATTAGTAACCTCCACAGGTTCTTCAGTAAAGTGGAGTGTGTCATCAATGTGAACTTCGTCAGCAGGAATGACATCCGTTTCCTGAGTTGGACTCTTTTTCAGGTTAGACACATGGAATGTGTCATGAACGCCATTTAGCTCTGCTGGCAGATCCAACTTGTATGCTACAAGACCAATCCTTTTCAGGATTCTGAATGGTCCAATATATCTTGGGTTCAGCTTCCCACGCTTCCCAAAGCGTGCCACACCCTTCCAGGGTGAAACCTTTAGCAAAACCATATCTCCCACCTCAAACTCCAGAGGTTTCCTTCTTAGGTCCGCATAACACTTTTGTCGATCACGAGCCGCTTTGATGCGCTCTCGGATATGTATAATCTTGTCAGTCGTTTCCCGGACCAATTCCGGGCCAACAAGCTATCTATCACCCGCGTCAGCCCAGCATAATGGTGATCGACACTTGCGCCCATAGAGAGCTTCGAACGGTGCGGCCTGAATGCTTGCATGATAACTGTTGTTGTATGAAAATTCGACCAATGGTAGGTGAGTGTCCCAACTTCCACCTAAATCTATTACGCAAGCTCGCAACATGTCTTCTAATGTTTGAATCGTTCGTTCGCTCTGTCCGTCTGTCTGCGGGTGAAATGCAGTTCTCATATTTAATTGAGAACCAAAAGCTTCTTGAAAGGATTGCCAAATCCTTGATACGAATCTCCCGTCTCTATCAGAGATAATTGAGAGAGGCACTCCATGTCGTGCAACGATCTCTCTCAAATACAGCTCAGCTAGCTTACTTGTATTATCTTTCTCCTTGATTGCCAAAAAGTGTGCAGATTTCGTTAAACGGTCTACGATCACCCAAATTGTATCATGGCCCTAGGGCGTCCTTGGCAATTTCGTTATGAAGTCCATTGAAATTTGCTCCCATTTCCATTGGGGTATTTCTGGTTGTTGCAGAAGACCTGAGCGCTTCTGGTACTCGGCCTTTACCTTGGCGCAAGTTAAACATTTGCCAACATAGATCGCAACGTCGCCTTTCATTCTCGGCCACCAATAGAAATCCTTTAAATCTTGGTACATTTTATCCGATCCTGGATGGATCGAGTACCGTGACTTGTGAGCCTCATAAAAAATAACGTCTCTCAGGACACCAAAGAAAGGAACCCAAATTCTTCCCAAGAAACATAATGTTCCATCCTCCTTTGGTACCAATTGCTTTTCCATCCCTCAGAGATATTCATTCTCAAGATTCTCCCTTTTAAGAGCTTCCCTCTGTGCAGCACGAAAGCGCAACGTGAGGTTTGTCTGAACAATCATTTCCAAAGCCCTAACCCTTTTGGGCTTGATTCTTTCCTTTTGATCCAGGGCATCGGCGACCATATTCGCCTTCCTTGGGTGATATTTGATCTCACAAATAGTCATTCAACAACTCAACCCAGCGTCTTTGTCTCATGTTAAGCTCTTTTTGATCGAAGATATGCTGCAGACTCTTGTGATCAATAAAGATTGTGCATCGTGTGCCGTACAAGTAATGTCGCCAAATCTTTAATGCAAACACCACTGCGCCTAACTCCAAGTCATGAGTGGTGTAGTTTTTCTCGAGAACCTTCAGCTGGCGCGAAGCATAGGCTATAACTTTTTGTCGTTGCATCAGCACGCACCCCAAACCTTGACGCGAAGCGTCGCAATATACCATGAAGTCGTCGGTGCCCTCGGGTAGAGATAAGATCGGTGCGTCACAAAGTTTGTTCTTCAACAACTGAAACGCCTCTTCTTGCTTGTCTCCCCAATCAAACTTTTTGTCTTTCTGGGTGAGAGAGGTCAATGGTTGGATGATTTTCAAGAAATCCTCAATGAACTTTCGATAATAACCAGCCAATCCTAGGAACTGTCGAATCTCGGTTGGCGTTTTCGGTGTCTCCCAGTTCTTGATCGCCTAGATCTTTGTGTGATCCACATGAATTCCATTTCCATTAACTACATGACCAAGGAACTGGACTTCGCGTAACCAGAACTCGCACTTCGAAAACTTTGCGTATAACTTCTCCTTTTTAAGCAGCTCTAAAATAGCTCTCAAATGTTGTTCATGATCTTCTTTCGTCTTTGAGTAGATTAGAATATCGTCAATGAACACAATCACAAACTTGTCGAGGTACGGCTTGCAGACTCTGTTCATCAAGTCCATGAACACAGTTGGCGCGTTTGTCAGACCGAACGGCATAACCAGGAACTCGTAATGTCCATAGCGAGTCCTAAAAGCAGTTTTTGGAATACTCTCCTCCTGAATCCTTAGCTGGTGATAACCTGTTCGTGGGTCGATCTTTGAGTAAAAACTTGAACCTTGTAACTGATCGAACAGGTCGTCGATCCTTGGCAAAGGATACCTATTCTTGATCGTCAACTTATTTAGCTCCCGGTAGTCGATACACATGCGAAAACTGCCATCTTTCTTCTTTACGAACAAAACTGGAGCTCCCCAAGGCGAGAAGCTTGGCCTGATAAATCCCTTATCTAATAGCTCCTGGAGTTGCGTTGACAACTCTTGCATCTCTGACGATAGGGTGCCTTAGCCACAGGTGCGGCGCCTGGGACTAAGTCAATATGAAACTCGACTTGTCTTTGTGGTGGCAATCCTGGCAAGTCTTCGGGAAAGACTTCAGGATATTCCTTCACGATTGGAATGTCTTCTAGTTTCGGCTATGCGGCTTCTTTATCCACGATGTATGCCAAGAAGGCAACACATCCCTTCCTCAAACATTTTCTAGCCTTTAAGCAACTAATAATCCTTAAAGGCATATCACGATTTTCTCCTGTACCATAATCGTTTCTTCATTCGCCATTGGGATGCGAATGGTCTTCTCGTGACATACAATTTCGGCTATGTTGCTAGACCACCAATCCATTCCTACTACCACGTCGAAGCTTCCCAACTCGACTGGCAGTAGATCTAGTGTAAACTCGTGCTTTCCCAGCTCTATTACGCATCCTCTGATGACTTCATTCGTTTCAACTAGCTTTCCATTATCCAGTTCAATTGAGTACGGAATATCTAACTTGCTAGCAGTTAACCCAAGCATACTTTTAAATTCTAGCGATACAAAACTATAGTCGGCACCAGTGTCAAATAGAACAGATGCAAAGCGTTGATTAATAGGGAACATACCAGTAACTACATTGGGGTCCTGGCGTGCTTCCCTTGCACCTATGTTGAAGACTCTGCCTTGCGCTTGATTGAGTTCCGGGCATTCCCGCTTAAAGTGCCCCTTGTCTCCACAGTTGAAACACCCTGGTCCTAGACCATTCCCATTCTCATTACCGCCTCGATTGAGGTTCGCTCCCCGGTTACCAGCTTGATTTGCAAAACCACCGCGATTACCATTTCCGCCTTTGTGGTTCCCATTCCCGTTACCACCGCGATTGTTGTTACCAAAACCTCGTTGACCATTATTTCCACGACCAGCACCAGTACCAACCCAGCATGTATTCTTCGAATGGCCCTCCTTCCCGCATGACTCACATCTCCTCGTTCTACACTAGCCGGAATGATGGTACTAGCATGTATCACACTTGGGCAGAGTGCCCATGTAACCCTTTCCTCTGCTTTCAGCACCAGATCTGGCCCTAGTTGGTGTGCTTCCCTCTTCTCTCCTGCTGACACTGTTGGTACCCTTTTTGAAGTTTGAGAACTTCCTCTTGTTCTCACTTGATGATTCAACATGTGACTCCTTCTTTTTCGGTTCAGAGATTGAAAATTTGTTCAACCGGATAGCTTCCTCCGTAAGTGCCACGCTGAGATCAATGGCTTCGGTAATCGTTGGAGGCTTGGACGTTGTTACCATACTCATGATCTGGGGTGCCAATCCCCAGATAAAACGCTCAATGCGTTTAAATTCAGGATCAACCATATATGGCACAACACGTGACAAGTCGTGGAACCTTTGTACATATTCAGCAATTTTTGGACCGTCCATTTTGAGGTGCCAGAATTCAGTTTCCAGCTTCTGTATTTCGGCCTGTGAACAGTATTTCTTCCTCATGAGCTCCTTCAGCTCAGCCCATGTCAGTGCGTTCGCCGCCGCCTCTCCTAGGGTTTGCACTTGAAGGTTCCACCAGGATAAAGCACCATCAAGAAAAAGTCCTGAGATGTATGTAACTTGATGTTCAGGAGCACACTTACTCATCCTTAAAATAGAATCCGTCTTTTCCGTCCATCTGACGAATGCAACAGCACCCCCAGTGCCATCGTAATTTAAGGGCTTACAATCCAGAAATTGTTTGTAGGTACAACCTGTACAGGCAATATCGTTTACAGAATGTATTAGCGGATGTGTAAGAAATATCCAAATGTAACGCAATGTGTCTCAAGCGACTTGGACATTACCATTAGGTGGGTGGTTGTTCCTTGAGGAACCTCCGCTGGTCTCTGTGCGCGAGGCCTCATACCGTGCTATTTCTACGGAAATCCGCTCTTGTAATTCAGCTTCTGTAGTGGGCAAGCGTGTGTCTCGTCGTGGAGGCATCTTCTAAAAGAAGGTCATATCGGTTAGGTCATAGTAAGTATAATAAGTAAGTAATATGCGTATGTAATAACATCCATCAGCACAATAACACATAACATCCCATGTCATAATCACAAACAAATAAATCAACAATGCATGTAATGAGAAGGATGCGATTGAGCTTTGCATATAACAAGACCACCAATACAGTTTTACAATTGTATCATACGTCAAAAGAGACTAAGGGTCACATCACCCTTGTCTGAATTGTCTAACAATTTACAACAACCAAAGGTCAAATATCAAAAGTGCGGTCTTTGAAAGTCTTCACAATCACGGCTCAATAGCTGTCTTCTCACCAAAAGTAGCCTATCTGCAGGAGACCTAAAACCCCTAAGCTGATGGTGGGGGAGGAGGAGGCGGAGGAATGAAAATCAATCTGCGCAAACGCGCCCAATCCTCCTCAAGAGCATGGACAACACGCAACAGGTAAGCAATCAGCTGCTCCGGAGTGAGGAAGCGGACATCAGAATCATGGTGCAGTCCGAGAGGAGCTGGTGGTGTCGCAAATGGAAACTGGCAATGACAAGGGGGGCGGGAGGGACGCGGGATCCTCTCCAGCTCCTGGACTCATCGGCTCAACGCATCCTGCTGTAACTGCATGGATAAAAGTATATCATCCATCGTATACCCAACATGAAAAGGATGGTATGGATTTGACAAGGACATGACGTTGGGCGAAGACCACATAAACGGCTCGCCCGTGGGTGCTGAAGAAGTAAAAGCAGTGTATGAAGTAGGTGCAAAAGGGGGTAAAAATGGAAAAGCTGCTGTCATAGGTGGTATGTGATCATGCTGCTGAGTAGAAGGTCCTTCCCCTGGGCAGGGAGGAGGAATGTCTTGGAGAAAAGTGACGGGTAAATCCGTGCGGTGGACGTCTGATACGGGAGGGCGAAACAGTGGGACATCAACGGGTGCAGAAACAGGTGCAGCAGGGGGAGTGACTGGTAGAACAAATGGAGGATAGTCGTCATCATCCTCAATCCACCCGTTATGGGTGTCGGCATATCTAGGATCAATATGTGTAGCAAAAGGTGCAAGATCATCGAACACCGGCATAGGGTCAGGTATAGGTGCAACAACTGGGACGTCAACAACTGGTGGTGCACTGACTGGAACATCAACAAGTGGTGGTGCAACAAATGGTGCATCAACGGGTGGCTCAGCAGGTACAAACTCAATCTCTGGATCCGGGTCAAAGTCATGGGGAATAATGGGTGCAGCAGACGTCGCCATGTCTGAATCAGTGTTGGTGGAGTAGTGTTGCACGTCCTGGGCGTGAAGAGTGGTGGATGATACAGACTCAAGCAAGTAGGAACCAGACGGACCGGGTAAGGCATCCACAGCAGGAGCCTCGATAGGTGGCACAACAAGGGCATCAGCAGCAGGAACATCAACCATAGGAACAACAGGGTCATCGACCGGAATATCAGCAAGTGGAATATCGTCATCCATCGGGGCCCCGCCATCCTGGTCACCCTCCGGGGGACCCTCGATGAATAGATCGATGTCGTCATCAGATAACGCGTCAAGAGGCTGTTCCTCAAAAGGAACTGCAGCAAGTGGGAGAGGGGCAAGGATCTGGACAAGCGGTAGATCCTCGCCCGGTAGACCATCAGCAAAAGGCAAGTCGTCTCCAAAGTCCGGTAGGGCAAAGGGCTGAAAATCATCCTCGTCGGTACACGTGGTGTCTGAGGTATAAACCTCCTGGTCCCTGGCTATCTCATCATCCGAGGTAATAGCCATAGGGTCTATCGTGTTGGACACTCCGCTATCAGAAGAAGATGCCATGGTGTCTGTAACACAACCACAACATATGCACATATATCAGATAAGCATGTAAGCAAATAGCAATGTAATCATGTATGCATCCTAGTCTTCCCAAACTATCCCACCCAGTCTCTCAGACTGAACTACCTAGTCTCTCAGACTAATACTCCCCAGTTTACCAAACTGAACTACCCAGTCTCTCAGACTAATTCCCTGGTCTCTAAGACCAACTCCCTGGTCTCTAAGACCAAATCCCTGGTCTCTCAGACCAAATCCCTGGTCTCTAAGACCAACTCCCAGGTCTCTAAGACTAAATTTCCCCAGTCTCTAAGACTGAATTACATACTTAGCCTTTTTGAAATGTGTATTTATGCCCTTTTATTTGTAAAAATGTTTGTTCTTGGATCTGGACGTTTTGTGTATGCAATGTAAGAATGTTTGAAAACGTTTTGTGAGAGCCCTAGTGATCATAGTCTAGACTCAAGAAAGAATCCTAGTTCGCTATGAACGAGGCTCTGATACCAAGCTGTCACACCCTGACTTTTGCGGAAGCGTGGTTATTTGGTGTGACTTCTTAATACCATAGCAACAATCATAACAATGCTATATGATAAAAACAGAAGATGTTCATCCAATAATTAAGTCTTAGAAAATACCATACATACTTGTCTTGAAAATGTTGATACCAAAATAAATTACAAACCATGAAAATGTTTAACCGAGTTCATAAGACTCCACAAAGACTTAAATAAAAACCTGAGTTTAGAGACGTGTATCCCGTCCAGGATTAGGACACACCCTCTAAGCTCGACAACCATGGATAACATCTTTATTTAGTACGCAGCTTGACTAACATGCATCACTTGCCAGATCCGAGTAATTCCTAAAATACATGTAGTTTAAAAATATCAATAAAAAGTTGAGCGAGTTCATGTGTTTGTCTGTGTGTATAAACCGTTAAAGTATGTCTGTATGTAGAAATGTCCCTGGTATGTAGCAATAAGGAAAAAGAGATCACCAATGGGTTGCAAAGCCACTGGTATGTGTGAAGTGATGCAGGAAGTACTCAAACCTAGCAAATTTGTACCGGGCCTCCGGCTGGAAGACATAGTCACCTCTATGGGCCGCCCCTACCTCATGGGTGTGGGGTCGCTAAACCCAAATAGATCTATCACTCATGTCCCTCGGTCCAACGACGAGGATTAATGGCCTTAAGTGTTGTACCCACCACTCACATGATCTAAGTAGTAAACCCTCCTTAAGCTAACCATACCATGTATAAAAATGTCTGTATAATTGTAACATGTATTTCACCCCCGAAGTATAAAACTGAAAACAATTAAAAGAAAAGGGGGACATGAACTCACAGTAATGCGTGTTCAGTAATGTCAACTCAAACTCTGTCCGCTACACGACAACCTACAAAGTACTAACATCTATTAGTCGAACGGGTCGTGCCTTGGCTTAGAGTTTAATGTTTTGAGTTACATTTCTCATGTTATTCCGATTGATAATTATTTGTCGAAATAATTAATATTTCAACTTAAAATGTATGTAGTGTTGGAATAATTGTTCGTTCAATATTCTTGTAGTAATACTTCTAAAGTATTTAACTCCGTATTTCTTTCCCAATGATGGGGGTATTTATACATGTTTATTCGTATTTGAAATAATATATTTTTAAGTCCCACTTAGAAAATATATAAAACTTATTTGTCAAAACTAATGTATTCCAAAATATATATATTTTTCCCAAAATAATATATTTCACTTCTTGTCCAAAACAACATTTACCGAAAATATATGTGCAAAAGTATGTCTGGAATATTTCATAAGTTATATTTTAGCGTTTTGGTTCCATAATAACTAGTGTGTAACTTAATCATTTATTCCTTGCAGTTGTTGGTATTATTTTGGAGTTGTAATTTCATGGTCTTTTGTTAAGATATATTATTTGTCCTAAAATAATATAACTAATCCACAAATCAAACAAATATCCACACGAGTGTCTTAATACGAAATATATATTCTATCATTTTCATGTATAAAACCGACCTCCGATACTTTGTATTTTCGTCACAAAAATTATGGCAAAGTTTATTTTTGAAGGACAAGGTTAATAATATACTTGTAACGCTTGTTAGAAAAATATTCTCTAAGTGTTGGAATTTTTAGAAAATTTCGCCATAGTTTCCTTTGTAAATGGAGGTGTCCATGCTAAATAGCATATCATTTTCTTTTCCAAAAC
Source organism: Helianthus tuberosus (assembly GCA_030545235.1). Lineage (NCBI taxonomy): Eukaryota > Viridiplantae > Streptophyta > Magnoliopsida > Asterales > Asteraceae > Helianthus > Helianthus tuberosus. The sequence continues at coordinate 122,116,066 of CM060378.1, forward strand.
TCATTCAAACAATCAATAACAAGTCACTAAACCATATTATGTTCACCAAGTGTAAAAACTATATGATTTTCATAACATCATGAACTTGATATTTCACAAAAATATGTAGTAACTTGATAAAGCATTTAGTGGCCTTAGTTACCTTTCAAAGTGTATTCATCCCTTTAAAAATCTCACTTTTAAAGAATCTCGGTGTTAACAACTTGTGAACAAATTTTACAAAAATATTTAGTTACAACATTTTCATGTTTTACTAGTCTTCCTACACTTATTTTATTTCAAAAATCATGTAAGTGCAAGAAAAATTATGATCTTTCAAAAATCATCTTTACAACTTGGTTTTTCTTGGAAAATCATACATTAATCTTAGCTTCACAAAAATTACTAGCTCACTTTATTTATTATTTTTCAAGAAATAATTTTATTTTCAAGTTCATGTTCATAAGTGTGGATGGTCTTTTTGGGTTAACACCCAATCATCCTCTAACTAGCTAAATCTTGTGTTTAATCACAATTTAGCAAGTTCTTAATAGTGATTGTCATCATAAATTCAAGTAAATAACAATCAAGTGCCATGCATGTACTTAACAACATTGATTTTAATAGGATTTCATCATCTCTATGTTTCATGTTCATGATTCTTGTTTATGTTCTTATGGTGTTCTTGTGTTAAACATTAAACAGCAATCTTTCAACTAGTCAAAATAAAAGTAAACAAGGGTTTAAGGAAGCCTTACAACTAGCTTAAAGCTTGGGAAGAACTCAAGAACAAGAGATGATGAAGATGGTGAATGAATGCAAGTAATGAAAGCTCCTTGATGATCCCCAAGCTACAAGTTCCTTTAATCACCTTCTAGTACTTGAAACAAGTATGCAAATGGTTGTATGGTGGTGACAAGGTGGTGGTGGTGGCGGTTGTAGAGTGAGCCGAGAGGGAGAGAGAGAGTGTGAGGGGGGTGGAGTGAAAGTTATGGATGGGGGTTCCTCAAGGTATTCAAGCTTCAAGCTCCACAAGGCTCCTTCTAACACTTGATTTAAACTTGGAAATTGGATGAATGAAAGTTGCAAAGGGGTGGTGGTGGCGGTTATGTGTAGGCCGAGAGGGGGAGAGAGAGTGTCAGGGAGGTGGAGTGAAGTTGGAGAGTGTGAAGTATGTAATGATTCCTTTCAATCCCATTGGCTATTCTTGTAATCATGTCTTTATCTCTTGGCAACTCAATCAAGCAAGATAAAAAAGAAATCTAGGGAATATATTGGTGATGATGACCGAAAATTAGGCTAGGGGAGGGGTTAATTGTAAAATTTGGTAATAAGTAGGTAAATATTTAGGAGGTTAAGTGTAATATCTAATATATTATGGGTATGGCATATTTTATAGTGTGTTGGGGTATTCGGAGACCATAACTAGTCTAAAAATAATAAAACAATGTTTCTGACAAAAATTTGGTGTCCCGGGTAATGTCCGGTTGTTCGGTTAGATACCGTTCCGTTAAAGTGTCAGATTATTCCGAATAGTGTCTTTTATGCAACCTTTTGTAACACAATTAATTCCCAACACTTAGGAAAGCATTCAGGACCATTTAGTCAATTTTCTGCATATTACGAGCATGTTAAAATGCTGAATTTTTGCTGAAAATGCAGAATTCTGCACTTAAAGTGAGTTTTAGGCACTTTCCGGCATTCAACTATCACCTAGTGACACAGTTCTATGGTCCTCACTTCCCTACACACCATACTAGTGTAGTACCTTGTCCCTGGCCCATGCTGGGTCTCGAAACACTGTCTGTCTATTTACTGAACCCGGTCAGCATTTTCCCGTTCTATCCGTTAACTGTGCTAACTGTGCTTTGTGCATCAAGTATGTCAATAAATTTTGTCTGTGATAATGATGTGACATTAAATAATATGTGATGCACATGTAAGTATGACACAGTAATCAGGAAGCAGTTAAGTAATTCAGCACAGTCATTAAGCGCTTAATTAATATTAATTAATTGTACGGATACCTGGTTTAATGAGGGTTGTCACATGGATTCCATAGATCAAATGTCTAAATTGCCCTCAAAGTGTCTTAAAACTTTAGAAAATGTGCAAGTTTACCCCCTCTAAAATAACTTGCTTCATTTGTATATGGTGCTTCAAGATTTGTACCTACGGCAAAATTACGAAAAGGGTAGAAAACCCAGTTCTCTTAATAACGAAAGTGATACTGGCTGTGGATGTCGGAGAAGAAGAACAAATGTCGTAGATGATGTTGACGGTTGTTGATGGAGGTGTCCGATGAATGGGACACGCGACAATTAAGGTAAACCCAACAACTTAATAACTTCATTTTTGCTTACTGGTCATCTTCTAGGGATGGATGGGTTTAGGACCTGGTGTTGTTCCATGGAGGATATTGAAAGGCTAAAACATATTTGAAGTAAGTTTTTTTATATTTTTTTCTTTTGTATTTGTTTTTTATGCTTGCTTATTGTTTTTGTTAACTAGATCTATGTCTGATTGATGGGGTGTTGGGTTTTGTTGGTGATGATTTTGTTCCATAAAATAGGGTTGGGTTGATCGGTTCCTATGGATTTAAATTTTAACTTGGTTGATTGGTTTAATCCGCTGTGAGTACAATTTTATCAAAAGAAAGTTTAAATTATGTTTGAGGTGTTATAAACCTACAAATTTGGTTTTATTAATTAGTGAAAAACCAATGATGATTATAACTTCAGAGAACATGAAGAGATTGCTAACAACAAAAAGATAGGTGAAGCAGTGAATTTTGAAGATGCTAAAAAAATGGCGTAGCACATGAGACAATGCGGCTATTTACTCCCAAAGGCTGGAAGGTAAAAATAATATTACCTAACTCTCATTACTGCATCTTTTAACTTAATTCTTATACATATAGAATCTAATTTTTTTATTTGATGTTTTCTTGTGTAGGTGCTTCGGACGGTATACATAACACATTATGATAAAAGGGGTTTTCCAGATCCGATGAGTTTCAATCCGAACCAATTTGCAGATCCGGTTCAAGCATTTGCTTTTCTACCTTTTGGTACGGGGCCAGGGCTGTGTGCAGTACACCTTCAAAATACACCTTCAGAGATCTATTTCATATGAACTTTCATATCTTTGTCTAATCTTTAATTCTTTAGTTTGGGGATGATAAACTAATCATGATCACTAGATTGGCAAAATACTAGAGCCTATTGATTTAGATAACGGGTTAAATGGGTAATTCCTATTGAATGGGTCAAAGAGTCAATTGTGGTTGAGGGCCCAAGATGGAGTCTTCACAGTAGAAAGGTACGCACCATTGAGATCCCTTTGTTTAAAAAAATAAAGATTTTGAAATTTTAAGTTACGCATGTTATAAAGCATACGTGTTAAAACTTTTATTACGCATGACCATAAGTTTGGGTATTACATTGAACTTTATTGTTTATCCAACATATGTGCAACTGATAAACATATTTGTTGTAGGTTTAGAGTGACCTGACTATTGATTACATCAAAATGTCCCTCGTAAATGTGTCCCAGCTGTTGTTGTTGCAGTAGGATTGTAAGTGACACTTTACTTATTATGCTACTTTTAGTGTTCATAAGTGGTGCATTAAACATTTTATTGCATGTTTTATATATGATTTTTTCAACATATGTGTCAACTTTTCATTGTAACTTCTACATATATATTTTTGTGTACGGTGGGTTTGAAATTACATACCTATCGGAGGTAAATGATGTCTTATGTATGTTTCTCGCAATAAAAATATATATGTTTTAAGTTGTTTATAATATTTTAATAAGGAAAATAATTCTTGACAACCCACTTGTGTTAATGGGTCATAACGATTGACATGAACCGATCTAAGGGTGTTTGCGAGGAATGGTACCGCTCTACAATGCGGCCAAATAGAGCACCCGCTTCAACGCGTGGGCATCCCCACCATTTACTATATAAAACAAATCTGATGTACAAGATTGTAATTTTACCACGCGTAAAAATTTTGAAGCATGATGTACAAGAGAGAACAAACCATTTTATAGGGGGGGGGGGGACTCGGACATTGTTCAAAGTGTAAACACACTTTAGGGGCGTTATATGGATTTCATCCATGGATATTAGAACCTGCATTTATGTTAGAACCGTACATTTGCATACTACATAATCAGTGAAATGTGTTTATGTATAATTAGTGATATTTTAATACGAATAAATGTTTCAAATTTTGAGCATTACAATATCGGTACTATGGCTGTTTTGAACGAACGACAGTACGAGTGTCGGCTCTACCGAAACTGTTACTGATATTCGTTATTACAGTTTTCAATTTGTGTAAAATAATTATTGTTATCTTTTTGGGTATATGCATTAAGTTTGATTTTATAACTTTATGGCGAAATTTATTAAAACAAATAAGAGGATTTATTTTGTATTTTACCTATTAGTGTAAAGGTTTAAGTGAAAAAAATTAAATTAAGTGGGTTTAATTTGTAAGTTTAACTGTTAGTATAAAGGTCTAAGTGAAAAAGTCTACGGGATTGGGGATGGTGTTCCAGAACGGGGTTTGATATTAACAAAATAAAAAATTACGCAAAACATGTGTTACGTTTTGCTTTATCTTCTATAAAGTTTTTTTAACAAAATAAAAGCGTTACGATGTGTGCATGTTATGTTTTTGTTGAGAAATGTTTTTTTCTATCTTTGTTTATATTTTAGTTTTGTTGAAAAGTCTTAAAAGAACGACTTGATAGAAAAAAAATATTGTCTAGCTACCATTCTTTGTTTCCTTTAAATATCCAGATTTGGAAATGTGATGAAAGGGAAGACAGAAGCATGTGACAAATTCCTCAAGAAACAAATGTTTTAGTTGATCCAATATATACTTTGGCTAGATGGAAGTTATGATGTCAACTTAGTCAAATATGAAACAAACGAGGGTGCAAATTGGTCACCTCCCACTTCACAAACATCTATATATTTATTTTAGAAGGGCTTATTCGAAACACAACGTTGACTACTTGGTTCTACTATTAAATATGCATTTTTGCGTTTTGTACACATTAGGGTGCTTGGCTAGAGGGAACTACCTCTCCCTCCGATCTCACAATTTCCCTCTCTCTCTAAATCTCTCTCAACCATCGGTGGAATCTTGGGGGTGAATTGGAAAGAGATATGTAAAATTAAACAACCGGTTCAAGTATTAAAAGCCCATTCAATTGAAACCTTTTCAGTTTCCTATATTAAAAACCCTCCACTTGAATTGAAGGGCGATGTGAGAATTCGGGTATTAATGCCCATTTAATTGCTTTTAGTGAGCAGGAAGATGGTTTGTCTTAATATTATAGTTACACATGTGTCAAAATCCCTAAAATGCCCCTAAAGTGTCTTAAATTTTTGAAAAATGGGCAAGTTTACCCCCTCTAAAATAGCTTGGTTCACTTGTGCATGTTGCTTGAAGATGTGTACATAATGAAAAATTACCAAAAGAATAGAAATCCTAGTTCTCTTAATAAAGTAGTATAGATTATAGATATGGAGAGGTCAAGTATATCAAGAAATCCCACGTGAGTTAAAAAAAAAACTCAAAAAACCTAATGCATGGACAAAATTTTGCAACCAGTTACAACTTATTTCAGAATTCTGACATGGGACAACTTTTGTCAGGAGAGAGAAAGTTAATATGTTACACATTTTCGCCCGTTTATATATATGTAACATCATATGTTACACTTCTTTTTTTTTCAACAATAGATTTTTCAGGTTTTTTTTATAAAGTTTAACATTTTCAAACTTAAATTTTACGAGTTTTCAACGCGTATAGCATGTAAAATATATCTTACATGTTTTTATAGGAAAAATTATATTATAACAGACAAACATGTTAAATGTTAGTGTGTCAGACAGAAAAGTAAAAAAGCAAAAAGCTGTAACATGTTTTGAAAAAATAACTTTTTGTAACGTCTAGTCTCAACCATACAACTTTTAGATTGATGGTGAAGATTGAGTTTCTTGAGTGTTAAACTCATAGAGTTTTTTTTATATATATACCAAAGAAGTTATTAAAAATAAAAAAAACATTAAGCTATATAAAAGGAAGCAAGTAATAAAAAAATTAAAATCAAAATTTAAGAGTAGCTAAAATCGTCCATAAGATTTCATTTTTTATTTTTCCATCTAAAAGGAGAAAAATGCCCTTCACTTTAACAGAAAAAATAAACTATGTTAGTGATTTGGATGTAAATTGCAATAAAACGCAAACCTATAGGACTTAGATGCACAAAAAAAGTCATATCTTCATGGAACGAGCATATATGACCAAACCTCAAGGACGATTTTGACATTTTACACTTTATACTAAATAGGAGAAAGATGCGGAAAGCATAATTAATGATGGAGGAGAGAGTGACACGTTTCTCCTAAGATTTTTATCTATCAAGGATAGAAGATTTGGTCATGCTTGAAATAAAAGGCCGCAATCTCCTGCTTATAGACTTTCCATTTACCAAGTTCACATCAATTAGATTTAGTCATGTTTGAAATAAGATTTTTATCTGTCAAGAATAGAAGATTTAGTCATGCTTGAAATAAAAGGCCGCAATCTCCTGCTTATAGACTTTCCATTTACCAAAGTTCACATCAATTAGATTTAGTCATATTTGAAATAAAATTTTTATCTATCAAGAATAGAAGATTTAGTCATGCTTGAAATAAAAGGCTGGAATCTCCTGCTTATAGACATTCCATTTACCAAAGTTCACATCGATTAGATTTAGTCATGTTTGAAATTAGGGATGGCAACGGGCCAGGTTCAGATCGGGTATTGGTAATCCCATACCTATACCCGGTTGTAAAATCGTGTCCCATACCCGACCCAATACCCGTCGGGTATTTGTCGGGTAATTACCCATCGGGTACCTGGTATACCCGCGGGTATCGGGTATACCTATTAGTTTGTTAAAAGATATACATTGGGGTTTACAAATACATTTGTTTATTATTATAATTATTATATATTTTATTTATGCAACAACTATTATAAATTAAAAATATACGTTACATACATATAAGTTTTATCATAAATTAATGATAACTTTATAATATTTATACACTTATATGTATACACTTCACAACATACAAAATATAAATAATATTATCAAATACATATCCTAAAAGAAAATTTATTTTTTAAAGTTATAAACATACTAAAATAAATCACTAATAGATAAGGGTTAATGGAAAATAAAAATAAAAATTAAAAACTTCAGGTATATGATCGGTATATGATCGGGTATATAGTTTGGGTAAACAAGTATGTGGTTTGGGGTAATCGGGTCGGGTATCACCTAATCCCATACCGGCGAAAATTTTTAAAACTCATCTCACACCCTGCCCAATACCCGTACCATTTGTGTCGGGTTTCGGGTATACCCGTCGGGCTTGGGTATTTTTTGGTCATGCTTGAAATAAAAGGCCGCAATCTCCTGCTTATAGACTTTCCATTTACCAAAGTTCACATCAATTAGATTTAGTCATGTTTGAAATAATATTTTTATCTATGAAGAATAGAAGATTTAGTCATGCTTAAAATAAAAGGCCGCAATCTCCTGCTTATAGATTTTCCATTTACCAAAGTTCACATCAATTAGATTTAGTCATGTTTGAAATAAGATTTTTATCTATCAAGAATAGAAGATTTAGTCATGCTTGAAATAAAAGGCCGCAATCTCCTGCTTACAGACATTCCATTTACCAAAGTTCACATCAATTAAACCTTACGAAATTATTGTCATTTCCATGTTTAACAATATTACAACCCTCTAGGGTGGAGGGAGTGGTCAGCAAATGGTGAGTATTACCATATTATAAATTACAAACATGTTTATGCTTAATGGAGTTGTACTCTATGGATTGTGAGTTTTTCAAAAAAGTTTTTGAGTTTTCATTTCTAACCCAAAGTTTTTCATTTTTTTTTTATTTTAACCTCTTAGTTTTTTTTTTTACTTTTTACCCAAAACTTTTCATCTTTTACAATTTAACCCCAACACATTTTTATTTTCAACTTTGATCCCCATGTTTTTCATCTTTTGCAAATTTTTCGTTTTACGTTTCGTTATAAATTTGCGAGTGAACACGCCGCAACGATCGTGTGGGTTTCAACATTTTTTCGTCCAATTTTTCCCGTTTGACAGGACCGTCACAACACGTCTATTTTTCCCTGTTTGACAGGTTCGTCGCAATGCGTGTGGTTTTATATCGACTTAGCTATTATTTTCTATTCTTACGTTTCAATCTAATTTCTTCGTATTAACATGTCGCAACGGGCATGCGTGGTTCAACGATTTTACATATGCTTTTCGTTCGATGTTATTTTTTCTTTCTATTTATTTTATATTACGAGCTTTTCTGGTGTTGTTGGTCGCTGGTAGTTGTGTAGCATTAGTGCTACTTGGCACAATTTATGCCCCCGCCGCAACGTGGAGGGCTTAATACTAGTTTAAACAATTTTCTAACCAATAATGTCATGTCATGTCAAGTACTCACTCCACTACTCATTTTGCACTCAATCACTAGCAATGGTCAAATATATGGAGAATGGTAAACAATTTAAAAAAAATTGTGATTGGTTGAAAGGGATTGGGGCCCACCATTAACCCTCTCTCTCTCCTCTTTATCTTCTCTTCTCTTTCGGTTTCTCACTCGGTGAGTATACACCGCCTTGGCCCCTCACCGATCACCGAATAAGGGCTGGCAAAGCATCACCCCGCGGTAAAGTGCCATCCCCGATTGAGTCACCGCTACCACACCGTCCTCCCTAACGAAAAAAATATAGTAGACTAGCTACTAGACAAACTTTAAAGTAGAAAATTATTACAAAACTGTATTTGATGAATGGAGTTTTGATTTTTTGCTTTTCTTTTCTTTTTTAAGTATTAAAGTTTTTTTTTGTTTGACTAATGTAATCAATCTTACATATTTTGTTTAATTCTTGAATACGCTATGATATGCTTATTTTATCTATTTTTTAACATAAATTTTATTCTAAATCTGGTTGTGAATAATATTGTAAAATTAATCAAAACACAAATATACATATTATTAAAGCTACGTCATGGTTTAGTTTTTTTTATTCCGTGTTTATAATATTCTGATTATACTTTTGTGACGTGAATATTTTAATTTACATTTCGGTTCAAATTTTGTTTAAAATGCAATTAATTAGTAAAGTACAAAGCACAAGCCATCAAAATTGCCTCAAGGTTTATATTTATTATGGCTTTTTTTCCTCATGTAAATTTATTCAAAATCCTGCGACGTTCTTATTTTTTCAATTTTTTATATAAATTTTATTCAAATTCAACTATACAATTTTGACACAATTTTTTATCTACGTTTAAAGATAAAATTTACTCATAACCAAACCTTACAAGTTTTACCGCCATGTCAACACCCTTGCAACAATGCATGTGTTCACGTCTACTAGTTATGGACAACAATATAGTTAATTCATAAAGCAAGATGTTGTGTGTCAATGTAATCATTGAAGAATAGTGTATCAAGTGGTGTTTGATAACTGCAATAAGCTATAAAAGGATAGTATGTGATTAAGAGCAAGGATTTGTCAAATATTAAATTTTTTTAGTAAAGAATAATACATGAAGAACATGGTGATGCATAACTTCACACATGTATTAGCCTCTTGGGTTTGGTACATAGGTTTTTAATGACAGGGTAAGGCCGCGACCACTTCCCCTCACATAGATTAATAAAGGGACCGTATGTGAAGAGAAGGGAGCGCTAGATTTCCTTTCTCTTAAACGGTGAAGAACAAACTCTTTCTAGGTAACTTCTTAGAGTTAGTGAATTGTCTGTGTTTAGGATAAAACAATTGCTAAATTAACAAGTAATCAAACAACAATATGTGATAATGAACACATCATCATAAACATTGTTGGATTTGAGAATGATTGTCAATGATTCATATATTATTCATATGTCAATTAAAATCAATTGTACAAAACTTTACTCCCCTCACTAGACGAACTCTCTATCTTAGGTTTTTATGCTTTTTAAGCTCCTAGAGTTAGTTCACTGAAATGCAAAGTGAACTATATATAGAAGAGAGAATTGCTGGTGACATCACCATGAAAGTGACCATAAATAACCCTAATAAATATCTAACTATCAACATTTGTGCAGAGCTGCTGGATAGTTGCAATAAACTACAAGGAAACAAAATTGTTGGATAATACAATGAAAACAAAAAGGATTCCTAAAATGCTGGTGCAAACCAGTACTTTAGGAATCCAGTACTTCTGGTTTTCTTTTGACTTGTTGACTTAGTCTTCTGGTCTTCAGTCTTCATTGTGTTGACTTTGACTATTGACTAGTTGACCAGCACTTTGCTTTCCAGCTCTTTGTACTTGTTGTCTTGTGTCGTCAGGCAGTAGTTATTGAGACCAGTAGTTTGGGTGGTTGTTTGGATAACTTTCTAGGGAGGAGAATTCTGTATATTTAACTTGTAATCTAACTTATTCATGGATTTTGGCTTTCATCATCAGTAGATCTTACATAACCCAACAATCTCCCCTAGATGTGTTGATGCCAAAATCTCTCTTATGAGCCTATCTTTTATTCTCTTATTTGATGGAGTTCTTCATCCTTTCCATATCATGTGTAACACCCTAGCTATTATTTTAATGGTTTCGTATAATTTACGAAAATAAACATGTAATTATGATTACATATCAATTAAGAATACAAGTTAATTAAAAATTTTCTAAATTTTATAACGTTACATCATGATTGGTAAAAATTTGCCGTTTAGAAATAACGACTAAACTATGTGCGGAAGCTTGTAACTGCATCATGTTCGGTTCTACGTTGAGCTTGATCTTCATCCGGTACTCCTGATATTAATCTATGATCAAAACCAACTTAAAAGTTAGTTTTGATATCTTAAATAATAGTATAATCAAGTTCCAGTATCAAAACAATCGAAACAAAACAAATTTTCAGACTTTTGAGTCTGTCGCGTCCCGCGACAGATTCCACCATAACTTATGCGTGTCGCGACAGCATATGTGTCTCCCTCCGCGTACCGTGAGGGAGACCGATTTCCAGCAGGTGCAGGTTAAAACCTGCATTTTTTGCCCAGCATCATTTTTCGAACAAAATCGAACTTCAAAATGCTATAACTTTTTATCTACTTGTCCGTTTAACGCGATTCTTTTTCCTACGCGTTCGTAATTAAATTCTCCATCACATGGAGTTAAAATTCAACATTCCAAACTAATAAAATTCCAAATTTTTAAGCAATCGGCTTATTATTCAAAATCAACATTTTGACATGTTCGCATTTAAAACCACCAACTTGATTCTTAAACAACCAAATACATACACCAATGTATTTAATTCAAAATCCTTTGCTCGGGTTCGAGATTTTTATGATGAATTATGTGTCTAGTACACAAGCAATACACTTAATCCCATTTTGACCTGTTTAGGGAGGGGTTTATGCATTTAAGCATCAACTCGCTTTTCCCCATTTTACACTGCGCATTCTCATATATAAATAACTACTAATAATTCACCACAGCTATTTTTGTGGTGGATTTAGCATAATAAACCCCTTTACCCAAATTTACCCTTCAACTAGTCATTTTACGCAAATGACCATTTTTGTGCATTTGACCCACGAATGTGCATATCTATAACTTTTATTCATATTTAATGATTCCACAATTATAACACAAGTTCCTAAACAACCTCTAAGGGTCGTTTACCCGATTTACCCATCAAGGGCTTTTTGGTCAATTAATCTCCTTCATTTTACGGCGAAGGACCATCACTATCGATTTGACCAAAATTGCACTTTTGACTACAAATTCATTTAGGGGTACCTGGCTCGGGTCAAAGCTAAGACCCGTTTTATTACCGCATCAATTAAGTTGCTAATTCATAGCTAATGAAATTTTCCATAAGCCGTCTTACCCTGTGAGCATTAGACTCGACAAGCACTTATTAGTCGTTATGTGTCAAATGGTATTGACATTACCATTTGACCCGTTTGGTCTAAACAGCCAAACTATTGCACTTATATTCAAATAGTATTTATTCACCATTTCGTTAACTAACTAATCTAGGATATCTCCCCATATAGTTATGTCTTTTAAACCCTTTTTTTTACACGTCTAACCCAACATGGCTTATGCCATATGGTGTCGTTTTAAACTTCAACTCTTTTCCGTCTACACATGACTAAATCGCCGTTTTACTCTTTTTATTCGTTTAGGCTTACCTTAATAAGTAGCCGTTCAAAAACTCATTTTATATATATGTCATCTCGTGACCAATTACCATTTCGCCCATTTTACCATTAAACATGGTTTATCATTATTTTATATGTTCCGACCCGTTTCATTTCGTGTCGGAACCATATTTCGCATATAGTTTTTGTCGTATTTACAACATATGAATAAATACATAACTTACAAACGAGGGTGTAAGCTTTACTTACATTGCATCCGGTTATGCTCTTTTCCGCGCACCCGATCCGTTTGACTCGCTTCTTTTCCCAAGCCGCCACCTAGCTCGTTAAGCGTCAAACTATTGTCATCATTTACAAGGCAGTTTGATCAGTCATTAACAATCACGACTATTCCACCTTACTTATTTTTTATGTCAAAACTACTATTCGACTTCATCATTAGTTAACTTAACTTATCAAAAGTTAACTACTTTTCGATCACATGGTTTACAAAATTAAGTCAAATCAACATTATGATTAGAACCCGCTTTAACCCATATTTCACGTAATTAGTCAAATTAGCCAATTGCACATTTCTTTCATAATTTCTTCTTATCAATATTCATTCGGGCATTTTAACAAACACCTTGTAGGCGAGATTTTATACGCATATTTTATCTAATTATGGTCATTGTTTTAACCAAGTTTTAATATCAAAATCATGCCTCTATGTCTAGTGTACATGAACTAAACCTAGAACTAGCATCACAACATCAATGTTCATCCATTTATCACCCTAATTCAACTGTTCATATTTTTATTATAAAACCCACTTAGCACACATATGGGTAATCATCAAATCTCTAGTTTTTAACACTAATTCATCAAGTTTTCAACTAGGGTTTGTTTCTAAACATGAATTCATCCTAGTTTCACCCAAACATCAATCATTCAAGCTTGTATTTCGATTTTCATAAGTTCATCATAAATTTAAAACATCACCAAATTACAAAATTTGACATACCTTTCGATCCTCTTGACTTGGTGATCGTTTATATGTGTTCACGCATTGATTTGGTCTTGAATTTATCCTCAATTTGGGGTTTTTAGCTTGAACAAGGGTGGAACCCTTGTTTTTCCCTTTCCTGGTCGTACGAACACACACACACACCTACTGTGTGTGTGGTATTCTATTTCTTATTTTTATTAAAACAAGTTTGCCCACTTGGCCCTACTAGCCCCTCTTGTTTTATTTTGATCAATTGAAGCCATAACTCACTATTTATCACTTAATTACATATTATTAACTAGGTTAATTGTTCCTAGTTATCTTAATGGGTTTCGGGAGTTCTAACCCGTTTATTTTAAGTTCCGTTAACTCGGGCCTTTTATCCATTTTATTTCTTGAAAGTTCTTATCCGCTTTTTAATTAATATTGGAATTATTTATTTAAATCCTAATATTTACCGGGTTACTTTTACCACTAACGGTACTTTACTCGTCTTTTAGTATTAACGGGGTTTGATTACCGAACCTGTTTTCGGGGTGTTACATCATGTCTTTAATGCCAACGTTAAGATTTTGAGCTTGATCATCATCAACATCTTTTTCCATTTTAATTTTAGGAATGATCTTTAAATCTTTTGGATTCAAATGTTGAACTCCATACCTATCCACCTGGATTCTAGAGCCATCACCTCTAAAAATATCCACTTCTTTCAAGTCCTTCATTGCTTTCTATCACCCCCCCAACCGGTGGCGGAATTATCGGAGTGAGACGAAATATATTGATCATCACACATAACACTATTTGTGACAATAATTAAGTTCAAAACCGATTTTGTTCAAATTCATAAATTGTCAGGTACAATGAAAGAAATACAAGTACAACATCAAAATGACAAATACAATAAGTTCGACATAACAAAATATCTAAATCTAGTAATTCATGTGCGTTTCTATGTCGTCCCTACTAGATTCGTCATAAGCATCGTCATCAACCTGTAACATGTTTAAAATTAAGGTTCAACGCAAAATCATTGGCGAGTACACAAGTTTGTATATACATAGCATAAGTATGAAAATAATTTACTCGAATCCACATGACAAATTGTATACAAGGTTATCTAGCATGCAATACTAAGTGTCAATCCCAAGTGTCCACAAGAATTATAAGTGTCCCTCGCCACAAAAGTAACGAGACTATTTATGAATAAAAGGCTTAACAATACCCCGACGGGCGGCGTGCTACTCCTATAGCGCTATATATGTTAAGATGGGCTAGCTAAGTTAATGACAAGTAGCATGTATGAATCTAGCATGAACCTAAGTATAATAAGTAGCATGTATAACAGATTGAGAATATAAAGTATGTTTGTGTATTTTGTAAGTGAACATGTTACAACCCAAATTGTGTAAAAAGGAAATGGGTCAAGTGTACTCACAGTTTTGCAAGCTTCCACTCGGTAATTCCGTGAATGGTTGATTGTTTGAGGATGGAACACCGAGTTCTCCTACACGAGGAAACATAGGCGTGTGAGTCTTCGGATGATAACATAAGATTTGGAATCGAAAAAGTACACATAGTATGTATATGAGAAAGTAATCATCTAGACTAAAACACCCGTTTTTGACACTATGAATCCCGTATGGGTTAAAGTGATTTCATGGGTTAAGATACCCATTAGAATCATAACGAGAGTTTTAAGTCCTTAGATAATATAACTTATTACCATGACAAATAATCACTTGATTATTATCAAGGGTTCGGCTATATTTATATATTTAATATATATTATATAGTTATGTATTAAGTCCAACATGTTTATCATGGATTTCATAGAAGTCATGAATGGAGTTAGGAGGATAACCTTCCTTACCTCTTTCGTAAGATTCACCAATGCACAACTTGCCATAGGGACAACTCGGATGGTCATGAATAAAATGGAAAAGAAATGTACATACTATTCAATGGACAAATCATCAAGTGAGGTGGTGGATTGAAAGTAGGATAGCCAAAGCTTCCAAGTAATCACACTCCTTCCAAGCACAAGTCTTGTTACAAGAACCAGCTTGTGTGGTTCAACACTTGTGGGTTAAAACCTGTTACGGCCCCCGACCCGGTTTGACCCGTTTTGGGAGCCGCGGGACAGAAAATCCCGTGGTATTTATTTAACAGCGGAAGTTTTCTTCAGGATCTTTTTAAAACTGCAATTTTCCCGATTATTTTATTTCACAACTCGGGATAAAAATCCCGGTAATTTACAATCATAAGATTTCACGGAGAAATCTTTTATTTTACAAAACATGTTTCTTTATTTTATATTGAGCCACTTCCTTGAGCTTGTAGTGCTACACGGCACTTTTCCTTGATCACAACAGATCACCTGAAACATGTTTGAAAAAGGTTTTGTCAGCGGGAAATACTGGTGAATCATTGTTTTTACTAAAAAGACCCGTTTGTTATAATTTACAGTATTAAGGGTGATTACATTGTTCCATATATCAACCAACTACCCACAGTATTTGTCACTCGACCGGATCTGTGACTATGGTCATATCACCCATTGGCCACCCGTTTGTCCAATGGTGAAGATTATCAAGTAATGTATACAAAACCCCACATACTGGCTGTAATTTGGTGATTACAAAGACTTAATCCCTGTAATTATAACTTTGAAAATAACATGATTTTGTAAAGCACTTTGATAAAAATAGAATGACTCACATTGCAGATTTAATTGAGCAGAGCTTAGCCTACTGATTAGACCTTTAACCTAACTTAATAAGATGCACACAAACTGGGTTAGTAACTAATACAACATTTACGATAACTCACGAGATAAACCTTCACAACGAATGACAAAGTGCGATACTTAAACATCCATCGAATTAACGACGAATGACAAAGCATAAACCCTAATGTGGGCAGCACTTAAACATCCATTGGATAGTTTAATCGATCGGACATTGAATCGTAGCAGCGATCGAGTTAATACCCGGTATCGGAGCAGCGTCTCACTAATATTGAAGTAATTTCGACCTCAGAGTACTAAAACTCCGTTTTTGAAAGTTTGTTTCGACACCAACAGACTGTGCATGCAACAGGCTATTTATAGGTGAAATTAAGTCCTCACGCGGCCCGCGTAAGCCTTCGGCTTGCCTTTACGTGGCCCGCGCAGCCGCCCAGTCTACGACTAGCCTTGACCAGTCACGAGTAGGTTAGCCAGGTGGTCGCTACGTGGATCCGGAACACTTATCCGGTCAACACAGGTTTGACGCGGCTCGCGTAAGACATACCTTGTCTCTTACGCGGCCCGCCTGAGAACCAAGATTTTGTTTTTCCTTGTTTTTAATATGGTTTAGGGTTTTAAGGGTCCGGGTTTATACTTACGGGTAATTTTTAGCACAATTTTGAGAGTCCTTACATTCTCCCCACCTTATTTAAAATCTCGTCCTCGAGATTTATTGGAATAAGTGAGGATACTTTCACTTCATCTCTGATTCTAACTCCCAAGTGTATTCAGGTCCTCTCTTTGAATCCCACTAGACTTTGACAAGTACTAATCGTTTGTTTTTGAGAAACTTCACTTTTCTGTCTTCTATTTGAAGAGGTTTCTCAACAAATTTTAGCTTTTCATTTACCTCTATATCTTGGAGAGGTACTACCAAAGATTCATCTGATAAGCATTTCTTGAGGTTGGATACATGAAATACGTCATGTACTCCGGCCAGTTCTTCTGGTAGTTGTAAACGATAAGCAACTGGTCCTATACGTTGGATTACTGAAAATGGTCCTACGTACCTTGGACTTAGCTTTCCTTCCTTACCGAATCGAACTACTCCTTTCCAAGGAGAAACTTTCAATAGTACTTTGTCTTCTACTTGGAATTCCAACAACTTCCGTCTATTGTCTGCATAACTCTTCTGGCGATCTCGAGCCGTCTTCAGTCTTTCCTTGATTTGAGTAATCTTGTTGGTTGTCTCTTGCACTATTTCAGGACCTGACAATTTACTTTCTCCTATTTCTGCCCAACAAACTGGAGTTCTGCACTTTCTTCCATACAGTGCTTCGAATGGGGCAGTTTCAATGCTTGAATGATAACTATTGTTATAGGAGAATTCAATTAATGGTAAGTGATCGTCTCAATTTCCACCAAAATCTATCACACATGCTCTGAGCATGTCTTCCAGAGTTTGGATTGTCCTATCACACATGCTCTGATCTGTCTGGGGATGATATGCCGTACTTAAATTTAGTCGAATTCCCATTGCTTCTTGGAAACTAGTCCAGAAATGGGAAGTGAAACGACTATCCCTATCCGAAACAATGGAGAGTGGAACTCCATGTAAAGATACTACTTCATCTACATACAACTTTGCCATTCTTTCCATGCTAAAGGTTTCTTTCATAGGTAGAAAGTGAGCTGATTTGGTTAATCGATCCACAATTACCCAAATCGCATCATTACCTTTTCTGGTTTTGGGAAACTTAGTAACAAAATCCATTGTTATAAGTTCCCATTTCCATACAGGCATCTCTAGTTGTTGTAGTGAACCTAAAGGTTTCTGATGTTCGACTTTTACTTATGAGCAAGTAAGACACTTTGAAACATATCGAGCTATATCCTTTTTCATTCCTATCCACCAAAAGTTATTTCTTAAATCTTGGTACATTTTATTGTTTCCAGGGTGCATGGTATACCTAGATTTATGGGCTTCTTCAAAAATTTTATTTCTTAATTCTCCCTGTTTAGGTACCCAAATTCTTCTTTGGTGGAATCTCCAAATTCCATCATTTCCTTGCTCTAATTCTTCTAGGCTTCCTTTCATTCCTTCAGCATCATCCTTGATTGCTGTAGCTTGAACATTTTTCAATTGTTCCATTAAATCTAATTATAGATTTAATCTGAGAGCACGAACTCGCTTTTGCTTTTCATGATATTTACGACTTAAGCATCTGCAACTACATTTGCCTTTCCTTCGTGATAATGAATATTACAGTCGTAGTCACTTAAGATTTCCATCCATCTCCTTTGCCTCATGTTCAACTCTTTTTGCCCGAATATGTACCTTAAACTTTTGTGATCCGTATAGACAGTAAATTTACTTCCGTACAGATAATGTCTCCAAATCTTAAGAGCAAAAATTACGGCTCCTAATTCTAAATCATGAGTCGTATAGTTCTCCTCGTGCTTTTTCAATTGCCTTGATGCATACGCAATTGCCTTCTTGCGTTGCATAAGCACACATCCTAATCCTAGTTTTGAAGCATCACAGTAAACTTCAAAATTTTCTGTTCCTTCTGGCAAGGCTAGGATTGGAGCATTTGTTAATTTCTGCTTCAAGATCCTAAAGGCTTCTTCTTGTTTAGGTCCCCAATCAAACTTAACTGATTTACAGGTTAGCTTAGTTAATGGTATAGCTATCTTGGAAAAATCCTTAATAAACCGTCTATAATATCCAGCTAAACCTATAAAACTTCTAATTTCCATTGCGGATTGGGGAACCTTCCATTTGGTAATTGCCTCGATCTTAGCAGGATCTACATGAATCCCTTCGTGATTCACCATGTGACCTAGAAATTGCACTTCTTGTAACCAAAATTCACACTTCGAGAATTTGGCATATAGCTTTTCTTTTCTTAACAAAGTTAAGAGTGCATGTAAGTGCTGACAATGTTCATCCTGACTTTTGGAATAAATAACTATATCGTCGATAAAAACAATTACAAATTTATCCAAGTACGGTTTACAGATCCTATTCATCATGTCCATGAATGCTGCAGGTGCATTCGTTAATCCGAAGGGCATGACTATACACTCGTAATGACCATACCTAGTTCTAAAAGCAGTTTTAGGTATGTCTTCTTCTTGTACCTTCAATTGATGATATCCGGAGCGTAAATCTATCTTAGAAAAATATTTAGCTCCTTGAAGTTGATCGAATAGATCATCAATCCTAGGTAATGGGTATCGATTCTTAATTGTAACCTTATTCAATTCTCTATAATCAATACACATTCTCATCGAACCATCCTTCTTCTTTACAAACAACACTGGTGCTCCCCACGGGGATGAACTAGGTTGTATGAATCCTTTACTTAGTAATTCATGTAATTGCTTTTTCAGTTCTAACATTTCTGTAGGTGCTAACCGATAAGGTGCCTTAGCTATCGGTGTAGTTCCTGGAATTAGATGAATTCTAAATTCTACTTCCCTATCTGGTGGTAATCCCAGGAGTTCTTCGGGGAATACATCTGGGTATTCTGAGACTACAGGAATTTCCTTAAGTTCTTTACCCTTAGTGCTAATGACTACCGAAATTATATACACTATTCCTTGTTTTCGTTCATAACTAGCAACTTTCATTACTGAAATGAACTTCATGGGTTTTCGTGGCCTGTCTCCTGTAAGCATGATTATTTCTCCGTTAGGTGCACGAATTTCTATGAAGTTCTGGTCACAAAGGATTCGAGCATGGTTGGCTACTAACCAATCCATTCCTAACACAACATCGAATCAAGCTAAATTCATTGGTAATAGGTTTGCATGAAATTTATATCCTAAGAGTTCTATATATTTCTTTTTGCAAAACCTTATCTATGTTAACTGAATTCCCATCTGCTGTTTCGACTGTAAAAATTTGCCTAAGGTTGATCAAAGGTAAATTAAGAGCTTGGCAGAATGAAGTATTAATAAAACTTTGGTTTGCACCAGAGTCAAATAATACTTTTGCATCACGTTGTGAACTAAGAACGTACCAGCTATCACATCTGGAATGAGTTCTGCTTCTTGAGTGGTTAGCTGGAATGCTCTGACATTCTTTTTAGTAGCTCTGTCGGCCGTCTTGGCTTTGTTATCTGATGGTTTGACCAATTTAGGACATTCTGTTTTGAAATGCCCATTTTCTCCACAGTTATAGCAGATCCTTGTTTTCCTTCTGCAGTCTTCTTCACGATGTCCTATGGCTTTGCAAAAGTTGCAGGTCACATTACATCTTCCATAATGTTTCTTTCTGCAATTCTTGCAGAATTGTGGATTTGAGGATTGCCCTGTTCCTCTTCTGTTGAAGCTGTTATTATTACCCGTACGAAATCCTTGGGTAATTTTCTAAGCCAGTTCCTTTTTCATGTTATCATCTCTTGTGCGCACCAGTTCATCTAGTGTGTTAGCTAATTCCACTGCATCGTCAATAGTGCGAGGTCTCGCAGCTTTAACGATATTGCGGATTTCACCAATCAATCCCCAAATATAGCGAGAAATGAGTACTGGTTCTGGCGAAGCCAGTGTTGGTACTACTCTAGCATATTCAAAGAATGTCGAAGTATAGCCGCGACAATCTACACCCATCATTCCATGATTTAGGAACTTATTTTCCATTTGATCTTTTTCATATTCGGGATAGAATTTTCTTTCTACCAGACTCTTAAATTCTTCCCAGTTCATGGCATAGGCCCTACTTCTTCCTTTGGCTTGAAGTATTGTATTCCACCATTCTAGCGCCCCTTCTTTAAAAAGATTTGACGTGTACATGACCTGATCGTCCTTGGCACATTTACTTATTGTAATTACTGCCTCGGTCATTTCTAACCAACGCAGTACTGCAGTTGCTCCTTCATTGCCTGCAAACTCAGCGGGTTTACAAGCAAGAAATTCTTTGTAAGTGCAACTAGAAGTTGCAGCTTTCATTTTCTAGGGAGCGAAGCTTGTTGTGAATCATTATCATGATTGGTATGATTACCGCCTCCGTTTATACTATTACTGAAATTATCTTCAGAAATACGTTTACTAGGAATGATTTGTTGAGGTTCAACAGGTTTCTGTGCAGCAACAATTATTGCTGGAATAGCATTGGCTATCCCTGGAGCAACGATATTTTCTATATCCTGCCTAGTCATAAATTGATCCTCTGGATGTTGCTCAGATTGATTAACCTCGGTAACTGGTTCATTATTAGCGTTTTCCATCTGATATTTAATACATATAATTTATTAGTATTTGAATAAATAACAATTATACACAAACACAATCATACCAATTTCACAACACATATAGCCAAAACTATCGATTTCTTGATTCCCATTTTTATATATATTATGCATCATTACACACCATATCTTACAGAGTTTTATTTGTAGTTATTTTACAAGATTATATTTTATTATTATACAACCACAGTCTCACAAACCCACTATTCTTCGTCAGTTGGTATTTCAGTAACGACGTTCCCTTTCATTGTATTTCCAGGAAATTTGTTCTCCTACTTCCTTGATCCTATTTCCTGCATCTACCAGCTCCTCACTAAAGTGACGGTGTTCAGCTAAATTCTCATTGCTCATATGTGGGTTTGGTATAGGTTCTGGGTCGAACTGAGGAAGAAAGGAATAAGGACTGTTGAGCAGGTTTTGGAATTGCCAATCATTAGTCCACCATTCATCCATTCCTAGAGGCTGAGTGTGGATTATAGGTTCTGGGATTGCTGGTTCCAAATTCATTGGAAGTTGAGTTTCAATAGGATGAGTAAAAACATTTTCATTGACAGGCTTAATAGTATCACAGCTTGCCAATATAAAATCTAGCTCCTCCTGCAATGTCATTTCCTGGGTTTAATTAGAGCTTTCTCCAATTTCCATCTTGGGTTGTCTAGAACCTTCCCCATACTCCATTTCCATCTGCCTAGAATATTCTCCAAACTGTGTTTCCATCTGCCTAGAACCTTCCCCGTCTTCAATCCCCTTCCCTTTGTCCAAGGGATTTTCTCTTTTAGGAATCTTCCTAGTTGCAGGTTTCCTCCTGCGCACACGCCTCCATTCTACAAATCTCCTCATTTTCTTGGGCTTAGGTTTCTCCGGAGGTGGAGCATTGAATTCTATAGGTTCTTCTATATCTGGTATATACCTATTGAAATCTCTGGAAACCTCTATTTTTACCGGATAGAGATTTAAATTATGAAGGGCTTCAGACAAGTCACTCATGCTGTTTAGCACATATGTAAAATAAAAAAATTACTAAGTTAAAATTTTATAACAAAATTTCATAAATAACCTTTAAATATTATTGCATACCGTGTGACTAATTTAATACAAAAACAACTGAAAATAAAAACACACTAGGGTTTACTGTAAACTTATTTATTTACTGGATAAGGTTTCTGGATTGTAAGTGATAAGGGTGCTAAAACTTGATTCAGAGTATTTAGAGATTTGCATTAACTGCTACAGTGGCTAACATATAAAGATCTGCCCATTTTTCATCTAACTTGTCCTCCCAAGGAGGGTTACTGCCTAATTCTTGGGTTTTCTGATTAACTCTCCCTCCTTTGGATTTCTTTTGTTTCTCTTGACTTTTCCTAATAATCAAACTTCTTTTATTAGGAGAAAGTGGTTCCTCATATTGTGCCTTACGGATAAATATTCCTTCTTCAGGATTTACATAGGGTTTTGGGGAATTTGTTTGGGATGAACTTCCCTTCTCGTTTGATGACCTATCTAATTTAAGATAGATGTTTGAAAGCTTTTGCTTACCCATACTGTACACAAATATTCAAATAATAAAACACATAATCACAAAATGACAAGTAATAAAATTAAGTATTTTCTAAATACTTATTTGGCTTAAATCAGTGGCTCTGATACCACCTTTTTCTGTCACGACCCCCGACCCGGTTTGACCCGTTTTGGGAGCCGCGGGACAGAAAATCCCGTGGTATTTATTTAACAGCGGAAGTTTTCTTCAGGATCTTTTTAAAACTGCAATTTTCTCGATTATTTTATTTCACAACTCGGGAGAAAAATCCCGGTAATTTACAATCATAAGATTTCATGGAAAAATCTTTTATTTTACAAAACATGTTTCTTTATATTATATTGAGCCACTTCCTTGAGCTTGTAGTGCTTCACGACACTTTTCCTTGATCACAACAGATCACCTGAAACATGTTTGAAAAAGGTTTTGTCAGCGGGAAATACTGGTGAATCATTCTTTTTACTAAACAGACCCGTTTGTTATAATTTACAGTATTAAGGGTGATTATATTGTTTCCATATATCAACCAACTACCCACAGTATTTGTCACTCGACCGGATCTGTGACTATGGTCATATCACCCATTGGCAACTCGTTTGTCCAATGGTGAATATTATAAAGTAATGTATACAAAACCCCACATACTGGCTGTAATTTGGTGATTACAAAGACTTAATCCCTGTAATTATAACTTTGAAAATAACATGATTTTGTAAAGCACTTTGATAAAAATAGAATGACTCACATTGCAGATTTAATTGAGCAGAGCTTAGCCTACTGATTAGCCTTTTAACCTAACTTAATAACATGCACACGAACTGGGTTAGTAACTAATACAGCATTTACGATAACTCACGAGATAAAACCTTCACAACGAATGACAAAGTGCGATACTTAAACATCCATCGAATTAACGACGAATGACAAAGCATAAACCCTAATGTGGGCAGCACTTAAACATCCATTGGATAGTTTAATCGATCGGACATTGAATCGTAGCAGCGATCGAGTAAATACCCGGTATCGGAGCAGCGCCTCACTAATATTGAAGTAATTTCGACCTCAGAGTACTAAAACTTCGTTTTTGAAAGTTTGTTTCGACACCAACAGACTGTGCATGCAACATGCTATTTATAGGTGAAATTAAGACCTCACGCAGCCCGCGTAAGCCTTCGGCTTGCCTTTACGCGGCCCGCGCAGCCGCCTAGTCTACGACTAGCCTTGACCAGTCACGAGTAGGTTAGCCAGGTGGTCGCTACGTGGATCCGGAACACTTATCCGGTTAACACAGGTTTGACGCGGCCCGCGTAAGACATACCTTGTCTCTTACGCGGCCCGCCTGAGAACCAGGATTTTGTTTTTCTGGGTTTTTAATATGGTTTAGGGTTTTAAGGGTCCGGGTTTATACTTACGGGTAATTTTTAGGACAATTTTGAGAGTCCTTACAAAACCCTTACAAAACAGAAAGTTTGGAGGCAATAAACACCTCCGAATTTGTGTGAAACAACCTTGGTTAGGTTCACTAATCATGGACTTGATTAGGAGCATAAGTACACAAGTTTATTTGAAGAAAACATAAGTTTAAAGAAAGTTTATGAAGATTTCTTCCAAAACAGAAAGTTTGGACCTCAAAATGGTGATGTTCCACCTTGGGTTTCCATGGAAAACCTGTGGAAACACTCCTAGAGGTGTTCCAAACTTTGTAGAGGAAGAAGAAGTAAAGAAAAATGGAAGAAAGGTGAGTATGAACTCACTTTTGTAACTTAGATGATTGTGCCTTGAATCTAATTTCCAGCTAATTTAGAGTATTTTGAGAGTGAGATTAGTGTTTGTAAAGTGTGAAATGAGTGGAGGAAGTGTGGGTTTTATAGGTGAGGTTTAGGGTTGTGTTATAAATGTAATTAGGTGAAGAAAACAAACATTGAAACAAAAAATTCGGCCAATCCACGAGCCGGCAACAACTTACTGTGGATTATGGGGGGTGGCGGGCCGCGATAAGGGAAGGGGGAGCCGGTCGCGGGGCGCGACGGCTTGCCTCCGTGAAACTTTGTTATTTTTGTCATTTTTATCCCCTAGAGTTTATGTATGTTATAATTTAAAGGTAATAAGTGTGTTATAAGGTGTTTTTAGGTATATAAACATGTGATCCAGTATAATATAAGTATGTGAATCATAAATAAATATCAATGATGTATAAAATGGATAAAAGTGTGCAAGTTGGGTACATATGACATGTATTTGTAATTTCATCACGTGTTTACAAGAATCCTGAACAAGGCATCAATGTAATAAGAATTCAAGACGTATAAGAATGCACAAATATACAAGGTATAATTTGTATGAAATAACGAATTTTATTATGATCCAAGTCTCGGATTTTACAACGATACAACGAAATACGTTTACAAGGAAATACAAGCTTCCAAAAATAGAAATATAAGACTAGCTTTCTAATTAATGAAAGTTACGAAAAGCAGGGCGTTACATTTTCCATCTCACAATCCTTGGGTTATGGAGGATGTGAGGCAATCATGTGGATCTTCAAAAAGTGTTATTGCGTAGGTGCCATCCCTTTGTCCTCAGTTGATCTGAACACATGGGTTGTTTCTAGCATACAACTTACAAGCAACAGTTTTTCTTCTTCATCCAAGTCAACAATCCATCTTGCATAAGCATGTTTTTCTTTTATGTTATTCATGTAATTTTTCCATGATTTTTTGATTTTATGAGATGATATCCTGGGGTTTAAATGGAACAACATCAGTCCCCTTTTTTTTTCAGCAACGTAGATCTCTATGTTCTCATAGTTAAGTCTAGGTGGGTATTTGCTAGGATATTTCTTCCTTGCATCTAGGTATTCAATGACCTCCTTTGATAGAGTTGAATCCTTCCAGCTTGTTATTGAAATTTTAGGAGCCCAATCAACATATATCAGCTCCTGCCTCATTTTGAAGGTCTTTGTAGCCTCTTCTAGAGTTGATTTTCTTTTACTATCAAGCTTCCAATCTGGAGGAGTGACCTTAATTCTTCGATCAGCCAGCCTCTTCTTCACTCTTGCAACTTCTGCCAAGAGGTTTTGTGCGTCCCAATTACGAAAAACATAGAAATTCTTGACTTGATAAGGTACACTCATCTTTAGCCGTTCAATGCTTTCTTGTTTATAGATATTGACGACAAAAGGATTTCTGAATGAAGGTATTTGAGAAAGTGTCTGAGATTCTTGAAACATATACTGTTCATAATTTTTTTTATCTCTCGTCCTTCTGTCCATGATGTATTAGGCTTCTTGTAAGTCATATTTCCCTGATTGTCTGCGAATTTTTTAATAGCCTCCCATTCCATTTTCTTTGACTTTTCTTCATGGTTAAATTTAGTATCAATCCTCAATGGTGGTAACCTTTGAAGTGACTTGATGAAATTAGGAAATGGTGGAGGTTCTTCTGTAGATTTCTTTGTAAAAGCAGTTGTGGAAACAGGTTCCTTTATTTGGGGTGGAATAGATGTTGATGTCTCTTCTGGAGCATCTTGTATAATAATTTTCCTTTTCCTTGAGGGTTGGATAGTTGTTTTCTCAGGAACTTCTTGTTAAGTTAGAACTACTAGTTTTAGAGAAACTACTGGCTTTGTACCAGTTAGCTTACTAGTAGTTTTGACATCACTTGGCTTTGTACCAGACTGTGTCTTAGGTTTTGATGCTTTTTTGTTGATGGTTGGGAACCAATAGTTTTTCTTGATCTAGTTGTTTGAATTTTCTCTTTTATTGTTTGACCTGGACTAGCTGTTTGAGTTTTAACTCCAGCTAATTTGTCCATCGGTTTGAACTACTGGTTATATTTGAGGAGGAATTTATCTTTTCTTGGTATCCAACTTTTCAAGTGTCTTGACCTTTTTAATTGCTACTGGTGAACTGCTATCAATTTTTGCAATATCAATGACACTTTTTTACTATTCTTTCTGCAGTTGATTCCTCAGCTTTTATTACATCAAGCATATCCTCCCCCTTTTTGCCCTCAGTAGTTTCCTGCCTTTCCATTAAATGGTATAACCATGGCCTGGGGTTAGATGTGCCAAACACCTTAGCATCAAAATTGTTAAGACATGAATTGAACATAGGCTCAAGGATATTCTGGAAAGCATTGTGAAGCTCCCCTGCTAGAAATGATGAAGTGGTTTTAACCTCGCCAACAGTTTGGATTTCTGTGGCTGTTGGTTGTTATGTAGTGAGGATATGAGATATGGTGTTGAGCTCCTATAGTGAGGAGGCCAGTTGTTAGGTACAATTTTAGCATAACTGATCTTTAGCATAGGGCATTCTTGTGACCAAATCCTTGAGTTTAGATACCGTAAATCCCGATTGTTCCGTCAATTCATCATATTGCTGGTTTTGGGCATCTTCCAAGTTAATGGAATCATCTGTTCCCCCACTAGAAGTGGTTGTATCAGTAGGTGTTTGTGGCTTTTTAGACACCCACAGATTCCCTTAGAAGTATGGATAGATTTTGGGTATGTTACTTGTAGGATTGTCTTAGGTATGTTTCTACTAACTTTCTTTGAACCAATGGGTTCATCAGGAATTGTACAAGACTACAAGCCACCACCACAATATCAGCTTTAGGATTTACCTAAGCTGGATGAGCCTCTTCCTCATGTGGGCTAGGAATAGGTTCCTCTTGTGCCTGGGCCTTTTTCTAAGGCTTCATCTCAGTGATTTATGGTTGAGATGTGCTCATTGTTTGGTATAACATAACTCTTTTGTGAGTTCATGACTTCATGTTCAATATAGTTGATTGACGTAGGTGGTGGTTTTTGTATAACAGAACTCTTTTGTGAGAGTTTCTTAGGATTTAAGCTGGTTTGAGGTTCAGAGGTCTAATGTAAAGAAGTAACATTGGCCTCAAACTATTGAGTTTGTGTTTCAGCAAGGTTCTCAGCAACCTCATCATCCTGAGTCACATGTCTTGGTTCTTTTGAAGGATTAGCTGAGGATTTTGGTTTGGAGGGAGTAGAAGTCTTCTTTACAGTAGACTTCTTCCTCTTTTTAATGATTTTTTATGGGTTCCTCAAGGATTGGTTTTTCCTCTTGGATAGCCGTAGTAGTGGGCTCAGGTGGATGTGTTGCGTTAACTACTGGCTATGCACGATCATTAATCAACATAGACTCAATTTCCTCCTCGTTCAAGTTTTTCTCAGTTTTGACTATCTCATCCTTGTAAAAGTTTGAGCTAAATGAGATTTTATGGGAAGAATCACACCCCTTTTTGTAGACATCATCAGACAATTCTTGTTCTAGAATTACGATGACAGGTCTGGGGTGCATTAAAAATTTTGTTGTAGAGGTAACATTTGAACAAATTTCCTTAAATATTTGATTTGAAAGTTTAAATTTTGATTTAGTCAAAATTAAATATGCAATATATTGTGCTGTCTATGGAACCTCATTCCAAGAACCAGATTTACTTGAGATACATTGCATGAGAGTATGAAATAGATATTTAAGACCAAGATCACAACACTTCTTCTCATATGTAGCATATTTGGTTTCACCATAGTATCCTTGTTCGATACACTATAAATTCATTTCTATTTTAGAGAATTTATCAACCGCTTCAGCATCTCCCATGTGACACTTGTGCTCCGTAAACACACACGATGTAGGACACTATCTTTTATCAAATAAACAATGTGTTTTGGTCTCAAAAATTTGTTTATTTTTGTTTTACAATTTCACGTTTTGATTCTAGTTCATTTTCAAACCTTAAATCGCTTTCTAGAAAGTTATACGCGAACTGATGCATAAACGTAATCAGTTTAATGCGGCAAACACTCCGGAACAGTGACATAGTCTTAACATACCTTAAATAACTTTTATATAACTTAGAAATAAGTTTTGAAAGCTTTGGTGTGTCAAAAACAAGTTTATTCACACTCAGGGACTATTTGCATCAATCTACGAAAGTCTGCTGACTCACATAGTATCACACATTCCGGAACTTGATCATAAGTTAAACATGCCCTAAATATTCTTCACATAGCTTAGGAACAGGCTTTGAGGTGTTTGGTGCGCAAAAATAAACTTAATTGATCAATAGGGACTAAAAGCGTCAAAAAGTGCATAGGTTTGCATTTTCGCGCATATCTTACGTTCTGAATATATCCGGACATCCAAAAATTTATGTAATCATTAAAATATTTAATTTTAGTGATTTTCATCATAAAATTCCATTCGTCACGTAATTTGAATTGTTTTTCGCGTCCGTTCGTGTTTCGTCGTAATTAACCAAACAACGCAACCGTACGACCAAACGAACCGACATCCGAGATATTTTTTAGCATATTTTAAGTTCCCTATACTTTAACTTCATTTTAGAGCTTTGAAATGGGGTTAACGGGGCTTAAACATGTCAAAAATGCATCAAATATCAAGTTTGGAGTCACAGGGGCCTGTTCTATCAAACTGTGAAAGTGCCAGACCTGCAGGTCCCATACAGACCGTATGGGGTATTGGATGCGGTCCGTAAGCATGGTCAGAGACAGCAGACTTCATTTTGTAAAACCCAGCTATCCCATTGTTTTGCACATGGTTTCTTCTATTCTATGGACTGGTTTTGGACTCCCCTAGTTTACCAAATCAGTGGGTGCAAGTGTAAGGTTAAGATTAAAGCTCGGGAATTGGGGAACGATCTTAATGGTTGACCGAATCCTATAAATACCTCACCCCACTTCCATTTTCATTCACACATGATCTGAATTCTCTAAGTTGGAACTTGAAAAGCTTCATACCTGAGAATTTATAGATCATTTCTCCATTGCTTGGACCCTTTGTAAGCTTCTTTCATTCTTTTATCGTTTTTCAAGCGTGAAAGTCAAACAGTTTTTGACTTTCTGCTTTGACCAGTCTTTGGTCAACACGAAGTTCATTTGAACTTCGCAACGTGAGCGTAATCACGATGGTTATAGTCCCATGTGACTATACCTACTGATTACCACATTGATTAGGTGTAGTGACGAGTCATAGTTTCAGTCAAAATATGCGTCTATGTGTATTTTGCAACCAAACTATTCTTGGGTATCAAAACCGTTTATTTTGATATCCAAACCTGTTTTCTAACTTAGTTAAAGATGTTCTAACATGTTTAGCTCGTCACTTTTAGTCTAGTGCTTGTGTAGAGTCGTAAGATAAGCGGTCTAAACAACCGCTTAGACTTTCAAACCCGACCCGTTTGGTCGATCATTAGGATCCGACCAAACCTATAATGTGACCACAGTTGTATAGGGAATAACCTTCCGAGGTTATACCTTATGGCCACTTCGTTTAGTTAGTTGTATGATAGGTAGTTTATATGCCTTAGGAAAATGACCAAAATTCCCTTTTTCGCATAATTTCATTTTAAGCATATGTAACACATGTTTTGACATCTAAACTGATTATATAACATAACTAGATATGTTAAGGCATATAATACTTGTCATAGGACTAGTTAGGCGTCTCGAACGCGCTTTCGCGCTAACGACGCGTTAAAGTGGCGTAAGCTACCTTAATGGGTCGTAAGCATATCACATGAGTTCCAACACTCATTTGGTTTACAAGACCTCATTCTACCCGATCTTCCGATTTAGGTTTCAATTCCCTAACATAGTATTTGTTACCCTAGGAACCGCTTCAACACTTGAACTCTTGGTCTTTTGAGCTTTGTTATACCCTTTGAACCGGGACTATATGCAACCCTAGGCGAGTACATAGTTCCCCTCTTTTACCGTTTTCAAATGTTTTGGGGTGATTCATATGTGTAATCCATCTGTTTTCAAAATGTATGGCATATATGTGTTCACTAAGTGCTTTTATGTGTATTATTCTGATTATGCAAATGCAAGGTTTTATCCTTAAGTGATCTACCTATCTTCATAGTTAGATTCATATAGGATATTTGAAGTACAGTCTTAGATCTTTCTATCTTCATAGTAAGGTTTTTAAGAAGTACTTTACGACTCGATGGTTGGTTTTTTTTAGATAGTTGGTGATTTAGATAACGAAACAATATAATACAATAAGCAAATGGTGGATACGCCGCTGGTACTTCCTATATATAAGTGTGCTTATTGTATTACCTTTTGTGGCGTTATCCCGAATCACTATTAGGATTTAGGATTGTTTTGACTCAATGTGATAGAACCCAAAATCCTTATAGCATCTATCTATCTTTATAGGTTGATTCTTGTAGGATGTTTAGAGTACTGATATTGGAGTCCCTGTCTGGATTCATTGTGTACTTTAATGCGTGATAAGTTAAACGATGTTATGAGAACCTGATCCCTGTAGTATCTATCTATCTTCATAGTTAGACATATATGGGATGTTTAGAGTACTGATATTGGAGTCCCTGTTTGGATTCATTGTGTACTTTAATGCGTGATAAGTTAGACAATGTTATGAGAACCTGATGCCTGTAGTATCTATCTATCTTCATAGTTAGACATATATGGGATGTTTAGAGTACTGATGTTGGAGTCCCTGTTTGGATTCATTGTGTACTTTAATGCGTGTTTACAAGGTGGAACAAGTTGATGATTTATGTGTTATGTGGTAGTTGTGATTTAGATAACGAATCAGGTATAATAAAATAAGAACATGGTGGATACGCCGCTGGTACTTCCTATATATAAGTGTTCTTATTTTATTATTCTTGTAGCGTTATCTGGATCACTTTTGGATTTTGTGTACAATTGTTTCAATGTTTGATTATCAAAATCTTTGTAGAATCTCCCATATTTTTATATGTTAGATTCTTAGAAAGATATCTGAAGTATTATCATAACTCATTGATTTGATTTATATAATACTTATATAAGTTTTGATTTATTTCAAAACAGTTATTATTAATCCTTGATTGGATTCCTAATAACATATTATCGAGTTTTTACAATGGGTTAATCGATATTTCAAATGTAAGG
This sequence comes from Helianthus tuberosus, assembly GCA_030545235.1. Classification (NCBI taxonomy): domain Eukaryota; kingdom Viridiplantae; phylum Streptophyta; class Magnoliopsida; order Asterales; family Asteraceae; genus Helianthus; species Helianthus tuberosus. The sequence continues at coordinate 122,147,786 of CM060378.1, forward strand.
CATAAAATTACTTAGTAAATATCATATTGCCATATACAAACCTATTTTGTCACAAGTTCTCACAATTAAGATTTTTGTAATGCAATACCAAATGTTTTGCCATTTATTTGGCTAATAAAACCTATGTATTCGCCGGCATTTTTATGCTGACTGTTTTCGCATATGTTTCAGGTTTTCGACTGTTCAAGCATGCAACGCGTAGGACTGCATACGGGCCTTAGACTTCTAAAACAAAAGAACAATTACATGTATTCTTTGTTTGTAAAACGATGTTAATGATATTGAAATAATTTAGTACCAGTAGTTGTGAGCAATTTGTAACGTGACTCCCCGATATTTCCGCCGCGTGTTGTTATATTACGCAATTGGGGTATTACAGATTGGTATCAGAGCACTGGTTATAGGGAATTAGGTTATTAGCATGCCTTGAACCTAGTCTATAACCTTCCTAGGACCCAAACATGAATAGACTTAGGAACTATTTCCTAATCCTCATCTTTATTCGTGCCACAACTGCTCTATGAATTACGAATCATCTAACCTTAGATGATTTGTCCTGAACCTTAGGCTTTATGCCTTGAGGTATTCCTCAAAATGTTTTCTCAAAGCATTTTCATTGAAATATTTTCCAAAATGTTTTCTTAAATTTTTTCTCAAAATGTTTTCTCAAACGTTTTTGCCAAAATATTTCACAACATGTTTTATCTCAAACAATTTGTATCAAAAGATTTCTCAAATGTTTTCTTCAAATGTTTTTCATTGAAATCATGGGTTTTGATAATGTGAACACATGCAATCTGGAAGGGTGGATGCCTGTACCCCGAGTTTTCTGTCTAAGGCTAGAGTGTTCGTACAAATCCGCATTATCGGACCAGTCACTCTTACCTAGGAACTCTTAGGGTGAGTGTCCACTTATAGGCTAAAGCATGTCTTTGTGAAGCATTATAAAAACCTATCCGTCTTGACCCTACCGATCGATTTCTAAACGACCTTCGTAACCCTACTCATTCATGTTACCCTCAGTAATGTGTTTGCTCTTCATGACAATCGAAGCATCCTTCCTTTCCCAATACCATTTCATCATATTACCTTCGGTGATATGTTTGATTCAATATAGTTGAAATGAATCTTATTTCATTTCACGACTCTACGAGATTCTATTTTTATTTTCAAAATACTACCTTTGTTTTTCAAAATTTCAAATTTTTACCATTTGGATGAGAATTTTCAAAAATTTCAACACAAAGATTCTTTATTTTAAATTTTTAAAATTAAAAACATTTTTTTTGTCTTAAAAGTAATAAATTTTTTAACAGGTAAAGATCTTATGATACAAACCATTAACCCGGTTTGTATTCTCTCATCCAAAAATATTACAAAAGTTTATTTTCAAACAATTCTTATTTCAAAACAAAAATCCACAACACTGTATAATCTAAATACAAAAACGAGACTTATAAACAAGATTTGACTAAATAAAAGTTAACGCTAAATTTTCTAAGTACAAGAAACGAAACGCCAAAACTTTTAATGAGAATTCAAAAAGAACAAAGGCCGAATCTTTTAAAAATTCTAGGAAGCGCAAGACTTCAAAGAGTTTTGCGATTCCTACACCTGTTCCACTAAATTCAGTACCCTTTAAAGGAGTTTATAATGGGAAGCAACCTCGGTGCAACCGTTGCGATTATCATTATGCAACAAATTCTCCTTGTCGCCAGTGTACAATCTGTGGTTTATTTGGACATCTAGCTGCAACCTGCCGTAGCCAGAGTCGAGCAACCCCTACTCAGACTTTCCCAAGAACATGTTTCAATTATGGTGATTTAAATCATTTCAAGCGAAACTGCCCCAAGCTTGCCAATGCTAATGGACGAGTGTTCAACATCATTGAGGCTCAAGCTAATGATCAAGCCCTTATGGTCATTAGAACCTCTATATTTTCTGTTAAACAATGTAAATTTCAAGAAGTTTATCTTTATCCATTTTCCAAATTTCAAACTCTAATGTGATTACACTATGTGTGGTTTAAAATTTCATGTTGATTTTGAGGATTCCGTTCTTTAGGAACTAAATCTTATAATATTAGCATAATATAAATTGCACTCCGGCGCCTTCGTACGAACGTGGTGACACGATCGATACGAATACTATGAATAAGTTAATACTGTTTTATGATCATAACATTACATGCATGATTTGTTTATCTAATATGTATAGTACATGATTATAAATACAATTTATTTCGTATGTTGATTTAATGTACTTAGTACCCTAATTTTCAAATGCATTTTGACTAGTGTGTTAACTTAGCATACCTAGCACATGATTTGAAAATATTTTCCTCGATATGCTTCTATTATGATGACAATGTATGATTTGTATATATTGCATTCTACCTGTTTAGTTAAGTATGGAACATATATAAATATTCGTACTAAAATGAAATACCTACTACCCAATTTGTTGTATGCAGAATAAGTAGTGCTATTATTGCTAGTATGAAATGCAATTCGATTTGACAGATGTTATGTTATGACAATGTTTATTTGATTTAGACGATAGTTCGACCTTATTATTTGTTTACCCTCGCTTAACAAGAGGAACTATGTGGACCATGCGACAGAATGAGTAATTATGGGTGCACACTTAATTATGAGTTTCGACGCATGAGAATCATAGTAAGCCTTGTTAAGTATGGTGGCATAAAATCTAAAGTGATTAAGGTAATAAGAGAAGTATAATGCGATAAGAACACGGTGGATACGTCGATGGTACTTCCTATATATAAGTGTTCTTATTGTGTTATTCTTCAGAATGTTACTGAGATCACTTGGTGATTTTATGTTATCTTGGACCATTATGTGATTATGTGTTTGTTTGTTATTTTGAGTGGTTATTCCCGATGGACGACAGCAAGTACATTCATTAACTCAAATCGAACCGACCGGGAGTATATTATGGTGTTAAAGGTGACGATCTTGATGCCATAGGTATGATGACCCGTCTCCTATGCATGAGATGCTCATGGTGCATTAGATGTACCTCGTGGGATGATTGAAACCGCGTACGTGTAGGGATTGAATGTACACCCCTTTATTTGCTAGGAATTACACTAGGAGCTTAGTATAACATAGTGCCATACTTAAATGATTTTTGAACACTAGTCGACTATCACAAGTTTCAAAGGGTTGGATACCTTGAGATACTTTGAATATCCCAAATCACATTTTGAATTCCCTTCCAAATGATGCTCCGCATCTTTGGGATCTAGCAATCTGCTTATCCATCAGTTGTTTCAATTCCACTCTACGGTCTCCTTCGAATAAATTTCGGGACGAAATTTCCTGAAGTAGGGGAGACTGTGACACTTGTGCTCCGTAAACACACAAGATGTAGGACACTATCTTTTATCAAAGAAACAATGTGTTTTTGTCTCAAAAATTTGTTTATTTTGGTTTTACAATTTCACGTTTTGATTCTAGTTCATTTTCAAACCTTAAATCGCTTTCTAGAAAGTTATACGCGAACTGATGCGTAAACGTAACCAGTTTAATGCGGAAAACACTCTGGAACAGTGACATAGGCTTAACATACCTTAAATAACTTTTATATAACTTAGAAATAAGTTTTGAAAGCTTTGGTGTGTCAAAAACAAGTTTATTCACACTCAGGGACGATTTGCGTCAATCTGTGAAAGTCTGCTGATTCACATAGTATCACACATTCTGGAACTCGATCATAAGTTAAACAAGCCCTAAATATCCTTCACATAGCTTAGAAATAGGCTTTGAGGTGTTTGGTGCGCAAAAATAAACTTATTTCATCAATAGGGACTAAAAGTGTCAAAAAGTGCATAAGTTCGCATTTTCGCGCATATCATACGTTCTGAATATATCCGGACATCCAAAAATTTATGTAATCATTAAAATATTTTATTTTAGTGATTGGCATGATAAAATTCCATTCGTCGCGTAATTTGGATCGTTTTTCGCGTCCGTTCGTGTTTCGTCGTAATTAACCGAACAACGCAACCGTACGACCTAACGAACCCACATCCGAGATATTTTTTAGCATATTTTAAGTTCCCTATACTTTAAATTCATGTTAGAGCTTTGAAATGGGGTTAACGGGGCTTAAACGTGTCAAAAATGCATCAAATATCAAGTTTGGAGTCACAGGGGCCTGTTCTGTCAAACTGTGAAAGTGCCAGACCTGCAGGTCCCATACGGACAGTATGGGGTATTGGATGCGGTCCGTAAGCATGGTCAGAGACAGCAGACTTCATTTTCGTAAAACCCAGCTATCCCATTGTTTTGCACATGGTTTCTTCTATTCTATGGACTGGTTTTGGACTCCCCTAGTTTACCAAATCAGTGGGTGCAAGTGTAAGGTTAAGATTAAAGCTCAGGAATCGAGGAACGATCTTAACGGTGGACCGAATCCTATAAATACCTCACCCCACCTCCATTTTCATTCACACATGATCTGAATTCTCTAAGTTGGAGCTTGAAAAGCTTCATACCTAAGAATTTATAGATCATTTCTCCATTGCTTGGACCCTTTGTAAGCTTCTTTCATTCTTTTATCGTTTTTCAAGCGTGAAAGTCAAACAGTGTTTGACTTTCTGCTTTGACCAGTCTTTGGTCAACGCGAAGTTTGTTTGAACTTTGCAACGTGAGCGTAATCACGATGGTTATAGTCCCATGTGACTATACCTACTGATTACCACGTTGATTAGGTGTAGTGACGAGTCATAGTTTCGGTCAAAATACGCGTCTATGCGTATTTTGCAACCAAACTATTCTTGAGTATCAAAACCGTTTGTTTTTATATCAAAACCTGTTTTCTAACTTAGTTAAACATGTTCTAACATGTTTAGCTCGTCACTTTTCGTCTAGTGCTTGTGTAGAGTCGTAAGATAAGTGGTCTAAACAACCGCTTAGACTTTCGAACCCGACCCGTTTGGTCGATCATTAGGATCCAACCAAACGTATAATGTGACTATAGTTGTATAGGGAATAACCTTCCGAGGTTATACCTTATGGCCACTTCGTTAAGTTAGTTGTATGATAGGTAGTTTATATGCCTTAGGAAAATGACCAAAATGCCCTTTTTCACATAATTTCATTTTAAGCATATGTAACACATGTTTTGACATTTAAACTGATTATATAACATAATTAGATATGTTAAGGCATATAATACTTGCCATAGGACTAGTTAGGCGTCTCGAACGCGCTTCCGCGCGAACGACGCGTTAAAGTGGCGTAAGCTACCTTAATGGGTTGTAATGGGTCGTAAGCACTTAGAATAGGTTTCGATTTAGAATGTAGGCTTTGTTAAACCATATCACATGAGTTCCAACACTCATTTGGTTTACAAGACCTCATTCTACCCAATCTTCCGATTTAGGTGTCAATTCCCTAACATAGTATTTGTTACCCTAGGAACCGCTTCAACACTTAAACTCTTGGTCTTTTGAGCTTTGTTATACCCTTTGAACCGGGATTATACGCAACCCCAGGCGAGTACATAGTTCCCCTCTTTTACCGTTTTCAAATGTTTTGGGGTGATTCATATGTGTAATCGATCTGTTTTCAAAATGTATGGCATATATGTGTTCACTAAGTGCTTTTATGTGTATTATTCCGATTATGCAAATGCAAGGATTTATCCTTAAGTGATCTACCTATCTTCATAGTTAGATTCATATAGGATATTTGAAGTACAGTCTTAGATCTTCCTATCTTCATAGTAAGGTTTTTAAGAAGTACTTTACGACTCGATGGTTGGTTTTTTGTGTAAAGAGTTGGTGATTTAGATAACGAAACTAGATAATACAATAAGCACATGGGGGATACGCCGCTGGTACTTCCTATATATAAGTGTGCTTATTGTATTACCTTTCTTGGCGTTATCCCGAATCACCATTAGGATTTAGGATTGTTTTGACTCAATGTGATAGAACCCAAAATCCTTATAGCATCTATCTATCTTTATAGGTTGATTCTTGTAGGATGTTTAGAGTACTGATATTGGAGTCCCTTTTTGAATTCATTGTGTACTTTAATGCGTGATAAGTTAAACGATGTTATGAGAACCTGATCCATGTAGTATCTATCTATCTTCATAGTTAGACATATATGGGATGTTTAGAGTACTGATATTGGAGTCCCTGTTTGGATTCATTGTGTACTTTAATGTGTGATAAGTTAGACAAAGTTATGAGAACCTGATCCCTGTAGTATCTATATATCTTCATAGTTAGACATATATGGGATGTTTAGAGTACTGATATTGGAGTCCCTGTTTGGATTCATTGTGTACTTTAATGCGTGTTTACAAGTTGACGATTTATGTGTTATGTGGTAGTTGTGATTTAGATAACGAAACGGGTATAATAAAATAAGAACATGGTGGATACGCCGCTGGTACTTCCTATATATAAGTGTTCTTATTTTATTATTCTTTTAGCGTTATCTGGAGCACTTTAGGATTTTGTGTACAACTGTTTCAATGTTTGATTATCAAAATCTTTGTAGAATCTCCCATATTTTTATATGTTAGATTCTTAGAAAGATATCTGAAGTATTATCATAACTCATTGATTTGATTTAGATAATACTTATATACGTTTTGATTTATTTCGAAACAGTTATTATTAATCCTTGATTGGATTCCTAATAACATATTATCGATTTTTTACAATGGGTTAATCAAGATTTCAAATGTAAGGCATAAAATGACTTAGTAAATATCATATTGCCACATACAAACCTATTTTGTCACAAGTTTTCACAATTAAGATTTTTGTAATGCAATACCAAATGTTTTGCCATTTATTTGGCTAATAAAACCTATGTATTCATCGGCATTTTTATGGTGACTGTTTTCGCATATGTTTCAGGTTTTCGACTGTTCAAGCATGCAACTCGTAGGACTGCATACGGGCCTTAGACTTCTAAAACAAAAGAACAATTACATGTATTCTTTGTTTGTAAAATGATCTTAATGATATTGAAACAATTTAGTACCAGTAGTTATGAGCAATTTGTAACGTGACTCCCCGTTATTTCCGCCGCGTGTTGTTATATTACGCGATTGGGGTGTTACATCCCAGTTGGAGTTTATCTAACAATACATTAGGAGTGATAACAACCTTTATTTTTCCCACATCTACTGTGACGGCCATCACTTTCCCTTCATCATCAAAGGTGAATTTTGCAGATGACTAGAACTCACTAAGAGTAGTTTTATAGATTGTTGGGTTTACTGTGAGTGCATGGTGAAATGAAGATTTTTCTATTTGATCAATGATGCTATGGAGTTAAGGGTGGTCCTTCTACTTAGTAAGATAAGGAAGAAGGTTGTGAGTGGGCTAGAACTCAAGGCTTGCCATGATCAGTATTTGAAGGTGAAGGGGGGTTTGGTGGTGAAGCTAAGAGTTAGGGTTTACGATTAAGCACATGATGACGTTGAACAAGGTGATATGACCCCTAAACTTCGGGAAGGATTATTTATAGGGTCAATATAACAGTTACTGGGAACTTCTAGATTTAGTAAACAGCAGCTACAAACCAGTAGTTGTGTGTCAACTGTTGAGAAAGGAAGTAGTTTCCAGATAGTCCCTTAATTTTCTTAATTTTGCATGGACCGGCAGATGACTTTAAACAAGACAATTCTTAAAAGAAATATAATAATATATTTATTTAGTCATTATATATATACAGAAATAGGATCAGGAGAAAATGCTCAAAAGTGTGAGAACGGTGAGAACGCATCCTGTCCCAACACGTGTCCCGCGGCATAGAGAAGGGCGGAGGGGCTTTTTTGTCTTTTCATTCTTCTTTTATTTCCCAACGCGGTATACTATTTTATGGTGTTAATTGTATTTTTTAAACTTTTTGGCGTTGAATTAATTATTTTTGTGTCACATATATAATTTTTTGGCGTTATAGAGTTTTCTGGTTAATTTTTTTGGCGTTTATGGCTTTTTGTATAATAATTCACTTCGACTCTCTAATATTTGCATAAGATTACTATAAGACCAATTTGTTTTGGCGTTTAGTGAGTTTTTTTGGCATTTAATACCCTTTACAAGATGTTTTGCCAGCAGCTGTTCTCCCAGTTTTCATACTTCTAGCATTTTGGTGTTTGTAGTTTTTGGCGTTTTATATAATAATGTTATTTTATTTATAGAGAATTAGATAATAAATCAACATATAACTTGATATCAAAACAATATAAAATGAAAACAAAAATAATAAAAAATGGTAATCTAATTTCTCTTCCGAATCTTCACTGTCATCAGCCTCTATCTTCTTGAATTTGTTTTGGCGTTTTGAACCTTTTTTGAATACTTTAGCTAGATGCCAACTTTCCTACATAAACCCTGTCTTTTTCAGAAGAAGCTGCTTAGTGGCATCCTGTTTTTTGGTGTGATATTCTTGTTTGGCGGCATGTCATTGAAGATCAACTCTTGCTTGATGCTATTTGTAATAATGGAGTCCAAAATAGCATTTTACACTTTAGTTGAACCCTTTCTTCCATGCCTATAATCATCAAGAACAAAGCTCACATGATGGCATATCACTGTCATCAGGCTCTTTTTCTTGAATATTTGTCCATCTCATCCAGCAAAATATTATTGAGTTAACCCCCTCAGAAAAAGGATCCATTTCAGTGAAACCTTTGACATCTGTGGCATTTTAAAGGGAGTGGTTTCTAGAGGATATGGTGTTTTTGTGTTTTTCTGGGTGTGATTAATTTCATTGTGTATAGACCCCTCTCTTATAGGAGTTTTTTGGCGCGTAGTTTAGGCGGGACTTTTTATTGTAATAAATGATAGTAATATAGTATCTGTCTTTTCAGTTACTGTATTTTGTATTTACAGTGTTGATCAGCTTTTATCAATTTTCTAGGTTATAGATGTCCTATCTTCTAAGTTTGGCGTTTTTTTAAATGGCTTTATGTAGACCAACATGACAAAATACAATAACGGAGTAAATAAAATCGTAAGGAGGAAAAATATTTTTTGTTGTTTATGGCGTTTTGTTAGGGTTAACCATTTTTAGTATTATTTTGGTGTTTTGCTAATAAAGATAGTAATATATCATTTAATTATCTTAAAAAAATATAAGATTACATAGAAGAAAAAAAAAGAGGAAAAAAATTAAGATCCTTCGTCAGAAGGTACTTTATCTGAATAGTATCCATCACTTGTGTCATCTTCTTCCTCCTCGGAGTCTTCATCTTGATCTTGATCTTCATCCATGTCATCACATTCACCTTCATCAGCTTCTTGTTCCTGAAGATTTTGAAGCCTCCACCTGAACATGTCTTGCATTAACTCCAATTTTGAGTCTATTTCTGTGTTGGTACAAGTGGCGTTATGCAATTCTTCCATGAAACCCAGTCGTTGTTTTGTCATGATGGTCTCTAACCATGTCTGTTTCATCACCAAAACGCCATGATGTCATGACAGAGTCTGGCTTCACATCTCCTTTGATTGGTCCAAATTTGCTGGTTAATGCTTTCATAAGCATATGCGTTTCATGGCATTCATTGTCTAGAGCGATGCCAATGGATAAGATTTGCCTTTGTATCTCTTCTTCCATCTTTAGAATTGCCCTGACCGTCTTAACATACACCCTCCTTCTGTTGTCAAAATGGAGGGCGTATCGCCTGATTCCCAGAGTGTATCTCCATGAAACGATTGTTGCCATTTTTGGCGTTTTGTTTAAGTTGGCGTTTTTGGTTAACGATTTCTTTTGCAGAAAATGGATAGATTGAAGTGATTATGGAAGCTATGGTTTACGTTTGTTTATATAATGATGTTTTGGCGCGTAATTTAGGAGGGAATTTCTTCTATTAAATGTTAATAACTGAAATTCAGTTATTTGTGTTGTTTCATCTTCCTGTAATATTCAACGCGTTTTAATTTTAATTTTTGGCGTTTTGTTTTTAATGGCGTTTTATTGTTTTATGGCGTTTTATCATTTGATGGCGTTTTTAATATGAGGGGTAAAAGACCCTTTTACCCTTAATGAAGCGCGTCCCACCTAATAATATTGATGTTATTTACGAAAACGCCACCGCGTAATCTAGTCCATGGATTGTTTTGATCGGACGATCCATAATCGTTCTCACCGTTCTCACAATTTTCACTGTTTTCTCCAAATCCTGACCCTATATATATATAGGGAGAAGATCATGCGAGAACCACCTCTTATTGCGAGAACCGCGAGAACCAATGTGAACACAACCAAAAATGCCTAAAAATAGCTAAAAATCACACAAATTTTTTTTTAATATTTATTATATAAAAATCACTACTTTTCGAAGCAAAAAAAAAAAAAAAAAAATTTTTTTGCCACTAAAAGTAGCGATTTGAGCATAAAAAATATTAAAAAAAAATAGATTTTTTTTAGATTTTTTTAGGTTTTTTGGGGGTTTAGTTTTTAGCATTTTAGCTTGGGAGGGGGGATTGGGTTTTTTTTAGGTTTTTTGGGGGTTTTAGTTTTTAGCATTTAGCTTGGGGGGGGGGGGGTTAGGTTTTTTTAGTTATTTTAGGTTGTGTTCACATTGGTTCTCGCGGTTCTCACAATAAGGGTGGTTCTCGCATGATCTCCTCCCTATATATATATATATATATATATATAGGGGATGGTTCATTGGGGAACAGGGGAACACTTTTAAAAATTATACTTAACATGTTAAAAAAAATATTTTTCTAATTTTTTTCGGCGCTTTTTCTTATAAATACAAGTAGAAACATTTTTTATAAAAAAAATCGAAAACTAAAAATATAAAAAAATGTTTAAAAAACAGTTATATCTTATAGAATTAACTTAACATGTTAAAAATAATTTTGTTTTTAAAATTTCTTTCAGCGTTTTTCTTTATAAAAAGGAGGAGAATCTAGTCGAGTAAAAAAAAAAATTTCTAAAAAAATTTTTTTTAGCCTTTTTTTAATTGTTTTTTTTTAATATTTTTAGTTTTTGATTTTTATTATTAAAAATGCTTCTACAAGTATATATAAGGAGAAGCGCCGAAAAAGATATTTAAAAAATTAAGTTTTAACATGTTAAGTTAAATTTTTATGAGTGTTCCCCGGTTCCCCACTTTTTTAGTGTTTCCCAATGAACCTCACACTATATATATATATATATATATAGGGAGAAGATCATGCGAGAACCACCTCTTATTGCGAGAACCGCGAGAACCAATGTGAACACACCAAAAATGCCTAAAAATAGCTAAAAATCACACAAATTTTTTTTTTATTTTTTTAATATTTTTAGGTTAAAATCGCTGCTTTTCGAACCAAAAAAAAAAATTTAAAATTTTTTTTTTAAATTTTTTTTTTTGGCTTCGAAAAGTAGCGATTTTAACCTAAAAAATATTAAAAAAATCAAAAAAAAAAAATTTGGATTTTTTTTTTATTTTTTTAGGTTTTTTGGGGGTTTAGTTTTTAGCATTTTAGCTTGGGGGGGGTGGGGGGGGGGTTTAGGTTTTTGGGGGTGGGGGAGGGGGGTTTAGGTTTTTTTTTTTGGGGGGGGGGGTGGGGTTAGGTTTTTTTTAGGTTTTTTTTTAGCTTGGGGGGGGGGGGGTTAGGTTTTTTTTGGGGGGGGGGGGGGGTGGGGGTTTAGGTTTTTGGGTGGGGGGGGGTGGGGGTTAGGTTTTTGGGTGGGGGGGGGTGGGGGTTAGGTTTTTTTAGGTTTTTTTTAGCTATTTTAGGTTGTGTTCACATTGGTTCTCAAGGTTCTCACAATAAGGGTGGTTCTCGCATGAGCCCCTCCCTATATATATATATATATATATGTATATGATTGTGTTTGCAAAAACTTTTCAATGAAATTTCCTTAGGAACCATGCCCGTGAACTGCAAGGCCTACTTCCATCCATGCTTGATTGATAATTTCGATCACTGCTGTCACACCCTAACCGATGGCGGAAACATCAGAGTGAGACAAAAACAAGATTGCTCGTAGCATCAAAACACCATTAGTGACAATATTTAATTAATCAAAATTTCATAAATGCTAAAATGAATACATTGTTCAACAAGACAAATACACCAACTTGTGGCAACATCACCAAACATGAATAATTGTTTATTTCATTAAGGTGGGTATCCATGTCCACCCTAATTGTGTTTCTTCATGTCATCATCTATCAACCTACAACATGTATTAGAATATGATCAACAAAAATGTTGGCGAGTAAATAAGTTTGATATCTAGCATAATAGCGAAAATGTTTAATGGTGCTCATATCCAACACGATAAATGTATATCTTGTTACTAACATACAATAAAAGTGTAAGATATATGTCAAACCAGAGTTTAACTCAATCGTGATTACCCAACATCGTCGAAACGAAGAGGGTGTAATGGTGTTTTACTTAACAATACCACAAGAATACGAGCGGGGCGTTAGTCCTATAGCCCTATAATTGTTAAGGTAGGCTTGCAAACTTAATGAGCATATAGACACGTGTAAACATAGCATGCGAGATTAACAACAATAAAACTAGTCTCATGTTTAATAGTGGATAGAGTGTGATTTTTGTAACACATTTAATAGTGTTGCGTGTTTTCATATAATTGTACATGTTGCACCCAACATGTATAAAATAGAAAATGGGATCGAGTATACTCACAGTTTTGCGTAGATTTCCACAAAACCGAGAGTTGAGTAGTCGAGGGTTGGTAAACGGAGGTCACCCTGCAATGGGTAAACAAAGGTGTGAGTATTCTGATGTGATAAGGGTTCGGATCAGACTTTAAAATACAAAAAAAATATGAAACAAATCGAGTAAAAGACCCTTTGTGCGAATGGGAGTTCCTTCGTGCGACTGGTCTGTTTAAAAGTGGGTTTGCGCATAAAACTCTGTTTGTAAACATAATACATTAATGATAATTGTTATATGAAATGAAAAAAGTACGTGAAATAGTCAGATAGTCAAGTAAGGACAACCCGGGTGTGCCGTCTCAACATAGAAGGTGTAAACCAAATGTTGGAGGTTGGACGACGTTAACTTACTTTATGACTATCAAACTGTTTGGTGTTTGATGCGTGTCGAGTGTGATAGGTTTTTAATGTATATTTTAAGCCCTTTTACACTTTTTAATCAAGTTTTAAATTTATAAAACACGATATTTACTAACACTAAACACACATATGGGCAAGTGCACCCATCGTGAGCGTAGTATAGTGTTGGTAAGATACCGAGATCGTCCAAGGACACAAGAGCTTTTAGTACCGGTTTATCCTCAACGTCTAATCGAATCAAAATTTTGAAAAAGGTTTTGAACTAGAAAAATAAAAACTAACTAAAATGCTGAAAAATAAAATAAAAGTAAAAACAGATAGACAAGATGAATCACTTGGATCCGACTCGTGTTTAGTGTAACCTTTGATTATTTCCGCACTTTTGCACTTTTTAAGAGATTATCTTAGTTATTGTAATAGGCCCCTCTTTTGAAGGTGACGTTACCCTCAACCCAGTAGTTTGAGTCAGCAAGGATACAATCCTAAAGGGTCGGATTATTGAAAGATAATTAATTAAGTTATTAATGCATATTATGGTAGGCCCCTCTTTTGAAGGTGACGTTACCCTCGGCTAAGTAGTCTGAGTCAGCAGGGATACAGTCCTAAGTAGCTGGGTTAAAGTATTAATAGTAGCTTACATATGAGGGGATCAAAGAGTTTGGACCCCCGCCATCCAATATCGGTGGGTATTGAAGGAGGTCCTACTAAATTTGACCCAGGTCCTTGCAGGATCTATACACTGAACAAGGCAAGACTCTTACCAAACCGTTCCCTTAACCCCCGACCAGGTAGCCAACATATCTCCATATAGACCGTGGAGATATGAATGGTGAAAATCTTTTATTTTATATAGACAGTAAAATAATGCCAAGACACCACGGACTAACGATAAGGAAGAATCACCTTCAACATAAGAAACTAGTTATTAAAGTCATTAATACATAACCAAATAAAAAGTGCGAAAAGATTAAAAATAAAAAGTATTACACTAGACACTTGTCTTCACCAAGTGATGTAAGAGACTTAGGAAAACATGGCCTTTGATTGTCAAGAACTCTTACGATCAATATCGGATCCCGACACGACTCACACACTCTACGATGGACGATGGATGATGGTGGTGGATGATGGTGTTGTGACGGTGGTGGGTGGTGGGTGAAGTGTGAGAGAGGTGGTGTGCCAAGGGATGGTTTGCAAATGAGCCAAGCACCCCTATTTATAGGCTGAACATAGACTCGGGCAAGGCCTGTGTCCACCTTCCTTCTCTTTCTTCATTAACTGCAGTTTATCTGTATTAGTTGACCACGCCCCCGTGTCCACTGGGCACGCCCCCACGTGTAGAAGCGTATCTGTACTATCAAGATTTCCCCAGATTCTGTGAATCTTAGAGTTGACCACGGCCCCATGTCCGCTGGGCACACCCCCGTGGTGGGTGATAGAAACTTCTACAGCTTTGTCTTTTCTGCTGACACTTGGGCACGCCCCCGTGCTCATTGAGCACGGGGCATGTTCAGCCTTCTGTTCTCTTGTTTTGCTTGGGAAGATGCTTTCGGGGAGGCCGGGCATGCCACGTTTATTCCTTTTCTTGTATATATGTTAGATTTAGCTGCCTTTTTGCTTCTTTTGTTCATTTTAGCTCATTTAATCCTGAAAATACAAAAGGAAGACAAAAACACACTTTTTCCAACATTAGTACTAAAAAGGGTTAGTTTTATGCCACAATTGATGTAATTTATATTTTGCATTTTGTGCACATCAAATACCCCCACACTTGAATCTTTGCTTGTCCTCAAGCAAAACTCTTTATAATGTGGCTTTACACTCCCAAATGGAATGGGCAGAAGAGAAGGTTTTTGGGCTTGTCATAGAGTGTCGGGATTTCCAAGATTCTTTATTAAGTTTTATTTTTATTTATTTACAATCCTATTCCTCATGATTTATTTAAAACATTTCATAAGATAGATTACTTATTAGGGCATAACATGCCTTTTTAAAATTCCATTTATATACAAGTTCACATACCTCACGGGGGATCACTCAACACTCGGCCGAAGATGTATTTTAGTGAATCACTCGAGAGCGGCATGGAACTTACTCCTACCATAAGCTTGCCAAGCAATCAATCCTCCTCCTTTTTAACTATACACCTTTATAAATATCAAGAGGACTTTTGGGGTGAAGGGTAAGGCTTGGGTTAAAGGAAGGAGGTTGGGTTAGTGGTTAGTAAAAGGGCGAAAGGCGTAAAAAGTGTCGGTTTTCGTAAGACTTTTTATTTTTGAAAATTTTTTATTTTGATGAAGTCATTATTCAAACAAAGTTATTTTTGATAAACTTGTTTGTTTATTTCTCTTTTGCTTCATCATTATCATCATTTTTTTTTCTTTGAAAGTCATAAGAAAAACCGAGCTTGTTACTAAAACAAAAGGGTTAAAAAATAAAAAGGTTTTGGTGGGTAAAAGGGTGTTTGTTTTTGGGTTAAGAAATGAAAAGGTTTAGGCTCAAAGGAGCTAACTAGGGGGATTTTGGGTAGGTGGTAAAAAAAATAATGGTGTAGAATTAAAAAGGGTTAGTCCTAATGCCTCGTCATTTACTTACTCGGGTTTAAGTTGGCAAGGACCGGGAATGTATCGTCGTGGCAAGTTCTAGAGTCGTAAGAACCAAGCGGCTATTCACACAAGAAACGAAAAATGAGCATTTAGATTAAAGATATATATTTGTATGCTCAATAAAGGCTCAAAACTCACTTTTTGTGGGAATAAGTTTTTATGTGATCAAGTATATATAATCAAATTTTAACTAAACTTGTCATGCCTTTTCATAATTTTCTTATGTTGGTTCTTTTTATCACGACGCTATCGGTTGTAAATTTGTAAAAATATAACCTTTTTAGAACTTGAAATTCCCAAATTAAACCTAGACAAGTAAAAAAATGAAAATTTTTTGAAAAAAAAATTGGGGTGATTAGCCGTTCCAATAGAGTTTTGTGTAATGCTTGTATTTAGGACTTGCAAGATTCAAGGTTTTAGCATCCCCCCACACTTAAATTACACATTGTCTTCAATGTGTCCCAAAAATAAGTTTTTAGGTTGATTGAATGTCTAAAAATGTGTGAAAAAGCAAAAATTTGTGTTACTGGGCGTCTGGACACGGCCCCGTGGTGTCCGGGCACAGCCCCGTGTTCAGGTCACCAGTAACAGAAATTGTCAAAAAGAAACAGAAGCCTGGGCACGGGGCGTGTTGGGTGAGCACGCCCCGTGTCCAGTTACTTGAACTGGGCATTTTCTGCAGATGGTTGGGCACGGGCCGTGTTGGGCGAGCACGGCCCCGTGCTGAACTTGCTGTAATGAATAAAAATATGTCGGGTGGCCCTGTTTTTGTGCATGGGGTGCTGGTTCAAGTTCCCTTGGTATCCTTCACCATCCCGAGTGTGTTTTATTCCATCATCCAAACACCAAATTAAAACCATCATTCATTAAAACTAACACATTACATAAGATCCTAGAAAATTTAAAGACAAGGCAGGAAAATAAAAAGCTAAAGGTCCTAAGATAGGTGGGTCAAATGGTACATAAAATCATCCTAAGGAGTTCTACCTTTATCAAAATTTCCGAAAATGACTTTCCGGTATTTAAAAGATTTGTAGAACTTTAGACCGAGGGGTATTCCCTAGATGTGACTAAAGCCATTCTTCTATTTCTCTTAGGAGAAAGAAGGCAGGATCGTTTTCTTCAACATCTTGCAGAGGGGGAGTGACACCAACAGGAACCCATTGTAGTACGTCTCGAGGGGGCTCCAGATGTATGGCGTACCATTCGGCTGGTATGATGATTCCGGGAACCACATTCCATGCCCTTTGGGTAATGATTGGAACTAAAGGAGGAGAAGCGAGAATGTTCAACCTTTGGTGCAAAAGGTTGACCTCTCGAAGACATCCCTCTAGTCCCACCGTCAAATGATTGATACGGTCGACCAATGCTTCCTCCACTCCCGTCATCTCGTCAATGGCTTCTCTTAAAGCGTAAACATAGTTTACAAGAGAATCTTCAGCCGTTGATGACCTTCTTCCGTGTCGGTTGTTCCTGGAGTGCGATAAAGATGTTCCGCTAGTTCTGCTCGCCATTCTGAGAAATCATACCGAAAAGAGCTCAATTTTTATAGAAAGAGTACCTCGGACACGGCCCCGTGCTCAATGAGCACGGCCCCGTGTTCAGATACCTGCAGATTTTTGGAACAAGGAATCTTGGTGTTTTAATTTTTTTTCGTGATTTTTAAAACGTTTTAAAGCAGCAACAACTTAAAACATTGTTGTAAAACTTATTTTTAACAGGATTCCTTGAATAGAAATCTAACAAACATCTCAATAAGGCTTGGAATTATGGAGATTTCAAGCTCTAATGGAGGTGTCAAGAAAAATTGAAGAAGAAGGTAATGGATAAAAGTGGAAAAGACAAGATGGTTGTTGGGAACCTTCTTTAGAATATACCTAGGATGGTATGTGTGAAGATCCACCAGATCTTTGTCTTTGGAGTGGTCCATATGTGCATGAATCTGGCTGCATTTATAGAAAACGACAGCACGCTGCACACGGCCCCGTGTTGGCTGGACACGGCCCCGTGTGCAGATGAAGTCCTGATACACTTTGTCCGTATTCTGACACGAAATCAGACGAGAATCTTTGGGTGGACACGGGGGCGTGTTGACCTGGACACGGCCCCGTGTCTAGAGGCTGTTTATGAAGTTTATTCTATTTTTAAGGAACTTATCCGGATCGGGTGGTTCCTTACTGGACGGAACAACCCCAAAGTGCCTAAGGTACCTTAATTGCTCTAGATTAAGACGAGAACGCAAGAGGTTGTCGGTGAGGGTGATTCCTATGCTAAATGTAGGTGGACAAGTCCAACCCTTTCCCGGGCTCTCGTTAAAGAAGGTGTATGCCGAATCGCTCAGGTTTATGTATGCATCGAACAAAGTCGATGGGGAGTCCTTCATGGCACAATCGACACAGGGACGACTATCGCTCAAGTCCTCGCTAGAGTTAGAGGTAACATTGGGAACAACAAAGTTGTTTTTATTTGAATGTGATCCCAACAATTCTTCTTGGTTATCGCCTTGAGATAAATTATTGAAATCCATCCTAAGTTCTTTTAACCAATTAAGAATTAGATCTTCCATTTAAAATAGTTCATCAAGAAGCATTTCTCCTAGAAGATCTGGTTGAGAGCATTCGAGGGAGAGATAGGGATTATTTTTACTTTCGCCCCTCTTAAGGCTACAGGAAAACAATGGGTCTATATAATGGGGTTTATAATTTAGAAAATAACATTCTAAATCTTTATGGGAACCACCACATATTTGACACCACGTACCGAAAGTAAAAAATATCAGTATCACTCATGTTTGTGTCAGAAATTACCAACCATCGGGATCTTATGGTTCTGTTTTCAGTAACTGAATCTTGGGCACGGAGCGTGTTGAGTGGGTACGGCCCCGTGTTCAGCTTACTGTCTGACTTAAAACAGGATTGCCAGTTCCAAGGATTGGGCACGGGGCATGTTCAGCGGGCACGGCCCATGCTAAGTTCTGCAGAAGCTGAAAAACTAAGAAAATCCTAAAAAAAATAGAAAAATTAGAAAAAAAAAACGATTAGGCCGCTGATTCGTAAATTTCTTAAAATCCTTGTGTCCCCGACAACGGCGCCAAAAACTTGATGCGTGTCGAGTGTGATAGGTTTTTAATGTATATTTTATGCCCTTTTACACTTTTTAGTCAAGTTTTAAATTTATAAAACACGATATTTACTAACACTAAACACACATATGGGCAAGTGCACCCATCGTGAGCGTAGTATAGTGTTGGTAAGATACCGAGGTCGTCCAAGGACACAAGAGCTTTTAGTATCGGTTTATCCTCAACGTCTAATCAAATCAAAATTTAGAAAAATGTTTTGAACTAGAAAAAAAATTTAACTAAAATGCTGAAAAATAAAATAAAAGTAAAAACAGATAGACAAGATGAATCACTTGGATCAGACTCGTGTTTAGTGTAACCTTTGATTATTTCCGCACTTTTGCACTTTTTAAGAGATTATCTTAGTTATTGTAGTAGGCCCCTCTTTTGAAGGTGACGTTACCCTCAACCCAGTAGTTTGAGTCAGCAAGGATACAATCCTAAAGGGTCGGATTATGGAAAGATAATTAATTAAGTTATTAATGAATATTATGGTAGGCCCCTCTTTTGAAGGTGACGTTACCCTCGGCTAAGTAGTCTGGGTCAGCAGGGATAGAATCCTAAGTAGCCTGGTTAAAGTATTAATAGTAGCTTACATATGAGGGGATCAAAGAGTTTGGACCCACGCCATCCAATACCGGTGGGTATTAAAGGAGGTCCTACTAAATTTGACCCAGGTCCTTGCAGGATCTATACACTGAACAAGGCAAGACTCTTACCAAACCGTTCCCTTAACCCCCGACCAGGTAGCCAACATATCTCCATATAGACTGTGGAGATATGAATGGTGAAAATCTTTTATTTTATATAGACAGTAAAATAATGCCAAGATACCACAGACAAACGATAAGGAAGAATCACCTTCAACATAAGAAACTAGTTATTAAAGTCATTAATACATAACCAAATAAAAAGTGCGAAAAGATTAAAAATAAAAAAATATTACACTAGACACTTGTCTTCACCAAGTGATGTAAGAGACTTAGGCAAACTTGGCCTTTGATTGTCAAGAACTCTTCCATTGGGCATGGCCCCGTGTCCACCTTCCTTCTCTTTCTTCATTAACTGCAGTTTGTCTGCATTAGTTGACCACGCCCCCGTGTCCGCTGGGCACGCCCCCTTGTGCAGAAGCGTATATGTACTATCAAGATTTCCCCAGATTCTATGAATCTTAGAGTTGACCACGGCCTCGTGTCCGCTGGGCACGCCCATGATGCTGATGAACTCACATCGAATAGATTTCCCCAGATTCTATGAATCATCCATGATGCTGATGAACTCACATCGAATAGAAATGAAATCCAAAACGACAACATGTGAAATCGTCCCTTTCATGAGAAAGGGATGCCCATTCGCACGAAGGGTATTTCCTATCATGCGAAAGGTGCAAGTTTGCCAAAAATGTTTGTTTGATCCATCTTAAGGAGATTATTTCATGGTGGAAGTTAACCATAACACAAACCCATAACTATGAACTAAGTTGTGAGTTTGGTAGGTACCAGATTCCACCAAGTTCATAAGAGAAAATAAAACGAAATGTAAGAACAAGTTTAAATCAAAGTTTATAATGTTTGAATCTCATTTATGGTGAGGTTTCAACATCAGTTTACCCAAGCAAACTCGTGAAAACCATCCATGAGATATGTTCAAACAATATGATTTGTAAAAAGTTTAAAGAAATGAAACTAAAATGTGAGAAAATGTAAAGGAAATGAAAAGAAAATGAGAGAAATGTTACTGATATGGTTCTGATTGCAAAGGGGGATTCCGAGCGTTTGAGAGTAAGTCTGGGCGACTAGGAAGGGGAAATGAGTGACGTAGCGTGCTTATTTATAGATTTAGGGTGAGCTTGGGACGAGAGGGAGCTTTCGGGCGAATGGAACTTTGACACGAGAGGACCTGGGAGCGAAGGGGCCTTTCGCACGAAAGGGGAGTCCCTTCGTGCGAAGGGCCTTGTCCCTTTGCTCGGAGGTTCAAGTTCAATTATTTCACACGTTTTATCCGGTTTTAAGTGTAACGAGCATAATTGTGTATTGTACAAGCATAAAATATGCATAATGGTGTTTAAGACTGTAAGGATCGGGTTCGCGACCTAAATGAGTCGGTTCAGAGGAATTCCATCAAATACAGGTGCGGAAAACAAGTATTTGATCTATAAACAGCTGAATCTTCACTTTAACACTGATTTGTATTGATATGAAAGCAATTACAATCAGTTCTCACACCGGCAGCACCTCGGTATGGAAATCTTTCATAAAACAACTTATGATTTCGCTTGACACTAACCTCCTATATATAGACATTGAGATTTCGCTTCAGCATCACTCAAGCGAAATCTGATATGATGATTTCGCTTGAGGCTTCAAGCGAAAACTCAAATACATTACACACTTTCAAGCGAAATCTTCTAATTCTCTCACATTTTCTCGTTCTACGTGCCCTGATCTATTCTAACTAGTAAGACTCGATACAAGACGAAGTCGACAGATGTAGTGCACCAACAGACTCCCCCTCAGATGTTGACGAGTCGATTTTCGAGTCACACCAATGCTGTGTCTTCACATCTTCATTCTTGATCAGTCTCCGGGCTTTTCTCTCTCTATCTTCTTCTCTAAAATCACTTGGCTCTATCAGACTCCCCCTCACGATTTGCTGGTATTCATCTGTTCTTCAGCAACATCTGCTTTAGGATCGATGCCTGACTCAAATGTTGTTTACAAGATCATTGCCTGGATCTCATCTAATTCTCTTGATCAGATCTCTTGATTCCTTAAGTTCATCAGCATCAGCAGCTAGCAAACTTTTAGATTCATAATCAGATTCTGACTTTCATAAGCTTTGAATGAATTAATCTGGCTCACCTGTAACAATCTTAACCCAGAAATAAATTTTCTAAATTTAACAATTTAAATGCACCAACAATCTGATATAATCAGATAATTCTCTCTCATATCACAAATCAATGATGAACCAAATGTAGGTTTTTAAAATACCAATTGTAAGGATTTTAACAAACCTTTTGACATTTTAAGATTCATTCCCCCTTACAACCAAGTCATCATGTTTAGCACTTGAAACTTTGACAATCAGCTTTCCAATATTAGTTGTCGAAAATCTTTTTGTATTTTTCAAAATTTTATGCTAAAACACACTAAAATCTTTTTGTAATTATTGATTGTAAAGGAAAGCAATAAAGAAATATTTACAAACACTATTTTTGTGAGTTTGTGCAAGAGGATCATATCAGTTTCTGAGACAGAACACTAACACCATTAAGCTTCATTTCATATTAAGTTCTAAACAATTTACCTAGATTGTCAGTATGTTTGTCCACTTAAATTTTCACACAAAATTCAACTGATCCGAGATACGTTGTTAATGTTTTAAGCAACTTAAACTTATCCGTGTGTCCCACTACTTGAATATACTCCCGTATCCAGATCCCAATATTCAGTCTTACAGGTGAATATACCACAGATGATATCTGTCTGGGGAATAAATTATAGTACGAGGGCCGTGAGAGCTCAGGTCGATACTCCCGTATACGCAGAGAGATGACGGCTTCGACTTTTGGTGTGTCCCCTTTAGAGGATCTTTTGTTTCAACAGCCATGATTAGCATTTTTCAATGTTTCATCATTTTTTAGCTGAGGGTGAGCTATATTTCAAGCAAATGTAAAGTATTCTCCGGGGACTAGGCCATTGCTTCCGCAAAATCAGAAGTCCCGAGATAATACCCCAGATATCACTGAGCATAAAGACCTAGTATCTCAGAATAAGGGACCTTTCAAACAAGATTTCAGGGGTTACCTATATATCCAAGTTTGTGTTAACCCACAAAACAAGCAAGTATGAAATTTAGGTTTATATCTCGTCACAATCTACTAAATGTGCAAAAACCTACTGACATATCCGCAGTAAGATTGTTTATCACATTTTTACTTTACATTTCTTTAGCATGTTGTGATAGTCCACTGATGTACTATCATTTCCTCTATATGCAACAAAAACTCATTTTTGAATTTTATCATGTTTTTGTCTTTTTCAAATTTTCAAATGTTTTTGGATTTTCTGAACATTTTTACTCCCCCTAAAATGCAAACACATTTTAGGAAATTTAAAAAATAAACTGTACAAAAAACATGACAAACTGTACAATAAACTTGACAACTGATATCGAATCGCATCAAATCGGCATTTACTTGGCATAAACAATCAGAACTCCCTCTATCACAAAACTATTTTCTCATTTAGATTTCAAAACACTTAAGTTTGTTTTAATCAAAATGATTTTTCCGGAAAATAAGTTTTTATGATATAATCATTTGTAGATTCGGGGTGTGGTTCATCACATTGTCTATTCTTAACCACTTGTAGCAGATCAAGTACAAATTAATGTCCTTGATTTACCACTTGCAAGTATGCACCATCTATATCAATTGTAAAAATTACCACATGTAAAACACAATATCACTTGTAGGAATATTACGTCTACATCACCATTTTACCAATCAGAATGCCGATTCCTGCTTCGCACTTACCAACCTGGAAGCTCCGGCGTAGTCATACAACCTGTAAACATCCAAACACTATCAAAAACTTTCAACCAAAAACTTCAAATATTAGAAAGATGCAGATTCCTGATCCACGATATAAACTTGGGATCTCCGGCAAGTCCTAAGACTTTTAAGGAAAACAAACTTCCACCCAAGTCTTATTTGACTTGGTGGCTTCCAATTCCTGAGCAGTAGGGTTGTAGGTTGCCTTTTTAGTTGCATAAAAATCTTTAACCCCCTTTACTTTTCCATCAAGCATTTTCTTAAAAATTTTCTTAACATTTCCATTAAAAGCTTTCTCAATATCAAATTTCTTTTCATCAGAATAGAATTGATTTGAAATTTCCACTTTACCAACCATTTGTTTAATTTCTTCAAAGTTCAGTGATGGAATGTCAACATCATTCACTGAATGTTTTTCCTCAACTTGTGGCTCCTCTGATTTTGCGGAATCAGATTCATCGCCAGATTGTACATCTAATTTTTTAACAATCCATTTTTTATTTTCTTTTGCACTCTTTTTGTACAATCTTTTAGAATTTTCACCAACTTCATTCTTTGAATTTTCAAAATTTTTGAAGTTTGTAGTTGGTGATTCATTCTTTTCAACCACTTTTTCTTTAAGTTTTTCAGTTACTCCCTGTTTTTTGTTGACTTTGTTTGGACAATTGTGAGCGATGTGTCCAACAACTTGGCATTGAAAACAAATTCTTGTGTCTTTTGATTGAAAAACTCCAATTGGATGAAAAACTCCAGTTCCTGTTCTTTTTCTTTCAGCAAGGAACTCTTGATTTGATAAGCTATTTGACTCCTCTTCATAGCTTTTTCCTGCAACATATGTCATTTTTTATTTAAAATCTCTAACATATTTTTCATTTTTACGATTTTCAGGTGGAGTAAAACCAAGACCTTTCTTTTTGTAACTACAATTTTGATTTGTTTTCTTTTGAAAACTAGAATCAGAATTGTAATTATTTTTTCCTTTTTTCTTGTTTAACCTTTGTTGAACTCTAGAAGTGTATTTTTTAGGTTTTTCAGTAGATTTTAGATCCTTAATTTCAGAAAAATTAATTTCCGTCATTTTGAAAACCTTTTTAATCATGTCAAAACGAACACTTCTAATCGGAAACTCTTTGTCAGAGTATAATTTGTCCGAATCATTTAAAGTATATGCAACTTCAAATGTTTCATCATCCAAATTTGCCTTTGATAACAAAAATTCTTTACTGTAAGACCGTTTTTCCGATGATTTTGAACTGTTGACTGACGAACTTGAACCCCCAGACTCAAACTTTGACTCAGACACCTCCTCAGTATCCAACACCTGATCGACCACCTTTTTTATTAACTCAGACTCATGATCAGTATCAGACGAGGTAAACGTGATATCAATGTTATCTGGTAAAACGTCAGTTGTCTCGGATTTTAACTTTATATTGACTGCTTTTTCGACTTGCTCCTCATTTGGTTTTCTAGGAGAATAACCTTCCCAGATAGGAGGCGGACACTTGTTGTATTTAACAGTCGATTTCTTACCAGTCTCATTCTTTTGCTTCTCATCCTGAAATGCTTCAAAACCTGCAACAGTAGGATAAACTCGATCAATAACATAATCAGAACAAGAATAACTCAGTAATAACCTTCTGATCCTTTCATTCTCGATCTTTTCTTTTTCCAGCTCTTGCTTTAGATTAGCATTTTCTTCGATGTAATGATTAATTGCCTTTTGTTTTGCCATCAATGTAGAATTCGTCATCGTTAAAGCTTTTTCTCTTTCAGAGTTTGTTGTTTGAAGACCTATCACAGTTCTGTTCAACACGCTATACGATTCTTTCACATAGCTGATGTCAGATAGTAGCTTTTCTATCAATCTTTCTCTATCAAACAGTATAACATCTTTTTCTTCACAACTCTTGCAAATTTCCAAACATTTCTTGCAAGGCTTTTCAACTTCAACAATCTTCTCAATCTCGATTGTTTTTACCACTTCAATCACCTTTTCTTCATCCATACTTTTAACTTCTTCAGTTTGAACAACATTTTCAACTTTCTCATCTTGTTGTTGTTCTTTTGCAGCTTGTTTCTCCTTCAGTTTCTCCATGCGATCTGCAAAATAAAAATGAAAACTTTCAGGAGAAAGATGTTTTTTAGCAATATTAATATGTTTCTCTTCTTCATCATCACTGCTACTCTCCATCGGTGTTTGATCAAACTCTACAGATTTTTCAGACTCAGCATCTGAAACACCAGAATCAGATGGTGTTTGATCAAAAACAACTTCTTTTTCTGAAGTATTCTCATTTTGCACACTCTCATCTGTACTTAATGATTCAGAATCAGCACTTTCTGAACTTTCTTCAGATGTACTCGATTGATCTTTCACTGTTTCACCAATTGATCTCATCCAAGTAGCAAACAAATCTGGTTCTCTAACAATCTTTGCAATGAAAGCTTTGAAATCTCCCTTTTCATCAACAAACATATCCCAGCTGAATCCTTCAGGTAGTTGTTCATCATTTTGGTCCACTATACATGTTGTGCTGTTAGAAGAAATGTAGTTGCTCCAATTGAAATCTACCAAACATCCTTTCTTTGAATCTTCAATCTTTCTACCATGAGCCGTCTGTAACTCTTGTGTCTGACCAACTTGCTGATAAATGGCTTTCCGGTAGTAGTCATCTTTTCCAAATGGATTCTGAGCAACACTAACTTCTCTGTTCTTGCACTCCCGCTTAAAATGACCTTTTTCCCTGCACTTGAAACAAGTAACTTTAGATTTATCAAAACCTAAAGTAGAAACACAAGCATCAAGAAAATCATTTCTCCCGGTAATTGTTTTGAACTTTTCAGCACGTCTAAGAACACTTGCAAGACACCATTTGATATCCATTAGTTCCATCTCTTCAGCATCTATTTGGTCGTAATCCTCTTTAGTAAGCATAGGATTTCCAATTCGACCAGCCACTAAACCTTCATATGAGATAAGCACGGAACCAAGTAATGCCATATGATCTTTCGCAATGTCTTCAGAAAAACTTTGACCTTCTGGAAGATTTAGAGCTATGTTGCATTGAATCACACAACCATTTCCCATCTTTGTGCTT
This sequence comes from Helianthus tuberosus, assembly GCA_030545235.1. Taxonomy (NCBI): domain Eukaryota; kingdom Viridiplantae; phylum Streptophyta; class Magnoliopsida; order Asterales; family Asteraceae; genus Helianthus; species Helianthus tuberosus. Next base: position 122,174,228 of record CM060378.1, read on the forward strand.
TGAGATTGAAAACTTTCTGATGAGCTTTTCGGATTAACACTCGGATACAATGAGAAACCACTGTTGCTTTTGTTTGAGTTTTGATCAGTCTTTTTTGTAGAATCTCCAACACTATAAGCAGTCTGAATTTTCGGACTTCTCTCAGCTTCTGAAGTCGGAACACTACCCTTGTAATACATCTTTACATCCTGTTGACCACTTGGATTATTCATCCTTGCAATCTTCTGCTGTTCCAAATCCTGACTTTCAATCTTTTCAATGAACTGAGAGATCGACAATCTATCATAAACTCCAGTATTCTTCAGTATCATCAAATAAGTTCCCCACTCTTTCTGAGGTAACGCATCAGCAAGTTTATCCACCCATTCATCATTTTCCTTTTTAATGTTCATCATTGACATTGTTCTCACTAAGTGACAATATCGTTCAATGAGTTTCTTCGTATCTTCTCCGGGTAAACTTGTGAACAAATCAAATTCCTTTTTAAGCAATGCCTTCTTGCTTTTAATCATACTCGTACTACCTTCAACCTTGATTTTTAGAGCATCCCATATTGATTGTGATGTTTTGTCATGTTGAAGTAGTATGAAGATGTCTTCTTTGATGGCCTGTTGAAGTAAACTGATCATCATCTTTTCAGCTCGGTATATTTCCCGTTCTTCCTTACTAAAATCTGAAAGTTGTTTTTCAGTCTGCATTTCGGTTAGTGGTAGAGCATACTTTGTTAAAATACATTCCCATGATCTCAAATGATTTGCTTGCACCCAGTTTTCAAATCTATCTTTCCATCCATAGTATTCTTCAATTCCCATTAGCTTCGGGGGTTTCTGAGTCGTCCCCGTTTCGTTTTCTGAATTCATGTTCTGAGCAATGGAAGATGAACTAGGCGATGTTGCAAAAGCGTTGTGGAAATCGTTGTCCATGTTTCAGACACTTTCAAGCGAAATACTATCTTTCAAGCGATACCCTTCAAGCGAAACAATTTAAACTGAACAACTCTCAAGCGAAGTTCTTGAAGCGAAATACTTTGAAGCGATCCTGAATAAAAGAACCCTGAAGCGAACACCTTGAAGCGAAAACCTTGAAGCGAAAACAAACTCTGTTTGAAGCGAAATGTTAAGTGTCGCTTGAAGTTTCAAGCGAAATCGTCCAATAATACTGAACTGTTCAAGCGAACTCCATTCAAATGTCGATTTTGATCACTTTTAGGTCGAATTTTGCTGTGAAACTTTCAAGGGTTTGTTATCTAGTACTTTTAAACAATCCGTGAGAAATTGAATCAATTTTGACCATGAAAAATTTCTGAATTAAGAAAAGAAGGTGTAGAAGTAAGAAATTTTGATCGATTTCGGCTGAATTTTGCAGAACTCCTCCTCCTGAGCTCTGATACCAATTGTAAGGATCGGGTTCGCGACCTAAATGAGTCGGTTCAGAGGAATTCCATCAAATACAGGTGCGGAAAACAAGTATTTGATCTATAAACAGCTGAATCTTCACTTTAACACTGATTTGTATTGATATGAAAGCAATTACAATCAGTTCTCACACCGGCAGCACCTCGGTATGGAAATCTTTCATAAAACAACTTATGATTTCGCTTGACACTAACCTCCTATATATAGACATTGAGATTTCGCTTCAGCATCACTCAAGCGAAATCTGATATGATGATTTCGCTTGAGGCTTCAAGCGAAAACTCAAATACATTACACACTTTCAAGCGAAATCTTCTAATTCTCTCACATTTTCTCGTTCTACGTGCCCTGATCTATTCTAACTAGTAAGACTCGATACAAGACGAAGTCGACAGATGTAGTGCACCAACAAAGACATTGATTTTGAGTATAAACATGCAAAAAATTCTAACATAAATGTGAATAAAATGCTTGAATTTCATTATGATCAATAGTCTCAGATTACAAAGTTGAAACGAAAGAGAATCAATACAAATACAAGTTTCCCAAAATAGAATTACAACATTACTTTCTAAATAAGGAAAGTATGGAAATGCGAAGCATTTAAGACTCCCATACTTTAGGAAATTTCGTCCTCGAAAGGACCAACAAAGCGTGGAGCAAGCTTTCCCTTTTTACCAAAACGAATCACTCCTTTCCAAGGAGATACTTTGAGGAGTACTTGATCACCAACATTGAACTCCAATGGTTTGCGACATTTATCTGGATAGCTCTTTTGTCTGCTTCTAGCCTTGAGGAGGTTGTCGCGGATTTGTAGAATCTTATCCGTTGTTTCTTGGAGGAGCATAGGGCTAGTGATTTGTGCGTCTCCAATCTCATGCCAAAAAAATAGGAACTCAATCAAGAACTGAAGTGGTAGCTATTGTTGTACAAGAACTCAATCAAAGGTAAATGTACAAGAACTGAAGTGGTAGCTGTTGTTGTAAAAATAGGAACTCAATCAAGAACTCAATCTCATGGAACGCTGGATGAATACTGAAGTGGTAGCTGTTGTTGTACAAGAACTCAATCAAAGGTAAATGTACATCCCAATTTCCACCAAAGTCAATAACACAAGAGAGAAGCATGTCCTCAAGGGTTTGAATAGTACGTTCGGTCTGTCCATCCGTTTGAGGATGAAAAACCATACTAAGATTGAGGTGAGTACCAATAGTGGTTTGAAATGTTTGCCAAAGGCGGGAAGTGAAACGACCATTGCGATCAGAAATGATTTCAATGGGGATACCATGACGAAAAATGACTTCATCCATTTAGATACGGGCTAATTTCTCAACCTTGTAATCTTCACGAATGGGGTGAGCGGATTTGGTCAGACGGTCAATGATCACCCAAATGCTATCATGACCAGAAGGTTTATGAGGGAGTTTGGTTATGAAATCCATAGCAATGCTCTCCCATTTCTAAAATGGGATTTCTGGTTGTTCGAGTAAACCATAAGGATGTTGATGCTCGGCTTTCACCTTCGAACAGGTGAGACATTTTGAAACGAAGGTGGCGATATCCTTCTTCATACCTGGCCACCAATAGGATGTATGTAGATTATGGTACATCTTATCAGAACCTGGATGAATATAGTATCATGATTTGTGTGCCTCCTTATTATGAGTTCACGAAGTTCACCGGGATTTGGCACCCAAACGCGATCAAGATAGTATTGAATTCCATCAGATTTTGTCATGAGATGAATTTCAGCACCACACTTCATCTCATTGTACATGTTTTCCTCGTTGACGGACGAATACTGAGCTTCACGAATGCGAGAACGAATATCGCTTAAGATTTGAGATCAACGAATACTGCTAGCAGGAGTTTTGCGACTGAGAGCACCGACCACGACATTCTCTTTACCAGAGTGGTAGCAAATCTCGCAGTCGTAGTCATTAAGCAATTCTACCCAACGACGTTGACGCATGTTTAGTTCTTTTTGGTTAAAGATACGTTGAAGGCTCTTATGATCGATGAAGACCACACATTTGGTACCATACAGGTAGTGTCGCTAAATCTTTAACGCAAAAACAACTACGCCAAGTTCAAGATCGTGAGTAGTGTAGTTTTTCTCATGTATCTTCAGCTGTCTTGAAGCATACGCGATAACCTTGTCTCGTTGCATGAGAACACAACCAAGACCTCGGTTAGATGCATTGCAATATACTACGAAATTGTCGTTTCCATCAGGAAGAGTGGGAACAGGAGCATTGAAAAGCAAGTCCTTAAGTGTCTGAAAAGACTCCTCTTGTTCGGGACCCCAAACAAAAAGTTTATCTTTTTTAGTCAACAGGGTGAGAGGAATGGCGATTTTAAAAAAATTCGAGATGAATCGATGGTAGTAACCCGCCAATCCAAGAAAAGAACGTATTTCAGATGGAGATTTAGGTGCAATCCATTCTTGACATCTTCAATCTTGGAGGGATCAACATGAATACCTTTTTCACTCACGACGTGTCCAAGGAATTGAACTTCTTTGATCCATAACTCACACTTGGAGAACTTTGCGTATAAACGTTCGCTAAGTAGAAGTTCAAGGATCAAATACAAATGACCTTCGTGCTCAGCTTGGGTTTTCGAAAAGATAAGGATGTCGTTAAGGAATACCATCACAACACGGTCCAAGTAGGGTTTACACACACGGTTCATTAAGTCCATGAAGACCGCAAGTGCATTAGTCAAACCAAAAGGTGTCGCAACCCTCGTTCCCTAACAACCGGGAACGGGCGACCGCGGCCAGTTTGGGTGGTATCCGTGTTTTATCCATTTTGGCAGCGGAAATTTCATCAGGACCGTAGTTAGGAAATTATTTATCAGAGTAAAATATCATGCCTTTAATATATTAAACACATGGGAAAAACCCAAGTTTCAAGTACACACATTTTCATAGGGGTAAACCCTATTTTATTTAATAGAACATCTCTTTGTTTTTAGGTAATTTTATTGCCACTTTTCCAAGCCTTCAGTCCTGTCCAGCTGGCTTCTATTTGGATTTCACATCTTGTTACCTGAAATGCGTTTAAAAACATTTTGTCAGTGGGAAATACTAGTGAGTGAATCTCAGTTTAATCAAGTTTAATAAAGACCATTGTACAGAATTGAGGGTGGTCGCGCAATTACATTTGTTTCCATCTATTCAATTACCACCCATGGTACTGTCAACCCGACTTGTGGTCATGTTACTCCTCGCAAGGTAGTAACAAATTTTGTATACAAAACCCCAACATACGGACGATAATTGTAGAATACAAATACTCAATAACTGTTTAATATATTATTAATTGTGTGAGGTTTTGTAAAAACACTTTACAAAAAAAAAAAAAAAGATTACTCAAATTGTTGTCTTAGATTTTCTGTAAGGGTTTCCTGGTGATTATCTATAATTTACACAAATGCACACGTGTTAGTATAATAACCCAACATTTATATTAACGATACCCTACCCGAGACGGCATTCCAACGACTACGTCGGGCAGAACCACGACAGCCGTTACGAAACGCTGGATCAATCGGGCAGCGTATCTAATATGTAACCGGGGTTTTGATACTTACAATGGAGCAGAACTTCGTTATTTAGGGGGGGTATTATACTCGAGAATCATATTAAATCTTCATAAATTCGGGAGAGAAAGAGTTTCGGTGCGATTCGGGACTGAAGGCCGAAGGTCTCTATTTATAGGGCCAGATTTCGAGTTTTACGCGGCTCGTGTAATACGTAGCCAAGGGCTACGCGGCCCGCGAGGCTCCCTAGGGTAGGCCCTAGTGTTGCTGATTCAGAACATAGACTCCACACGCGTTATGCCACGTGGCACCTCAGGGTGCGACCCTGGTCTCGAGCTATTGCGGCCCGCGTAGATCAAGGGGATGGCTTACGCGCGCCCCGCGAGAGACCATAAAAATTTGTTTTTATTTAATTTTTATAAAAATAAAGGTATCGGGGGTCCGTTTTCGCGTATGGGGTGCATTTTAAGACATATTGGGATATTTTAATATATATTAGGGGTGTCGGAAAATATTTTGGAGGGTTGTTATATCCTCCCCACCCTGTTTTAGAGCTCGTCCTCGAGATCTACGGAAATAAGTGTGGATTCAAGTTCCCATTTGTATTCTGGTCCTCTTTTGGAGTCCCATTTTACTTTGACCAGAACTAATCTCTTGTGCTTGAGGTTCTTAACTTTCCTGTCTTCAATTTGTAGGGGTCTTTCTACAAATTTTAACTGCTCATTTACTTCTATATCTTTAAGAGGTACCATCAGTGATTCATCAGCTAAGCATTTCTTGAGATTAGATACAGGAAATACATCATGTATCCCTGCCATTTCCTCTGGCAGTTGTAGCTGATAGGCTACAGGTCCTATTCTTCTAATAATCTCAAAAGGTCCAAGATACCTGGGACTTAGCTTTCCCCTCTTGATGAATCTTACGACTCCTTTCCAAGGAGAGACTTTTAATAACACTTTGTCTCCTACCTGAAATTCCAATGGCTTGCGTCTGTTATCTGCATAACTCTTCTGTCGATCACGTGCTTCCTTTAGTCGTTCCTTGACTTGAATGATCTTGTCGGTTGTTTCTTGTACTATCTCAGGTCCAGATAGTTGCTTTTCTCCAATTTCTGCCCAACAGACTGGAGTTCGGCATTTTCGTCCATAAAGTGCTTCGAATGGTGCAGCATTGATACTTGTGTGGTAACTGTTATTATAAGAAAATTCTATCAATGGTAAGTGATCGTCCCAATTACCTCTGAAATCAATTACACAAGCTCTAAGCATATCTTCCATTGTCTGAATGGTTCTTTCACTTTTTCCGTCTGTTTGAGGATGATAAGCTGTGCTTAGATTTAGCTTGGTTCCCATGGCTTTTTGGAAACTTGTCCAAAAATGAGAGGTAAAACGACTATCTCTGTCAGAAACAATTGATAAAGGAATTCCATGTAATGAAACTATTTCATTTACATATAAATTAGCTAATTGTTCCATACTGAAAGTTTCCTTCATTGGTAGGAAATGAGCTGACTTAGTTAGCCTGTCTACAATCACCCAGATTGTATCATTACCTTTTCTTGTTTTGGGTAATTTGGTAACAAAATCCATTGTTATTAGTTCCCATTTCCACACTGGCATTTCTAACTGCTGCAATAAACCTGAGGGTTTCTGATGTTCAGCTTTAACTTATGAACAAGTAAAACACTTAGAAACATAAGCTGCTATATCCTTTTTCATTCATATCCACCAAAAATTCTTTCTTAAATCCTGATACATCTTATCACTTCCAGGATGCATCGTATACTTAGACTTATGGGCTTCTTCAAATATACAGTGGCGTAGGTTTCCTAATTTATGTATCCACATTCTTTTCTTATGGAATCTCCAAATTCCATATGTCCCTTGTTCTAGTTCCTTAATCATTCCTTTTAACTTTTCAGTATCACCCTTGATTACTGATTCTTGTGCTTTTCTAATCTGATCATTTAAATCTACTTGCAGATTTAATTTAAGAGAACGTACCTTTTTTGGCTTTTCATGATACTTCCGACTTAAAGCATCAGCCACTACATTTGCCTTTCCTACATGATACTGGATATTACAATCATAATCACTGAGTATCTCCATCCAGCTTCTTTGCCTCATATTCAACTCCTTTTGCCCGAAAACATACCTTAAACTCTTATGATCAGTGAAAATGGTAAACTTACTACCGTAAAGGTAATGTCACCAAATCTTAAGGGCAAAAATTATGGCTCCTAATTCCAAATCATGGGTTGAATAATTCTCTTCATGATTCTTAAGTTGTCTAGATGCATATGCTATAACCTTTTGACGTTGCATCAACACACATCCATAACCTAACTTAGAAGCATCACAATAGACTACAAAGTCTTCAGTTCCTTCTGGTAACGCTAATATGGGTGCATGGGTTAATCTTTGCTTAAGAATCTTAAAAGCTTCTTCCTGTTTTGGTCTCCTTTCAAACTTAACAGATTTGCAGGTTAGCTTAGTTAAGGGAATGGCTATTCTAGAAAAATCTTGAATAAATCTTCTATAATATACGGCCAGTCCTAAGAAACTTCTAACAGTTGGTGACTCAGGGGTTTTCCATTTGGTAATTGCTTCGATCTTGGTGGGATCCACATGAATTCCTTCATGATCGACTAAGTGTCCAAGAAACTGTACCTGTTCTAACCAAAATTCGCACTTGGAAAACTTAGCATAAAGTTTTTCCTTCCTTAATAAACTTAAAAGTGCTTGCAAATGCTTTGCATCTTCCTCTTTACTCATAGAGTAAATAAGAATATCATCTATAAAAAAATTATGAATTTATCCAAATATGGCTTACATATTTGGTTCATCATGTCCATAAATGCAGCTAGGGCATTGGTTAAACCAAATGGCATGACAGTAAATTCATAATGGCCATACCTTGTTCTAAACGCGGTCTTAGGAATGTCCTCTTCCTGTACCTTTAATTGATGATATCCTTACCTTAAATCGATTTTAGAGAAAAATCAAGTTGCTTGTAGTTGATCAAACAGATCGTCGATCCTTGGTAATGGGTACCGATTCTTAATCGTGACCTTGTTCAATTCAAGGTAGTCAATGCACATACGCATCGATCCGTCTTTCTTTTTGACGAACAAAATTGATGCTCCCCATGGTGATGAACTCGGCTGTATGAATCCTTTTTGTAATAATTAGTCTAACTGTTTCTTCAGTTCCTGCATTTCTGCGGGTTCCAGGCGGTAAGGTGCTTTGGCAATCGGTGTTATCCCTGGTAGCAGTTGGATTTTGAATTCAACTTCTCTGTCTGGTGGTAGTCCTGGTAATTCTTCTAGAAATACATCTGAAAATTGAGATACGACCGGAATATCTTTTAGTTCTTTTCCTTTAGTGTTAGTGATTATGGAAATCAAATACACTAATGATCATTTTCTTACGTAACTTACTGTTTTAATCACAAAGATGAATTTCATGGATCTAGATGGCTTATCTCCTTTAATTGTGATATTTTCACCCCTTGGTGAATTTACTTGGATTGACTTTTGATCACATAAAATACTGACTTTATTGGCTATTAACCAATCCATTCCTAATACACATCAAATCCTGCCAGATTCATTGGGTAAAGGTTTGCAATAAACTTTTGATTTAAAAATTCTATTCTTTCTTCCTGCAAGATTTCAGAAATTCTAACAGTTTCCCCATTTGCTGTCTCTACTAGACATTCTTGTGAGGGTTTAGTTAATGGTTGATTGAGAAGTTTGGAAAATGAAGTATTAATAAAACTTTGGTTTGCACCAGAGTCAAATAATACTTTAGCAAAAACATCATTAACTAAAACGTACCGGCTATCATGTCCGGAATCATCTTGGCTTTATCTGCCGTCAGAACAAATGCTCTAGCATTTTTGGTGTTCTTGTTAATTGTAGCTGGAATTAATTTCGGATAATTGGGCTTGATGTGGCATTTTTCTCCACAGTTGAAGCACATTCCATTGTTCGGTTTTCTCATGCAATCTTCTTCCTTATGTCCTGGTATTTTACAGAAATTGCAGTAAGTGGAGCATTTTCCTGAATGCTTTTTCTTGCAAGACTTGCAGTAAGGCGCAGAGGTAGAACCTATATTCCTACGGTTGGAATTTCCATAGCGGAATTCCTGGGTAAGCCTTTGAGCTAGGTTCCTTTTCTGGTCTTCTTCTCGTGTACGCACTAATTCATCTGTTAAGGTATTTGCTAGTTCTACAGCTTCTTCTATGGTTTGAGGTCTAGCTGCCTTGACTACATGCCTAATCTCCCCGATTAATCCCAGATGTAACGGGAGATTAATATTGGTTCTGGTGATGCAAGGGTTGGCAATATTCTAGCATATTCGAAGAATAACATAGTGTATCCCTTACTATCTACTCAAGTCATCCTAAGGTTTAGGAATTTATTTGCTATCTGTTCTTTTTCACTGGAAGGGCAGAATTTCCTTTCCACCATGTTTTTAAATTCCTCTCCTTCTATATGGTAAACCCTATCACTTCCCCTAGACTGGAGGATAGTGTTCCACCACTCTAAGGCTGAATTCTTAAACAGATTAGAAGCAAACATTATCTTATCTTCTTCCGCACACTTGCTTATTTTTAAGACAGCCTCAGTCTTTTCTATCCAGCATAGAGTTGCAATGGGTCCTTCATTGCCCGAGAATTTTATTGGTTTGCAGGACCAGAATTCTTTGTAAGAACAACCATAATGCATGGTTCTTCTTCTTTTGGGAATGGGCGCTTGAAGTATGGTTCCATTTTTTATGTTGTGTTCCGGTTCAGTTGGTTGTTTACTGCTATGTTTATTTTTATTATCAGCTTCCTTAACAGTTTGAATAATAAATGGCATTGCGTCTATAATTCCTTGTGCCACTATGTGTTGGATGGCACTATTATCCACTTGGTTTCCATTGTTATTGTTGTTTGGATTCTCATTATTCAGGTTATTGTCGTTCTGGTTATTATCGTTCTGGTTTTCCTGGTTCACTTCGTTGTCCATCTGAATTTTAAACATTTACCACGTATTAATATCACAAAATAGTATTTAATATAGCCAATCACATGACACGCATATTGATCAAAAACGTCGAGCATTGCGACTTACTCTTTTTATATATATAATATACATCTAATACAAACCGATACTGGAAATAAAAATTACAATACAACTTGAAATAAAAATTACACTACTAGTAGTAGGCATCCGTAGTTTTTTTTTCATACACACATATCATATATTATTATATTATTATTATTATTATTATTACTACTACCTCCACCATCACCTTCACGGATATGGATTCATCCAGAAATCCATATTGCGCACGTCGTACTTCTAGACGAGACGCTCTCCTACCTGTCTCATTCTCTCGCTATTCTCTAAAATTTCTTCTCCAAAAGTTCGGAGCTCTTGCACATTTTCTACACTCATTAGGGGTGCAGGTGCGGGTACTGGGTTTGGAAATTGGGGTGCGGGTTCCTGGTACGGGTAAGGATTCTCTAAAATTTCCCTAATAAATACATCGTTATCATAGTAGGGATCTAGAGGGTCCAAACCTGGGAAGGCTGCTAGATTCGGCATGGGTTCATTTTCTGCTATTGGGTATCGTTGCACATAATCCCTATTGTCATCCCACCATGGGTCGTAAACTGGGTCTAGGGGATTGGGTGCTGGTACCCTAGGTATCTCCTCCGGGTTGAAATCATGCATTTTGACTTGATTTTCAGGGTTGTTTTCTATTTCCATTGGCTGAGCGGGAAATAGAGGTAATGGTTGGGGTGCTATCAGTTGCTCTAGGTTAGGGTCGAGGGCTGTGGTTGCTAAGATATGGATGTTTGCTATACCCCTATTGAGCATGTCTTGGGTGTGGGCATCAGTTTCTCTTTTAGCGGCTGCTATGGCTCGCTAATGTTGCAACTTTTTCATTCGTTTCCTACGTTCATGCGCTCCCCTACTGAACCATCCTCTCTTTTTAGGAGGGAATGGCTCTTCAGAATGAGCCTTAAACACGAATATTCTTTCTTCATTATCAGCAAAATACCCTGAGAGGGCAGGCTGTGAAGAGGAGCCTTCGCTTCTAGGCGAACCGGACAATTGATGGTACGCGTCGGATGGTCCTTGGTCGCTCATACTGTAAACTAACAAATAGTCAAACAACACACAATAATAAAATGCAAATATGCACGTAGTTTCGTAATTTATTTCCTAACACTTGGAATAATATCTTGGTGTCAGCAGAACACTTCTGTGGCTGAATCAATGGCTTAGCTCTGATACCACCTTCTGTCGCAACCCTCGTTCCCTAACAACCGGAGACGGGCAGCCGCGACCAGTTTGGGTGGTATCCGTGTTTTATCCATTTTGGCAGCGGAAATTTCATCAGGACCGTAGTTAGGAAATTATTTATCAGAGTAAAATACCACGCCTTTAATATATTAAACACATGGGAAAACCCAAGTTTAAATTACACACATTTTCATAGGGGTAAACCCTATTTTATTTAATAAAACATCTCTTTATTTTTAGGTAACTTTATTGCCACTTTTCCAAGCCTTCAGTGCTGTCCAGCTGGCTTCTATTTGGCTTTCACATTTTGTTACCTGAAACGCGTTTAAAAACATTTTGTCAGTGGGAAATACTGGTGAGTGAATCCCAGTTTAATCAAGTTTAATAAAGACCATTGTACAGTATTGAGGGCGGTCGCGCAATTATATTTGTTTCCATCTATTCAATTACCACCCACAGTACTGTCAACCCGACTTGTGGTCATGTTACTCCTGGAAAGGTAGTAACAAATTTTGTATACAAAACCCCAACATACCGACGATAATTGTAGAATACAAATACTCAATAATTGTTTAATATATTATTAATTCTGTGAGGTTTTGTAAAAACACTTTGCAAAAAAAAAAAAGAAATTACTCACATTGCTGTCTTAGATTTCTGTAAGGGTTTCCTGTTGATTATCTATAATTTACACAAATGCACACGTGTTATTATCATAACCCACCATTTATATTAATGATACCCTACCTGAGACGGCATTCCAACGACTACGTCGGGCAGAACCACGACAGCCGTTACGGAACCCTGGATCAATCGGGCAACGTATCTAATACGTAACCGGGGTTATGATACTTACAACGAAGCAGAACTTCGTTATTTAGAGGGGTATTATACCCGAGAATTGTATTAAATCTTCAGAAATTCGAGAGAGAAAGAGTTTCGGTGCGATTCGGGACTGAAGGCCGAAGGTCTCTATTTATAGGGCCAGATTTCGAGTTTTACGCTGCCCGCGTAATACGTAGCCAAGGGCTACGTGGCCCACGAGGTTCCCTAGGGTAGGCCATAGGGTTGCTGATTCGGAACATAGACTCCACACGCATTATGCCACGTGGCACCTCAGGGTGCGACCCTGGTCTCGAGCTGTCGCGGCCCGCGTAGCTCAAGGGGATGGCTTACGCGCCTCGCGAGAGACCATAAATTTTTTTTTATTTTATTTTTATAAAAATAAAGGTATCGGGGTCCGTTTTCACGTATGGGGTGCGTTTTAAGACATATTGGGATATTTTAATATATATTAGGGGTGTCGGAAAATATTTTGGAGGGTTGTTATAAAAGGCATGACCAGGAACTCGTAGTGACCATATTGAGTGCAAAACGCGGAACTGTGTTCTCACCTGAATCAGATGTATTTTCGAGTCATTTTCATAACGGTTCGACACCGCTTCGTCCCACTATTTAGTGAATGAAGCATATGCCGGTTTTGGTCCGTTTTAGTGTAAAAATCGAGTTCAAAACAGTTTTTCCTTGGAATAAACACTTGGTGAGTGTGAGATAATCAGATCTCTATCTTGGGAAGCCAAATTTAAGCCCAATACACTCATTTAGGTGTAAATCCATGGTAAAATCAGAAGTTTTGATGAAAAAGATGAAAGGTTTTTTGTAAAAAGAGAGAAGTTTAGATGAAATCGGAGATAAACTCGTGGAAAATCGTTGTGGAAATCGTTGTGTGTTGTGTAAAAATAGTGGATCTTACCTGGAAAATAGAGAGGAGACAAGTAGGGAGTGTTCTTGAGTGAAATGGCAGCAAGTTGAGAATGAAAGGGTGAGCTAGGTATTTATAGAGGGAGCTGCAGGTTCTGTACGAAGGTGGTGTCTTCGTACGAGGGGACCTGTTTCGTGCTAGAAATTCCCATTTCGCGTGTCATATGTTCGTTTGGTGCGTTTGGTTGCGCTAGTTAGTTCGAGTACTTTAAGTATTTTAGCGAGGTATTAAGTGTCATGTTGTGTTGTGTTGCGTTTTAGCGTGATAAATCGAGTTACGTGAGTGAGCGTTTTAAGCGAGTATCAAACACTTATAACATATTTAACATTTAAACACACAAATAATAATAAATAAATCCGCGTTTTGAGTTCTCGTTGAGTTTGTGTTGCGATGAGAGTCTAAGTAATAAGCGTTTAAAATGCGATAAATAAGTGATATAAATGCGTTTTAAAATATAGTTAACCAAGGGTTAATCATCGAATCTCAGAGTACAAGCGTTTACGAATGAATCAACGATAACAAATAGGAACAGCTGAAAGTCGGGTTGTTACAAGTAAAGCACTCTACAATCTATAACACATATTAGCCATGGGAAGCATTTTAGTTTCAAAACATTGTACATGGTTATTCGGATGCAATTGTAATTCCATTTAACCTTGTAGGTGGTTTCTCTATGACTACACCTGATCTTGTTACAACTTCAGGCAAAGACAAATCTGAACCTTCGACATTCAATGCCATTTGACCGAAAAAATCACTATCCCCAGAAAACAAAGGTGTAAAAGGATTTAAAGGATCAGGGACCTCTAACACACCATCCAACATTTTAACAATGATGCTCATCATTGGCCTAGTTTCGGGCCTATACCGAACACAACAAAGAGCCACCTTTAGCATCCTCTCTAGCAATTCATGGTCCTTTTCTTCAATCTCACAACCTGTCATCAAATCTTCCAATTGGTTATTTTTGTATTTTTCCCACGCCCATATGGGGAACCATTGTTGACTATCACTAAGAGTAATATCCATGTTCCTCCTCCTCCCTATGATCTCGAAAAGTAACATCCCAAAACTATAAACATCACATTTATGTGTAACTGAAAGAGGCATCCAAAGCTCTGGAGCGGCATAGCCTGGAGTACCTCGTCCCCCAGTCATGCTTATATGGGTCTTATCCCTATTGCAAAGTTTGGCCAAACCGAAATCAGCTACCTTTGCACAAAAATTTGAATCCAACAATATGTTTCCTGGTTTAATATCATAGTGAATTATTCTTTGAGCACATTCTTCATGCAAGTATCTGATGCCTTTTGCGGTTCCCACTGCAATCTCGTGAAGCTTGTCAAACCCTAACATAACCCCTTTGTTCTCTTTAAACAAGTGATTATCCAATGAGCCATTAACCATGAACTCATATACAAGGGATACTAAATTTGACTCAAAGCAAAATCCATAAAGCCTAACAAGATGACAATGGTGTGTCCTTCCCATAATGCTCACTTCCGCCATGAATTGTTCTTCAATTTGTTGGTTAGAGGTTCCATTTAGTACTTTCACGGCTACATGCATGTTGTTCATAATTCCCTTGTAAACTATCCCGAAACCGCCTGAACCCAACTTTATGCTGAAGTTATTCGTGGCTATTCTTAGTTGTTGAGAGGTGAACTGGATGGGGTTTTCCCTTTCCATGTCATCAAAGAATTGGACCATAGAGAGGGGAATAAGTTGAGAGGCAACATTCCCTAACGCCTTAGCCTTCTTTTCCATAGATTTTGCAAAGCGTAATAGCTTATACGTCCCGAAACAAACTACAAAATAAACACTATTAAATCAAAAATTCATGGAATTAAAAGTTATAAATGGGTATGCTTCCATCTATATAATTTTAGAAGATGGTTCAATAGAACTTACCGACTAGAAGAACTATTACACCAACAATAATACCAATAATGAGGCCCACATGAGAAGAAGAAGAAGAAGAATCATGAGGAGGAGAAGAAACATGAGGAAAAAAATTAGGAGAAGGAGAAGAAATATGAGGAAAATAATTAGCAGGAGGAGAAGAATTAGGAGAAGAAAGAGGAGAATCAAAATCAGGAGCAGGAGGATAAAAAAGTGGACTAGGACTATCGGCAATAAAAACTAAATCAGGAGAAGGAGCAGGAGAAGTCATAATAATAAGAACATGAAACTGAAAACGTTTAAATATTGAACATAATTTCCCAACATACAACAAAGAAGGATGGTTTCTCGAGAGCTTCAATACATAAGAAAGGTGTCATATAAATGGATCACATTGAAGACCATGAAATATATAAATATATAGACACGTTTGATCAAGACACATGTAGTGGATAGTGAGATGATAAGTGGTGGGGCTTGTGAATGTTTGCATTGATGAATATTGAGACATTTATTTCACAAAGATTATAGAAACCAAAGTTTATAACCATAAGCTCTAATGTGTAAATATATATA
Source organism: Helianthus tuberosus (assembly GCA_030545235.1). NCBI lineage: Eukaryota > Viridiplantae > Streptophyta > Magnoliopsida > Asterales > Asteraceae > Helianthus > Helianthus tuberosus. The sequence goes on from CM060378.1 coordinate 122,189,733, forward strand.
TATATATATAGGACAAAGATCCGTTAGGAACCACCCCTTATTGCGAGAACCGCGAGAACCAGTGTGAACACAAACAGTAATTCCTAAAAAAATCTAAAAAACACCCAAAAAATTTTTTTTTTATTTTTTTACTATTTTTTTTGAAAAAATCGCAATATTTTGTTAATAAAAAAAAAATTCTAAAAAAAAAAAAAAAAATTCGAGTAACAGCTATCCATGCACATGTGCATATGTATCGTTTCTTTGTCAAATTCCGTAATTCATTACAAATAATAGTCAATTGCACTTTCATTTACACTACCACGTGTAATACACTACTTTTTACGTTAACAATGTTAGAAATGCACATGTGCATTTATATGTATTAACAGGAAATAAGGTGTTTTGGTACACTACTCTCTTTCATCTATCGTTCCATCCATAATACACAAGCATGCACATGTGCATTTTTGTCATTTCTTTGACAAATTCCGTAATTCATTACACATATTAGACAATTGCACTTTATTTACACTACCATATGTAATACACTACTTTTTACATTACCAATATTAGAAATGCACATGTGCATTTATATGTATCAACATTAAATAAGGTGTTTTGGTACACCACTTTGAATACACTTTCCTTTTTCATCTATCATACCATCCATAACACACTACCATTACCTCCTACCATCCATAATACAATACCATTATCTCCTACCATCCATGATACAATACCATTAACAATATTTTCACTTTAATACATGTATGTAAACACCATTTATACCATCCAATCAACATATTACATAAAAAATTGACAACTATAACCAAACCATCAACCACTAGATATAACTAACCAAAAAACATGTATATGAGCCTACTTCTCCATTCAAAATCACAAACTTTTTGTAACAAAACACGTTATATCATGGTTATACCTAATTATGCACATGTGCATTTTGAATATTGGTAATGTAAAAAGTAGTGTATTACTAATGGTATTGTAAATTAAAGTGCAATTGTCTATTCCTGATAACGTATTACTGAATTTGTTGAAGTAATGATACATATGCACATGTGCATAGATAACTGTTACTCGAAAAAAAAGTTTTTTTTTTTTTTTTTATGGTAACGAAATATAGCGATTTTTATTAAAAAAATATTAAAAAAAAATAAAAAAAATTTTTGAGTGCTTTTTTGATTTTTTTTAGATTTTATTTTGTGTTCACATTGGTTCTCGCGGTTCTCGCAATAAGGGTGGTTCTCGCATGAACCTTACCCTATATATATATAGGGGATCGCTAGAATGAGAACCACCACGAGTTATGAGAACCACGAGAACCGCGCCCCGCGGGTGGCCGTCGGCGACGAAATTTTTTTTACACCTAGATCCGTATATTTTAGTGGGGGGTTTAAATTTTCGGTTCAAACGGCGCGCCCGAGGGGGTAGTTTTTTACGCCCAAAGTTTGGGTTTTTTTAATTTTTTAAATTTTTCTTTTTTTTTACCAAACTTTGGGCGTAAAAAACTACCCCCTCGGGCGCGCCGTTTGAACCGAAAATTTAAACCCCCCACTAAAATATACGGATCTAGGTGTAAAAAAAATTTCGTCGCCGACGGCCACCCGCGGGTCGCGGTTCTCGTGGTTCTCATAACTCGTGGTGGTTCTCATTCTAGCGGCTCCCTATATATATATATATATATATATATATATGAATAATAGACATTGCAAAAGTTAAAGTTATATTTTTTTGTCTATATATATATCTAAATACTAATAAAAGATTCCAAATAAGACTACATAACACTTTCTCCTTTAATTTCATAACTAGTGTTTTTCAATGACGCGCGTTGCGCGAAAGGCATTGGTGTTTTCGACCGTGGGGTATGGTGGGGCGGGGGTTTGGGGCATGGGTTGACACGTGGACTTCGAGCCCCCCGCTGGTAAGTGACGTGTTGGGTCGGTATGGCGGGGCGTGGCTAGCCCGCGTGGGTTGGCCAGTTTTATAAAAATTTAAAAAAAAACCTAAAATTAAAAAATACACACAGAATTAAAAGAAAGCCTAAAACTATTATTAAAAGTTCCTAAAAATTACAAAATTCTACAAAAAAAAGATTACAAAATTAAAAAAAAGAGCCTAAAGCGTTAGGTAGATTTCGAACAGGGTGAGCTTGTCAAACGGCTTTCGCTCCTTGCCCCGGAACTGGATGTTGGCCACCGCCACCCGGTCTTCGTGACTTATATCACCGCCCGGGACGCTATCGTAGTAGGCTTTAAAACGGTCGAGCTTCGGTCGTAGCTCACGCCACTTGTGTTGGCACGCGTTTAAATTGTGCGGGGCGTTCCCCACGTTGTGACGGTAGCTAGCGAAAGCTTCCGGCCAGTAACGGGTCTCACCGGGTTGGTGGCCCTTCATCGCGTTGTACCGGTATCAAGTGTGGGTAGCGGGTTCGGGTAGGTGGAGTGAAGGTTTGGGGTAGTGATGTGGACAGGCGGTGGGGTTGGGGGGTTTTATAGTGACTTGGGTGTCAAACGGTTATTTTTTAAAATTTAAACCTAGCCGCTATGGCCTAGCCAACCCAGCCAATGAGAGCCGGCCACGGAGGACCGCTAGGCATGCCCAACGCCCGGGCTGAAACTCCCGCCCAAGATGCCACACCGAAACCCAAGCCCACCCGGGGTGGTGACTTGGGTATTTGTACCCAACCCACGCCCCAACCCTCGCCCCATACCCTATAATCTAATAAATGAAAATAAGGTATTGTTTAATATAAAAAAAGCCAAACAGTTATTTTTTTAAAATTTAAACCTAGCCGTTATGGCCTAGCCAACCCAGCCAATGAGAGCCGGCCACGGGGGACCGCTAGGCATGCCCACGCCCGGGCTGAAACTCTCGCCCAAGAGGTCACACCGAAACCCAAGCCCACCCGGGGTGGTGACTTGGGTATTTGTTCCCAACCCACACCCCAACCATCGCCCCATACCCCATAGTCTAATAAATGAAAATAAGTTATTGTTTAATATAAAATTAATCACGAATTATGTACACTGTTCATTCACTTTTATTTTTATCATATATAGATTTATCATATATAGATTTTAGATATATTTTATTTAAAAATGTATTTTGATTCTAATCTAAATTATTATTATTATTATTATTATATAAATGATCAAAAAACTTGCTTGACCCATTTTTGGTTCGGTTGGACTGGACTTCAACACGTGTCAACAACCAAATGGTTGTTAATTTGATTTTTTTTTTCATTTTAACAATTTATTTCACCTACACAATTATTATTTTTAACAAGTTATAATATCTAACGTTTTTAAAAGATATAAAGATCACGTTTGTTCTGATTTATTTTTTTTAAGATATAAAAACACAAATTTGTTCTAATTTATTTTAATATTATGTATACCATTTTTACTCTGAATACTTATCAAACTTCATAATATTAGAAAATAAATATCATACATATACATTATATAATAATAAATATATTATTATAATTTTAGCTTTTAATATACCACCTCCGCACAAATCTTATAAACAAAAAAAAACAATTGGATTTATCACACGGAAAATATAAATACTAATATAATTTATGAAACAATTGATATACCCATCAACAATACACATATTCAATCGTGTGATCAGATAATATTATTATTACATTTATTAATCGTATTTCACATTTTATAAGTTTATAATGTATATTTTGTCAACCTATGTGATAAAATTCATGATTTATGAATCTATAAGATTATAATATAATGACTTTTTAACCGTGTGATAAAGATTATATAGAAGTTTATGATTTACATTTTTTTCGATATCCAACCTCTATGATACATGAGTTTATAGCACCTATAAATTAATATAATACTCATTTTTTTTATAGTTGACTATGTAATACACGTGTTTGTAAGTTAGTGTGTGTGTATATATATATCGTGAGGTTCATTGGTGAACACTAAAAAAGTGAGGAACCGAGTAACACCCTTAAAAATTAAACTTAACATGTTAAAAATTAATTTTTTCGGCGTTTTTCCTTATCAATACTTGTAAAAGCATTTTTAATAAAAAAAATCAAAAACTAAAAATATAAAAAAAAGAGTTCTAAAAAGGCTTAATTTTTTTTAAATAAGTTTTTTTTTTGGAATAGTTTCTACCCATTTTTATAAGGTAAATTGGTCTGTAATAATCCCAACTAGAGGTCATTGGCTATTGACAGTCACACTTTTGAATATTCCCCCCAACAGTCCCACCTTTAACCTTTTTTTTCCTACACAGGTCCCGTTAAAAAAAAAAAAAACTTAACAGAATTAAGCTTTTTTTTTCAAATTACAAACATATTTTTAGGACCTTTGATCAGAACGACGATAGAAGTCCATTGATGTAAACGCCAAAAGTCGGTACTGAATTGGTACTTATGATCTTTCGGTTCGGGAAATTCGGTACAAGCATCCAATACTATTTGCTCATCTTTGACAACGGGTTTCATACGAACAATATCATTACCATAAAATTTTTCTGGTCGATTTTCTTTCGGTTATCGTTTAGTATTTTTTTTCTACATTTTCTTTTTTTTGTTCTTCTCAGCGGTCCCGTGGACAACGCGCACAAAAGTATAGACCTACATATTTGGGTTCAACACATGCTAACCCATAAAGATTCTAACCTATGTATCTCTACTACTCTCATATACACTTACATGTTCATGTACATGATAATTTTCAAGAGATTTAGACCGACTTAAGTGTCAAAGGGTGGTCCCTCATGCTTCGGCCTCAGGCCCCTTTTAACTAGTTTTTTGTTGATGTTTACAACCTCATGTATGTGGGATTTCTACTCCTTATAATAGTAAACTAGAATCATTTAACAATTTTCTTTTAATAGTAGTTATAGTTGTAGTTATTAGTTATTAACATATGAAAAGATGTTGGAAGTATCCCCAACTCCACTATAAAAAGATGTTGGAAGTATCTCTTAGCCAGCCGATTATTAGATATATTTTAGGAATAGATTGTTGTGGTCACATAGAGATAATCTTTTGTATTTATTGTATATATCGTTTCCTTCTTATTTGGTTATACTCTACCCTATATATAGGGTCTTTGTTTATCAATAAAGATCATCGAATATTTTACAGCCATATTGCTTTTATGGTATCAGAGCCATAACCGGCTTCTGATTACCTTCTCTTGTTTCTTTCTTTCCGTTTTTTTTCCGATCCCTAAACCCTAACCGGATACGTCCGGCCTCGTCGTCATGCCGCCAAAGGAAGATATTGCTGAACCATCGAACAAACCCAATTCCCTCCACCCCGCCTACTCAGTGTCGAATATTCAATCCAAGATCCGAACTTTGGACGGATAGAAGGTTACGTATTCGGCCTGGGTTAAACTGTTTCGTCTTCATGCTGTTGCATATAAGGTGTCAAACCACATCGATGATTCAGCCGCTCCGGCCACTACATAGCCAGAATACGACGAATGGAAGGAACTGGATGCATTGGTCCTTCAGTGGATCTACAGCACCGTTTCAGATGATCTTCTGAAACGACTCATGGATACGACTGTAGCCAAAGCGGCTTGGACGAAGCTCGAAAAAATTTTCTTGAGCAACAAAAAGGCTCGCGTCGCGGCGCTCGAGACAAAGTTCTGCAATCTTACACTCACAGCTTGCTCGTCGGTTGACGACTACTGTCAACAGCTGTCCGATTTAGTGAGTCAATTGGCCGACGTTGATCAGCCTGTCACCGAATCCAGACTTGTTCTTCAGCTGGTTCGCGGCCTTCCGGCTGAATATAACACTACAGCATCCTTGATTAATCAGCAGGGTGTTGATTGGGACCAGGCCATCATCATGCTTAATGATGAAGTTATCCGCATCGAGGCACAAAAGGGCTCACAAACAACTGTATTGGCTGCTACTGCAGCGCCAACTTCTGGGTCAGCAGCCGGTTCTCCTTCGAGCAGCAACCAGCTTTCTGAAGCCTCATATTCGGCCACCAATCGCCGAGGCAGCAGAGGCCGCGGCGGGGCTTCAAACCGTTGCGGCAGGGGCAGAGGTCGACCACAGAATCAGTCCCCCTGGACCGCATATCCGGGTCAGCAGCAGCCTTCGTTTCCCACTTGGGCTTGGTGGACACCTCCACCATGCCCGTACCCGACCCAACCACAGTGGTCCGCAAATAAGCACACCGACCAGGCTTCGGCTTCACAGGCTCAGTTTACAGGTTTTACTCCGGCTGCTGGTTATTCTCCGGCTCAATTTGCACCACCCGGGTTCACTCAGCCCATGTATAACCCCCTATGCCCAACCGATTTGAGTGCTGCAATGGCTAATATGCAGGTTAACAGCCCTAATATGGCTTGGAACTCAGACGTTATGGATACAGGAGCCGAGTCCCACGTCACTAAAGACCAAGGTAAAATTGTTATCCCTGATTCTATTCCTGTGTGTCGTAATATTTTGGTCGGTAATGGTATGTTTTTACCAATTCAAGGATCAGGTACGGGCTTTCACCCTTTACCAAACCGAACCTACATACTCCCACACATCCTTTACAGCCCCCAAATAATTAAAAATCTTATTTCTGTCAGACGTTTTACTCGTGATAATCAAGTGTCTATCGAATTTGATCCGTTTGGTTTTTCTTTGAAGGACCTCAAAACTAAGAAGACACTATCTCGCCACAATAGTACCGGGACTCTTTACACGTTCACGCCGCCTCAACTGCCGCCTCAAGCCACCTTTATTGCTTCCCATCACCTACCTTGGCATGATCGTTTAGGACATCCCGGGGCGCAAGTTCTAGACATTTTAAATCGCAATTTTAATTTTCATTGTAATAAGGACAAAAGTCACCATCTTTGCAATTCTTGTCAAATTTCGAATAGTAAACGATTACCTTTTTATTCGTCTAATACATACACTTTTGCTCCTTTTGACATTATTCATTGCGATTTATGGACTTCGCCGATTACGAGTAAAACAGGCTATAAGTATTATATGGTACTAATTGACAATTTCTCACACTTCGTGTGGGTTTACCCCCTAAAATATAAATCCGAAACCTTTCCAACTTTTGCCAAATTTCATCAATTAATTCTTACCCAATTTAACCGTAAAATAAAAACCTTTCAATGTGACTTAGGGGGTGAATTTGACAATTTAGCATTTAAAACGTTTGCTCAACAAAACGGTTTGCTTTTTCGTTTTTCCTGTCCTCAAACATCCTCTCAAAATGGAAGAGCAGAACGTATGATTCGCCGCCTGAATGACATAATTCGGGCTCTCTTAATTCATGCGAATCTCCCTCCTTCCTTTTGGGTTGAAGCCTTACACACTGCCACTTACCTACACAATATCTTACCAACCAAACGCCTAAATTTTTACACACCTACATTTGCACTTTACCTCCGTCACCCTGATTACGAACACTTACGAGTGTTTGGCTGTGCCTGTTACCCTAACACATCCGCTACCCAGCCTCACAAACTTCACCATCGGTCAATGCGCTGTGTCTTCCTCGGGTATCCACCCGACTTCCGTGGCTACCGTTGCTTGGACCCTACCACAGGCAAGGTGCACATTTCCCGCCATGTGACCTTTGATGAGTACGTGTTTCCATTCACACGTCCTAATCATCCTACCTCCTACCAATTTTTGGACGACACCACCCCACCGGGCTTCACTTTTTATCGGCCCGTTAACCAACCCGTTCCCGTTAACCAGCCCGTTACCCAGCCAGCACCCCACCCGGTCACGGCCCCATACCAGTTTACATACTCCCGTCGTCCTCGTAACAACACCGGCCCGTCCAACCCTTCTGTTCCACCCACACCAGCCCCTATACCCGTACCAGCCCCTACACCCATACCAGCCCAAGCCCAGGCCCAATCCACCGCTCCGATTACTAACCAACACCGTATGACAACTCGTTCCAAATCCCAGTCCAACTCTTCGGCCATACACCACACCCTCAACCTTTCACCGATTCCTACCTCGTATGCCAAAGCCTTAACTGATCCTAATTGGTTGCATGCTATGCAAACCGAGTATATGGCATTACAGGATAATGAAACATGGGAGCTTGTTCCCCGTCCACATGACCGTCCCGTCATTCGTTGCATGTGGTTATTTAGGCATAAATTTAAATCGGATGGATCATTGGAACGTTATAAGGCTAGGTTAGTGGTAAATGGAAATTCACAAACAGTTGGTGTTGATTGTGATGAGACATTTAGTCCGGTGGTCAAACCGGCCACTATTCGCACAGTTTTGTCTCTTGCAGTATCTCGGGCTTGGTCTATTCATCAGCTTGATGTTAAGAATGCCTTTTTACACGGGGAACTACATGAGACAGTTTTTATGCATCAACCACCGGGTTTTTATGATGCACGGTTTCCTAATCATGTTTGTCATTTGAAGAAATCGCTATATGGTCTTAAACAGGCACCAAGGGCATGGTACACCCGGTTTGCTAGTTTTATCACTTCCAAGGGGTTTCGTAGCAGCACTTGTGATCAGTCATTATTTGTTTATCAACAGGACTCGTCTAATATTGCATATTTATTGTTATATGTGGATGATATAGTTCTCACAGCTTCCAATGACCGTCTTTTAAACAACATTATTTGCACGCTCTCTAGGGAGTTTGCCATGACAGATCTGGGCCGGTTACATCATTTTTTGGGGATAAAGGTTACTCAGCAAAAGAACGGTATTTTCTTGTCACAGGCTCAATATGCAAAGGACATCGTTGCTCGTGCTTCAATGTCTTCTTGTAAACCGTGCTCAACACCGGTTGATCTTTCATCTAAGTTGAGTGCTACCGATGGGGCTCTATTCGCGGACCCGACACTATATCGGAGTCTAGCGGGTGCATTGCAATATTTAACTTTTACACGTCCCGACTTGTCTTATGCAGTTCAGCAGGTGTGTCTCTTCATGCATAAGCCTCGTGATCCTCACTTTGCATTTATGAAACGCATCATCCGCTATTTGCAAGGTACAATTGACTACGGTATACGGATCCTGAAATCAGCCTCTTTTGATTTGGTTGCTTATTCTGACGCTGATTGGGACGGTTGCCCAGATTCGAGACGGTCCACATCGGGTTATTGTGTTTTTCTTGGTGACAATCTCATATCATGGTCCGCTAAACGTCAGCCTACTGTCTCACGCTCCAGTGCGGAAGCTGAATATAGGGGAGTTGCGAATGCAGTCGCTGAAACAACGTGGATTCGTAATCTGTTGTTTGAACTCCACACTCCTTTGACGCGCGCATCAGTGGTATTTTGTGACAATGTTTCAGCGGTTTATTTGTCCAATAACCCGGTTCAACATCAACGGACCAAACATATAGAGATTGACATACATTTCGTACGAGAGAAGGTTCGTCTTGGGCACATTAAAGTTCTTCATGTCCCATCCTCTATGCAGTACGCGGATATATTTACTAAGGGATTATCTCGTGAACTATTCCAATCATTTCGGTCCAGCTTGAGCGTTTGTCCTCCGCCCGCTCAAACTGAGGGGGTGTCTTAGCCAGCCGATTATTAGATATATTTTAGGAATAGATTGTTGTGGTCATATAGAGATAATCTTTTGTATTTATTGTATATATCATTTCCTTCTTATTTGGTTGTACTCTACCATATATATAGGGCCTTTGTTTATCAATAAAGATCATCGAATATTTTACAGCCATATTGCTTTTAGTATCCACAACTCCACTCATCTCCTCTCTCATCAATCGCTTTTTTAGTTGGGAGTAAGAGCATTCACATCCAGTACATTAATTTGTGTGTGTGAAGTTTTTATAATATAAAGAGTATAAAAAGTGGTTGTGAGTGGAGGAGATAGAAAAATGTAATATATATTGAAAATGAGAGAGAAAAAGTATTTGTTTTTAGTGGAAATATATTGATATAGGAGTTGTTTTTTAGTGGAATGTATGTATATTTTTAGTGGATTGGATGTGAATGCTCTAAGAGCGTACGACCGATAATTTTTAAGCTAGGAAATCATCTCTCTCTGAATAAAGTTAGCTAGTTAGGGTGAAGGGAGTGGGCGGCAAAGTGGGTCGGCAAACCTGTTTGCCCAGCGGTAACACCGCCGCCAAGGGGTGTTTACCGATCGGTTTTGATATCAACCGGCAAAGGTTCACCGAAGCGGCAAATGTGATGTTTGTGACCCTTGGACTTCTCAACGGCTATATAGCCTTTTTAAAACAAATGTCTCTGAGGAAGAAGCCGACCAAACACCGTCATCACCTTCAGCGAAGCCGACCAAGCACCGGCAAACCCACTTCCACCATTTTTTCCGGCGGCTGGAACCGGTGGTGGTGGAGGTGATCGTGATGGAGCTGGAACCGGTGGTGGTGGAGGTGATCGTGATTTTCCGGCGGCTGGAAACGAAAATTTCCGGTAGACTTCCGGAAGACAGAAACTTGCAGCGGGCATGTCTTAAAAAAATAAAAAAAATAGTTTACCAATTCCAAAGTGTTTAACCATTGCCAACACTTTTCAGCAAAGTTTAAACTTTTTCTCCTCTCTGACGTGGCACTCTCTGATTGGTCCATTTTAAAGTTTGCCACTTTCACCTGTTTAACCATTCCCTTCACCCTTATAAGTAAAATAAGAAATAACATAGTTATAAATAATAAACCAACACAATTTAACTTAACTATATGGTAAAACTACACACTTAAAAATGGTAAATAATCACAATTTTTACAGTCTATTATATATTCTTAAAAATAAGTATATTTTTCTAAAAGTTTTTTAGCAATAATATATTTAATTGAAAATCAAAACTTACCGATTTTAGGCATAATGAAAAAAATAATACTATATAAAAAAGTTATCTATGCTTTAAAAAAGGCAAATTGGATTTAAATAATCCCAACTCACTGTTATTGGCCAATAATAATCCCAACTCATTTAATCACCAATAATAATCCGAACTATTCACCTTTGTTTGTAAAATACTCCCAGTTAAAAAAACACTAACTAGGTTAAAAATTTGCTGATGTGGCATCTGATGTGGCCCTTTTAGCTGATGTGTCATATGACGTGGCAGTTGATGTGGCATTTTTGATGACATGGCAGCTGATGTGGCAGTCTATGTGGCATTTTTTTGATGATGTGGCAGCTGATGTGGCAGTCTACGTGGCATTTTTCGATTACGTGGCAACTGATGTGGCAGGTGACGTGGCAAGCCAGATCAGCAAATTTTTAACCTAGTTAGTGTTTTTTTAACTAGGAGTATTTTACAAACAAAGGTGAATAGTTCGGATTATTATTGGTGATTAAATGAGTTAGGATTATTATTGGCCAATAACAGTGAGTTGGGATTATTTAAATCCAATTTGCCTTTAAAAAATGGGGAAAGTTGAAAAAAAATCAACAATTGTAAGATTTTCTAAAATTCTAATTTTGAAACTCAACCACTGGTTTTTTTCATACATACATACATACACATGCATGCATACATCCATACATGAAAACTATGTATTAAAAACTTTAAATATTATTAAAACCTTGAGAACTCATAAGAAACTAATCAAAATAATCATTCACTATGAAAATCATATGAAATTATATATATTAATATGAACTCATGATCCATACTAAATTTAAAATTTCAATATATATATATATATATATATATATATATATATATATATATATATATATATATATATATATATATATATATATATATATAGGGGAAGATTCATTTGAGAAGAAATTTAATGTGAGAAGAAAAAGAAGAAAGGGCATATTAGTAAAATAATATTTCATTTATAAATCATATCATAAATTTTTCTCTCTTTAATTAATTAGTCAACTAATCATTAATTATCCTACATATAATCTACAAAACCTAAACATATCAAAATTTTCCTACACATACCCTACACATTACAGAATTTTATCCTACACAGTCGAAATTTATCCTACACGCCTCGAAATATATCTTACACAACTCGTAATTTATCCTACACAACTAGTAATTTATTCTACACTTTAAATTAAGTTGTTTTTTAATTTGTAAAAAGTATATATTTTGAAAAGGAGTTACAAATTTAATTTAGTTAGTTGTTAAAGTGAAAGAATACAAATTAATGATTTATGTAAGTTTACCAATATACCCTTATATTAAAATTAAATGCAAATATTAAATGAAGTAAAATGAACCATTCTTATTGGTTGAAACTTCTTCTTTTTTCTTCTTACAAAAAAATTCTTCTCATTTGAACCCACCACTATATATATATAGGGGACCGCTAAAATGAGAACCACCTCCAGTTATGAGAACCATGAGAACCACTTTCTAACCTTTAGATCTTTAGGATGAATGGATGAGATTAAAAGTAGTAAAAATTAATATTAAATGCTTTTTGTCTTATTATGTCTTTAATATTATAATCCAAAAGGGTAATTTAGTAAAATAACTCTATTTTGTCTTTTTATCTTTATTGTTTTTTATTAGTTTTTGTTTTATTATATTATTTTTTTTTTTTAAAAATAACTTTTTTATTAAAAACATTTTAAAATTCAGATTTTTTTAAACATTTTTTATACTTTTTACAATTTAAGTTTTACGTTTTACGTTTTTTTGACGCGCCGTTTTTACGCCGGGTTTTTTCAAGCGTCGTTATTTTAACACGCCGTTTTTTCCGCGCCGTTTTTTACGCGCCAATTTTTCAACGCCGTTTTTTTACGCGCCGTTTTTTCAACGCGCCGTTTTTTACGAGCCAATTTTTTAACGCCGTTTTTTACGCGCCAATTTTTTACGACCCGTCTTGCGCCCGACTTTTTCACGCGTCGTTTTTCCAACGCCTGTTTTTTAACGCCTGTTTGCCGCTAGAATGAGAACCACCCCGAGTTATGAGAACCGCGAGAACCGCGACCCACGGGGGGGCGTTGACCACGATTTTTTTTTACACCTAGATGTGTATATTTTAAAAACATTCGTAAAAAAAAAAATTCAAACGGCGCGGCCGAGGGGTAGTTTTTTACACCCAAAGTTTGGTGTTTTTTTTTTCTTTTTTCTTTTTTTTTACAAACTTTGGGTGTAAAAAACTACCCCTCGGTCGCGCCGTTTGAAATTTTTTTTTACGAATGTTTTTAAAATATACACATCTAGGTGTAAAAAAAAAATCGTGGTCAACGCCCCCCCGTGGGTCGCGGTTCTCGCGGTTCACATAACTCGGGGTGGTTCTCATTCTAGCGGTCCCCTATATGTTTTACCTAAAAACTTTTTACGCTTTACAAAAAACTTTTTACGGTTTACATAAAACTTTTTACGTTTTACGAAAACCTTTTTACGTTTTACGTTAAACTTTTTACGTTTTACGTTTTTACGTTAAAAAAATTTACGTTTTACGCTTTACAAAAAAACTTTTTACGGTTTACATAAAACATTTTACGTTTTACGAAAAACTTTTTACGTTTTACGTTTTTACGTTAAAAAAGTTTACGTTTTACGTTAAACTTTTTACGTTTTACGTTTTTTACGTTAAAAAAATTTACGTTTTACGTTTTACCTAAAAACTTTTTACGCTTTACAAAAAACTTTTTACGGTTTACATAAAACTTTTTACGTTTTACGAAAAACTTTTTACGTTTTACGTTTTTACGTTAGACTTTTTACGTTTTTACGTTAAAAAAATTTACGTTTTACGTTTTACCTAAAACTTTTTACGCTTTACAAAAAACTTTTTACGGTTTACATAAAACTTTTTACGTTTTACGAAAAACTTTTTACGTTTTACGTTAAAAAAGTTTACGTTTTTACGTTAAACTTTTTACGTTTTACGTTAAAAAGTTTACGGTTTACACAATTTTTTTTTTACAAATAACTTTTTTACGCAACACGAACGCACCCAGAAAACGTAAACTCGGTAGGTGTCTCAGATAGATTGTTATCGTCATCGACTAGGGAAAAAAATATAAAAAACCAACATCATCAAAACAAAGCGTATCTCGAAAAAAAAGGGGTTTGGCTCAGATTTTCCGATAATAAAAAAAGGCTGCAAAATGGGGTTGCAGGTTCAAAAAACCTACCCTCGCGCCATCGTCATCAAAATCAATGTTTTTTTTTTTTTTTGCATCATCCCCCCCCCCCCCCCCCCAAAATCTAAACCGATCAAAACCCACATAATCAAAGAATTCAAATCAACAGAATCAAGAATTCAAATCAACCCCAATCGCAGATTCAACCGATTTTAGAACATACCACCATCAGATTCAAGAACACCCAGATTCAACATCAAACCCAGATTCAACATCAAACCCATATTCAAACATCAAACCCATTTTCAAACCCAGATTCAACATCAAACCCATATTCAAACATCAAACCCAGATTCAACATCAAACCCACCAAAATAATCAAAAAACCCAAACTTTTTGAATCAAAGAACCCAATCAAAACAGAAACAACAAATCAAAAGAACCCAATCAAACCAACAAACAAGATCAAATTCCCCACACATGCTAAACCCAGAAAAATCAAGAACACATGGCGAAAAAAAATACCAGAGAAATCAACAACACAGGAGGAGACCGGGACCTCAACCGCTCACGGCGGCGCTGCCACCGGTCCACCACCCAGCCGTCGACCAGAGCATAAACTCGAAATCCCAAGTCGCACAAACGAGCAACGGAGATGGGGTTGCAGATCACCCATAGCGTCTCTCCCCGAGGTGGTAGCCGGTGGTGATCAACGATGGTGTGTGGTGGTTGGTTTTGACTTTTGATTTGGGGTTTTCATAAGGTTTTTGAGCTTTGATTTGTGTCTGCAGAAGATTTTGGAACAAATATGAAAGAGAAATGTAAAATGAGAGATGAAATAGGAGAGAGGAGAGAGATATATAACTAGTCAGTCATATTAAATGAAGAGAGAGAGGAAAGACTTGACATATGGGGTAAATGACCATAATACCCTTTGGGTTGTCAAATTCTGATTGGTTAAAAATGGTTCTCATGGTTCTCATAACTGGAGGTGGTTCTCATTCTAGCGGCTCCCTATATATATATATATATATATATAGGGAGGGGCTCATGCGAGAACCACCCTTATTGTGAGAACCATGAGAACCAATGTGAACACAACCTAAAATAGCTAAAAAAACCTAAAAAAAACCCTAAAAAACCTAACCCCCACCCCCCCCCCCCCCCACCCAAAAACCTAAACCCCCCACCCCCCCCCCAAAAAACCTAACCCCCCCCCAAGCTAAAAAAAACCTAAAAAAAAACTAACCCCACCCCCCCCCCCCCCCCCAAAAAAGCCTAAACCCCCCTCCCCCACCCCCCAAAAACCTAAACCCCCCCCCCCCCCCCCCCCAGCTAAAATGCTAAAAACTAAACCCCCAAAAAACCTAAAAAAATCTAAAAAAAATCTAAAAAAATCAAAAAGAAAATCCAAAAATTTTTTTTTGATTTTTTTAATATTTTTTTAGGTTAAAATCGCTACTTTTCGAAGCAAAAAAAAAAAAAAAAATTAAAAAAAAAAAATTTTTTTTTTTTGGTTCGAAAAGTAGCGATTTTAACCTAAAAAATATTAAAAAAATCAAAAAAAAAATTTTTTTGTATGATTTTTAGCTATTTTTAGGCATTTTTGGTGTGTTCACATTGGTTCTCGCGGTTCTCGCAATAAGAGGTGGTTCTCGCATGATCTTCTCCCTATATATATATATATATATATATATATTGATTTTCCAAATTTTATTTTCTTAAATATGTTATATATTTTTTTTGTAAATATTAATAGGAATAGTAAATCTAAACATTTAATATTATATAATTTGATTTTCTCTAAATTTAGTTTTTATTGACAATGTATGTATACTGCTATTGTATCAAATCAAATCAAATCAAAACTAAAAACGAATAGTAATTTATTCTTTCTATAAACTGTACGAGTGCCGATAACAATATTAAAAAACACATTTTTTAATCGTAAATTATACGAGTATCGATACGTGACGAATCGAGCCAATTTCATCCAAACATCTGTACCAATATCGGTAGTATCAGAACCGATATTCTTCTTTTATAGTTTTCGATTTATATAAAACACGTGTTGATATCCTTTTGGACACATCACAATTTTATCTTTTTAATTTTCTCTTTCATATGCTATAGCGAGTGCTGGTACAGGAAATAAATGAATCGATACCAACTGAGCTCCGTCGTATAGCGCAGAGAAAAACCACTAGTTATATATTAAATGATATGTATCTCCAATTATTTCATCTCTTCTCTCTAAAGTATTCTTAAAATTTATATTATTAATTTTTATTTGTTTTTATAAATATTAGGGTTATTGGATTTTATCACTCATAACCCGTCGCTCCGACTCTCAACTATCACTTTCACTCTCAACACTTTAAACCTAACACTTTCTAAGAACTATGATAACTCTTACTTCCCGTGGACCACCATTTTTTACATAAACGTAGATGAAAATTTTAAAAACACGTCTATAAAAAAAACATTGTCGAGCCGATAGTTATGCCTGATGTAAATTTTGTTTACGAAACGATGACATCACCAATAATTTTTTTTTTACATTGATGTAAATTTTTGCACGCTTTTTTTTTTTTTTTTGCTTGAACAGGTGATTTATTTTTTAAATTTTTGAGAATTATTCAAACCTTTTGGAAGGCCTAGTTTTTATAGTTCTCACAACTCAAAATAGTTCTCATTTTACCCTTTTTCTATATAGTTTCTAACTTTATTATTTAAGAAAAGGTTTGTAGCTCATAATAAACTCTTACATGGTGAACCTAACGTCCCTGTTGCGGTGTTTAACGGTAGACCATCCACCTCATCAGGGGCATAAGCCCGTTACAAATGACCTTATCGAGAGTCACCATTTGTTAACAGATCGGGAAAAACAGGTCAAGCTTCATTGAAGTAAGACAAAATGATAACAAAATTAAAAAAAATAAACAAATAACTTTCTTCAAGACGTAGAATTTATAACTGGATTTTGAACTATAAAAAAAATAAACAAATAACTTTCTTCAAGAAGTAGAATTTATAACTGGATTTTGAAGATAGAACATGAAAATAAATAGTCATCACGCTATCTAGTATTCTGGCATGGTTTTTCGCATTAAGTGGATACACGTAGCATTCTTCATATACTCTGGTTCTAAATCCTGCGTCGACCATACGAGTATGCCTCAAGTCGCACACGAGACCATACCCAAATTAAACTAAATTGATAACTTCCCCGGCCTTGCGCTGGCTAAACAGATGTGTGCCAAGTCACGCGCGAGGTCAGGGCCAAGACAAAATCAATTTTGACACTTAGCTCATTCGATAAAAACTTGCTTTCCTTGACCCTGCGCTGACTGCACAGATTATACCTGCGGTCGCGCAGAGGTAAGAAGCGCAGGTAAACATCGAACAAGTACAAAAGGTACAATTGAGATAGCAGTGGGCTAATAAGCGTCCAACAAGCTGTACCTGATCATGCCGCACGATTGACAATTGTAATGGAGACAAAAAGGTACACAAGGACGTACACGTGGTACCAATCAACGTGCGCCGACCACTGCTCCACGATCTCCACTTAGCTGTTGATGACAGACCAGACAACAAGGACAATCGTCAGGACACGTGGATCCATTCAGCATGCGCCAGCTACCCTCTCGCCTAGAATCACTAACGGTCGTGGCAGAGGGGACATAATGGATATTCCTTGTTGTCGCCTACAAGCCCAAGGCCCATCAGCCCATCTCCTTCACAAACCACCTCGGCTATAAATAGGGAACTTCACCTCCAGGTTTAAAGATCGCTCTCTTGCTCTCTCAGTTAGTACACACTCTATTATCCTCAAAACCGATACTTATTCTCACGCCGGAGGGTGGTTACAAGGAGAACCCCCATATTCTCCTCCTTGTAACGAGCTTACGGTATGTTGATTGTTTTGCAGGATCATCTAAGCTGTTCTTGACGAGACAAAAGAAGATTAACCTTTATTTGTCGAGGCACAAACCACAAACAAATCACCAGATTAGATTGGTGTTTGTTCATTGCCGCCCACTGATTTTTTACAATCACTTTTCATCTTCTTTCTGAGCAATTACTCTCAATCAATGGCTGATCAAGGTATCCCTTTCCCACCGTTCGGTTCACGCTCTCAATTGGATACAGCAGCTGACAACTCGCACGTCCAAAACCTACCCACTGACGAGTACATTGAATGGAAAGGCACAAACGTTGGAGCCATGCGCCCGAGCGGTATTCGTATCGCCCAAACGGTGACTCCAACAAGTCTTGGTGATGGTCCTTCAGCACCTGCAAGTCAGGATTGCCAATGATGTCAGGATTACCAGAGGGGAAACTCCTGCCTCATGCTATGCGAAAAGTCAGGCAACACTAAACCTCATCTACGCACAACTGTGCGTGCAACAGGGGCAAGTTCAAGCTTAAACGCAACAATACCCGGTGGTGGCACCGATGCCAAGGCAACTGAACTATGAGACGCCACATCAAGAGTGCGAGCGAAGACAACATTATGAAAGGTTGCCATCACCTCAAAGGCAAAGTGCCCGCAACACGTGCGACACTTACGGTGACATAGAAAGTAACCATGACACCCACTCACAACCACATCGAAAAACTCTATTGAGTAGCCGGCTCGGGCCACGCAACATAAACGATGAGTGGGATAGAAACACTGACGAAGCCGATTCAACGTACCAACAAGAGGAAACTTGGTCAGTTTTCAACCGTCTACCTAGAAACCATGAGTCTTACAAACCAAAGGAACATGCATCGTACAATGAAGTGGCAGAGCATGATTTTAGCCTCGTTTACAGGCCAGCAATAGCAGCAGAGCATTCCAAATTCACCCGGAACATCGCTCTGGCATCATTAGAAAAAGCTAAACTTCCACAAGCTGTGGGTAAGTTTAACGCCTTAACTGACCCAGATGATCATATCCCGCTGTTTACAAGTGTTGGCGTGGTGGGTGGATGGACCATGCCTATGTGGTGCCATCTTTTGTTCAAACCTGACATGGGCGGCCCGCACGTGGTTCGATAGCCTCCCTATAGTTAGGATCAAGTCATGGCCAGATTTTCAGGAAAAGTTTCTTGCCCACTTTAGCCAGTAGAAGCGCTACAAGTGGGACACGTCTGAGGTAATGAACATTTAGAGGCGTGAAATGAAGGTCTGGAAGATTTCATCACTCGCTATAACAAGGAATGCCAAGAAATCGGGGGCGTTGACAAAGATCTAATGCGCCCCCACTTCAAGAAAGTGATATGTTGTGATAGCCTGATCCGGACTATCACAGGCAGAGATGAGATGCCCAAGGAATGGGATAAACTAATAGCGGAAGCCAAGGTTGTGGCGCAGACTGAAGAGTCATTAACTGGGGGCAGATCCAATCATTACTCGGAAGATCAGTACTCAAGAATCAACGTGCCAGAATCCAGCAGGCGCAACAAAAAAAACAAAAACTCCGGCTGGAAGTCAAACCAGTCCAACAGTTTTGAAGAAAGGCACGAGAACTGTTATCCCGGTAGAGATTGGCTTCCCCTCACCGCGCTTGACGGCTGTCAATGCAATAGATAATGAGGCGGAGCGCCAACTTGACTTGGACTTACTTGAAGAATGGCACGAGAACGCGGCCATCAAGGAAGCCAAGTACAAGTCTCAACTGGAAAAGTACTACAATACGTGGGTGCGCATCTGTATGTTCAATCGAAGTGATTATGTTCCGTGACAATGAGTCCTCCAATGCTGAACGCCCAGGAAAACTTGCGTCTAAATGGGAAGGTCCTTACCTTATCCATGAAGTCCTGGGCAAAGGCGCGTACAAGCTGCGTACTTTGGACGGTCACATTGATCCACGAACCTGGAATGCGTAGCAACTGCGAAAATGCTATATGTAAAAAAACCTTTTTGTAAGCGATGGCTATGCGCTTGACAATTTTATTAATGCAAAGTGTTGTTTACATTATCTTTTCTTGTTTATCTATGTCTATTAACGTGTGCGGGTGTGTATATATTTTTAGTATATTTTAAGCTCTTTTTACTCGCCAATTCAAGTTTTAAATTTATAGAACATGATATTTTACTATCACTCTACACACATGTTAGGGCAAGTGCACCCATCGCGGACGTAGTATAGTGATGGCAAGATACCGAGGTCGTCCCAAGACACAAGAGCTTTAAATACTGGCTTATCGTCAACGTCTAATCAAATCAAACTTTGAGAAAAGATTTTTAAACTAATAAAAAGCTAAAAACAGAAAATAAAATAAAACTAAAAACAGATAGACAAGAAACAATCACTTGGATCCGACTTATCTTCCATGTACCCTTTTGATGATTTCCGCACTTTGGGCATTTTAAAAGATTATCTTAGTTATAGTAGTAGGCCCCGCTTGTGAAGACGACATTACCCTCAACCTAGTGGTTTGAGTCAGCAAGGATACAATCCCACTAGGTTGGAATATTGAAAGATAATTAAGTAAGTTATTAATGCAAAAAGTGGTGGGCCCCCTTCCAGGCAGCGATCACCCTCAACCCATTAGTCTGAGTCAGTAGGGATACAGTCCTCACGGGGTTGGTTTAAAGTTTTAGTAGTAGTTTATAGATAAGGGATTCAAGCTTTTTGCACCTCTCCCGTGGTGGGTAATGCCCGCTCCGACTCGTGAGGTGTTACTAGGCTTGAACCAGGTTCTCGCAGGATCTATACACTGAACGAGACATAAAATTTACCCAACCACCCTTCTAACCCCTTCCAACAAATTAACGCGCTTTATATAGACCGTAAAGACACGAATATGTGAATCAATGACATATGAAGAATGATTAGATAAATTTGCATTCAATATAAAAAAACTAGTTATTAAAGTCATTAATACATACCCAATTAAAAAGTTGCCAAAGATTGGAAATCATAAAAGAAAATACATAAAAGATATGTCTTCACCAAGTGATGTAAGAGTTTAGCCAAGCATGGCCTTTGTTTGACAAAGACTCTTATTATCAATCTTGGATCCAGAGACTTCACACACACTCTAAAATATGGAAATGGATGATGGTGGTGGATGATAGTGTTATAGTGGTGGTGGAGTGGTGGCAAGTGAGAGAGAAGTGGTTTGCCAAGGGATGGTTTGGAATGGAACTAAGCACATCTATTTATAGCTGAAATCAGAAGCTCCACCACGGCTTGTGCCCACCTGGCACGGCCCCGTGGTCATCTCTCTCTCTTCCTCATTAACTGCTTGTCAGGTCTTGTACTAACATGGCCCCGTGTGTCAATGGCACGACCCATGGCCAACGTACTTGCTGTACTATCGCAGATTCTGAAAATCTTTGAGTTGACCACGCCCCGTGTTGGCTTAGCATAACCCTGTGTTGGCTGCCAGTTTTTTCCTTTGCTGTTGTCTTTTTTCTGCACATCATCCACCTTCGGACACGTCCCCGTGTCAAGTCTTCTGTTCTTGCTATTTTGTGGTTTGGATGTGAATCGAGGCTTAGCGAGTTGTGTCAATTCCCCTTTCTTTGCATTTATCTTGGTTTTTGCTCCTTTTGCACATTTAAGCTCTTTTGATCCTGAAAATTAAAAAAGGAACAGAAAACCAAGCTTTTTCCAACATTAGTACTGAAAAAGGGTTAATTTTACGTCGTATTTGATATAATTTATATGTTGTATTTTAAGCACATCGAATACCCCCACACTTGAATCTTTGCTTGTCCTCAAGCAAAACTCTACTACGTGGCTTACACGCCCAAACAGACTAGGTAGAAGAGAAGGTTTTGGTCTCATCTTTAGAGTCTCGGGAATCCAAGTTCTAAATTTGTTTTTATTTTATTTACAATCTTATTCGTCATGATTTATTTGAAACACAAGTTAAGAAAAATTATTTAATTTGGGCAAAACATGCCTTTATAAAATTCCTTTTAGTTATATACAAATTTACACTTCCTCACAAGTGGTCACTCAACACTCGGCCGATGATGTATTAAGTGAAAACACTTGTGCCCGTTCTTGGAACTTACTCCTACCATAGGCTTGACAATTGATCAAAACTCCTCCTTTTGACGTTAAATCCTTATAAATATCAAGAGGGCTTTTGAAGGGTAGGTGGTTTTTCGGGTTTGGTATGTTTTATTGGAAAAGGGTGAAAAACGTAAAATATCGGTTTTTCTATTGCTTTGTGGCTTAGCACAAAATACTTTGGCATATTTTTCTGATTTTTCTGATTTTTTTTTGGTTGCCAAAGTTGAAAGTGAGCCATAACCGTAATTTCATAACCGATAGGTTTACAAAAATGAAAGATAAAAAATTAAAAGGTTTGTTTTTGTGGGTTTGGAAATGAAGAGGTTTTTAAGGTTCAAAGGGTCTAACTAGGGGGATGTCTTCGGATAAAGCAAAGAAAATCAAAGGTTTTTTTTTTGTAAAAAAAATGGATTGAACCTAATGTCTCTATCATTTACTTACTTGGATTTTTGTCGGTAAGGACTTGGAACGCATCGCATTGTCAAGTTCTAGATTCGTGAGAACCAAATGGGCTATTCACACAAGAAATGAAAATTGAGCAATTAGTATAGATGTATATTTGTATGCTCGGTAATGGCTCAAAACTCACATTTGTGGGAAAAAGGGTTATAGTGTAAAAATGTATATATAATCAAATTTTACAAAGATTTGTCATGCCCGTTTTCGTAATTTTCTAAATTGGTTCTTTTTATCACGACGCTATCAGTTATAATTTGTAAAAACATAATTTTTAGAACTTGTTTTACCCAACTAAACCAAGATAAGTAAAAAAAATAAAAGAAAAATTTTGAAAAAGTTTGGTGTGATTAGTGGTTCCAAGGTGAGTTTTGTCTAAGGCTTGATTTAGGACAAACGATTCAAGGTTTTTACTACCCCCCCCCCCGACTTAAATTACACATTGCCCTCAATGTGTCCCAAATAGGATTTATTTTGGTAAAATGTGTAGAAAGCGCGAAAATAGCAAAAAAATTTGTTCATTGGCACTTGTAGCACAGGGGCATGCTATGGGGACACAGCCTCATGTCCAAATGCCAGTAACAATTTTGAGTTAGAAGACTTACTATGGGGTGGCCACGGGGGCGTGCTCGGTGAGCACGGTCCATGCCACCTTCTGGACAGAAAATTTTTGACAACAGCAAGTTGGGCACGGGGGCGTGCTGGGTGAGCATGGCCCCGTGCTGCAGCCACTATTTTGCAGCTTATGAGTCAGGAGGCCTCTGATTTACATGCATGTGTTCCATTTTCCATCATCCATCTTCCTCTGTTGAGCGTGTCTTACTCCTACAAAGCTAAATACTCAAAAGAAAACATTAAACTAAATATTAAACTAAGATTAAACAAAAATTAAACTAAGATTAAACTAGTAAGCTAATGGATAGTCCATGGAATGCCTCTATGGTGTGCCACGTTTATAAAGGTCATTGGCTAGACCCAAAGCCGGTCAAATGTTACCCGTGTGGGATGCCTCACACCCCGAGTTGTATCATTGCAATGCGTCGTCTAAGCTTGAGTCAATCGCGTTGAGGTATTTGACCGGATCATCCTCCGCTTGTTGCCCAACTTCAAACTTGATCTCTTTTTCACCAACCCTTAATGTTAGTTTTCCGTCACTCATGTCCACCATAGCTCGTGCGGTGGCAAGGAAGGGTCATCCTAGTATGAGCGGGATTTCGGTGTCTTCTTCCATATCTAGGATAACAAAGTCGTCAGGAAAAACAAATTCTCCCACCTTTACCAATAAATTTTCTATGACACCTTGAGGGTACTTTACCGATCTATCCGCAAGTTATATGCTCATCTTTGTAGGATGTGGCCTACCCAATCCTAGTCGGTTGAACATAGAAGTCGACATTAAATTAATGCTAGCTCCCAAGTCGACTAGTGCGTTGCTTACTGGTGATCCACCAATAGAGCAAGGAATGGTGAAGTTTTCGGGATCAATCTTCTTTTGGGGGAGCTTGATGAGGAGTGCCACCAAGCATTCTTCACTAAGAGTGACTTGTTGAATGGTTTCAATCTTTCTTTTGTGAGTAAGGAAGTCTCTCATGAACTTGGAATATTTGGCATTTGAGTGAGGACTGCCACAAAAGGAAGATTGATGTGGAGTTGTTTAAGCAAGCTCACAAACTTAGTGAATTTCCCGTCGGTCTTTTGCCGAAGTAAACGACCGGGGTAAGGGACCAGGGGTGGTTTGGTTGTGTCGGTATTTTGGGGTTGAGTATTTTCTTGGTTATTGTCGGTGGGTCATTTAGTGTGGATTGGGTCGGTTTGTTGTGGTCTTGGTTCACTCTCAGGCCCTACCTTCCGGCTTCTTAAGTTGATTACATTTACTTGGGCTTTTGGGTTTGTTTTGGTGTTACTTGGTAAGGCTCCTTGTGGTCTTTCGGCGAAATGTTGGGCTATTTGACTAAATTGTTTTTCTATGTTTTAGATACTAGCCCTTTGGTTTCTAATTTCTGCTTCTGTTTGTGAGAACCTTTCCGAATATCTTTTATCGGATTCGGAGAAGAGGCGAGTGATGATATCCACAAGCCTTTCTCTTCCTCCTTGTTATTGTGGTTGAAAACCTTGTTGCTCATTTCGTGGTTGTTGTTGAAAGTTAGATCATTGATTTTGATTTTGTTGGTTATTATCCCTCGATTCCCACCAACTAAAGTTGGGGTGATTACGCCATTCAGGAGTAAAAGTTTTACTTTGAACTCCCGGTGGTCGTGGCCGGTTATTTAGGTAATTTACCACTTCCGTTTGATTTTATAGATCTTTCATACAACTCAAGTTTTCATGAGGGCCACCGCATCCTTCGCAAGCCATAACCGAAGCCGTTTTGTTCAATTCAAGTTTCTTTATTTTATTAGTTAAGGCTTCGATTTGGGCTTGCAAAGAAGTGGACTCATCCACTTTGTGGGCGCCCGAGGGCTATAGATTTTGAGCCCCCAGTAGTGTGCCATTGAAAACTGTTTTGAGCAAGTTCTTCAATTTGATTATAAATTTCCACGGGTCGCCGATTCCCAAGGAGTCCCCCGAAGCCGGAATCAAGGATTTGCTTTGTGTGTGGCAAGAGTCCGTTGTAGAAGGTGGACACTTGTTGCCAACGTTCGAGACCGTGATATGGGCACTTCCTTAATATCTCCTTGAACCTTTCCCATGTCTCGTACAAGGATTCCCCGTCTTCTTGAGAGTAGGTGTTAATCTCGGTCATGAGTTTGGCGGTTTAGCCGGGAGGGAAATATCTGTAGAGAAATTTTTGGGCAAGTTCATCCCAAGTGTGTACGGACCCACTTGGAAGGGTGTTTAACCAAGCTTTCGCTCAGTCTTTGAGGGAAAATGGAACATACGGAGCCAAACGGCATCGATGCAGGCTCCGTTGATCCGGAAGGTGTCATATATTTCCAAAAAGTTGGTAATATGTAAATGGGGATCTTCATCGGCTAGGCCATGCAAAGTGGCAGAATTTTGGAGCATTTAGATAAGGTGTGGTCGAAGCTCAAAGTTATTAGTATCGACATTAGGAGGGTTAATAACAGCTCCAAGATTACCGACCACAGGTAATCCATGAGACTGCGTTGATCCGCTATAGGGGTGTTTTGGGTTAAGGCTTTTTGTTGTTTTTTAGCTTTAACTCTTTTTTTCTCAAAAAGCGCTCGGGTTCGTCAAGCGGTACTTTTATGTCTTTGTCAGAGGTAGAGGTCATGCACCAAACTGTATTCCTGCGAATTATACAGAATTGTGTGATTTTCTGCGAACAAAAACAAAAAGAAAGCCTGGTCATAAGGGTAACACGACCCCGTGCTGTGGCTGGCATGGCCCGTGCTGTCCAGGAGAACTTTCTGTTTTCAAGTTCCCAGATACTGGAAGTTCAACACGGCCCCGTGCTCCTGTAACACGGCCCTGTATCTATGTTCTAGTTACAAGAAAACAGCTTCTCCCAGATACTGCAGATTTAACACGGCCCGTGTTGATCCCACACGGCCCCGTGTTAAATCTGTAGAAAGCATATTTTTAAGAGAAAAAAGAGGAAAAATAAAAAGAAAAGATAGAAAATGATTAGGCCGTCAATTTTAAGCTTTCTTAAAATTTTTGTGTCCCCGGCAGCGGCGCCAAAAACTTGACGTGTGCGGGTGTGTATATATTTTTAGCATATTTTTAGCTCTTTTTACTCGCCAATTCAAGTTTTAAATTTATAAAACATGTTATTTTACTATCATTCTACACACACTTTAGGGAAATTGCACCCATTGCAGACGTAGTATAATGATGGCAAAATACCGAGGTCGTCCAAGGACACAAGAGCTTTTAACACCAGCTTATTGTCAACGTCTAATCGAATCAAACTTGGGGAAAAGATTTTTAAACTAATAAAAAGATAAAAACAAAAAATTAAATTAAATTAAAAATAGATAGACAAGAAAGAATCATTTGGATCCGACTTATCTTTCTTGTACCGTTTTGATGATTTCCATACTTTGGGCATTTTAAGAGATTAACTTAGTTATAGTAGTAGGCCCCTCTTGTGAATGCAACATTACCCTCAACCTTGTGGTTTGAGTTAGGAAGGATATAATCCCACTAGGTCGGAATATTGAAAGATAATTAAGTAAGTTATTAATGCAAAAAGTGGTGGGCACCCTTCTAGGCAGTGATCACCCTCAACCCGTTGGTCTGAGTCAACAAGGATACAGTCTTCGCGGGGTTGGTTTAAAGTTTTAATAGTAGTTTGTAGATAAGGGATTCAAACTTTTTGCACCTCTCCCGTAGTGGGTAATGCCTGCTTCGACTCGTGAGGTGTTACAAGGCTTAAACAAGGTTCTCGCAGGATCTATACACTGAACGAGACATAAAATTTACCCAACCACCCTTCTAACCCCCTTCCAGGCAATTAACGCACTGGTTGCAAAAGTCGCTAGGCGCTCCCTAGTCAGATTCGGGAGTACTCGGGATGCACTCGGCTTAAGCGGAGATTACTCGGTGAGTAATTGGCCTGGGAGAATAGTACTCGTGCCTCGACAGCCTACCTTGTAGCGAGTACTCGGGGAGTACTCGGAGCCTAGGCTGGACTTTTACAACCATGCCTTTATATAGACTGTAAAGACACGAATATGTGAATCAACGACATATGAAGAATGATTAGATAAATTTGCCTTCAATATATAATGCTAGTTATTAAAGTCATTAATACATAGTGATGTGTACAAAATGCAACATATAAATTACATCAAATGAGGCATAAAACTAACCATTTTTTAGTACTAATGTTGGAAAAGTGTGCTTTTGTCTTCCTTTTGTATTTTCAGGACCAAATGAGCTTAAATGAACAAAAGGATCAAATATGCAGCAAAAACTAACATAAATACAAAGAAAAGGAAGAAACGTGGCGTGCCCGACCCCTCAACAGCATCTTCCCAAGCAAAAACAAAGAAATAGAAGGCTGACCACTGCCCCGTGCCCACTGAGCACGGGGGCGTGGCCAAATGCCTGCAGAAAAGACAAAGCTATAGAAGCTTCTATTGCTCACCACGGGGACGTGCCCACTGAACACGGGCCGTGGTCAACGATAAGATTCACAAAATCTAGCAAATCTTAGTAGTACAGATTCGCTTCTGCACACGGGGCCGTGCCTAGTGAACACGGGGCCGTGTGGAGCTTAATGCGGACAAAATCAATAAATAAAGGAAGAGAAAGTGAATGGCCACGGGGCCATGTCCAGCGGACACGGGGTCGTGGCCGGGCTTCTGTTCACGCTATAAATAGAGGTCCTTGGTTCACTTCAAAGGCATCCTTTGGCAAACCACATCTCTCCCACTTCACCACCACTCCACCACCACTACAACACCTACATACACCACCATCATCCATCATCCACCTTAGAGTGTGTGTAGTAGTCTCGGGATCCAAGATTGATCGTAAGAGTTCTTGTCAATCAAAGGCCATGTTTGGCTAGTCTCTTACATCACTTGGTGAAGACAAGCATTTAATGTAATACTTTTGATTTTTTTAATATTTTCGCACTTTTTATTTGGTTTTGTATTAATGACTTTAATAACTAGTTTCTTATGTTGAAGGTGAAACTTCCTTATCATTTGTCCGTGGTGTCTTAGCATTACTTTACTGTCTATATAAAGTAAAAGATTTTCACCATTCATATCTCTACGGTCTATATAAAGATATGTTGGCTACCTGGTCGGGGGTTAAGAGAATGGTTTGGTAAGGTTCTTGCCTTGTTGAGTGTATAGATCCTGCAAGGACCAGGGTCAAGCTAACTAGGACCTCCTTCAATACCCACTGGTATTGGATGGCGGGGTGTGAATGGCTTGACCCCCTCATATGTAAACTACTATTAATACATTACACCGGCTACTTGGGATTGTATATCTGCTGACTCAAACCACTTAGCCGAGGGTAATGTCGCCTTCAAAAGAGGGGCCTACCACTTTACGCATTAATAACTTAATTAATTATTTTTCAATATTCCGACCCTTTGGGATTGTATCCTTGCTGACTCAAACCACTGGGTTAAGGGTAACGTCACCTTCAAAAGAGGGGCCTTCTACTATAACTAAGATACTCTCTTAAAAAGTGAAAAAGTGCGGAAATCATCAAAGGTTACATTAAAGGCGAGTCAGATCCAAGTGATTCATCTTGTCTATCTGTTTTTCTTTTATTTTATTTTTCAGCATTTTTAGTTTTTATTTTCATGTTTAAAACCTTTTCTAAAATTTTGATTTGATTAGACGTTGAGGATAAACCGGTACTAAAAGCTCTTGTGTCCTTGGACGACCTCGGTATCTTACCAACGCTATACTACGCTCACGATGGGTGCACTTGCCCATGTGTGTGTTTAGTATTAGTAGAATATCGTGTTTTATAAATTTAAAACTTGACTAATGTTTTAAAAAGGGCTTAAAATATTAGTAAAAATATATCACACCTAACCCACACCAAGTTTTTGGCGCAGTTGCCGGGGACACAAGGATTTTAAGAAAGTTAGGAATCAACGGCCTAATCGTTTTTCTTGTTTTTCTGTTTTTTTTTTTTTGGATTTTTATAGTTTTTCCAGCTTCTGCAGGGCTCAGCACGGGGCCGTGCCTGGTCGGACACGGGCCGTGCCCAGCATCCTTTATGGTAGTTTTTGTTT
The DNA here is from genome assembly GCA_030545235.1 of Helianthus tuberosus. Classification (NCBI taxonomy): domain Eukaryota; kingdom Viridiplantae; phylum Streptophyta; class Magnoliopsida; order Asterales; family Asteraceae; genus Helianthus; species Helianthus tuberosus. Next base: position 122,218,912 of record CM060378.1, read on the forward strand.
TCTGAGTTACAGAAAGGTGACCACGGGGCCGTGCCGGTGCAACACGGGGCCATGTTGAACTTTCCAGTAACAGGGATCCAGAAAATAGATAATGTAACCACGACCACGGGGCCGTGGTGAGACTTCTGGCCACCAATCTTTTCTGTTTTTATTGCAGGACTTAGGACCCAGGCGCAACACCCGAACTTCCTACGATGTGCATGAGCTCCAATTTCAATAAAGACATAAAAGAACCTCTAGACGAACCCGAACGCTTTCTAAGAAAAAGACTTAAAGCTAAAATCCAAGAGAAAGTTTCGGGGGACCTACTTCCAATGGCGGACCAACGTACCCTAATGGATTACCTACAGCACATAGTAGGTAATCTCGGCGCCGTTATCAATGCACCGAATGTCGATGCCAACAACTTCGAACTTCGGCTGCATTTGATACAAATGCTCCAAAACTCCGCAACCTTCCATGGGCTTGCGGACGAAGATCCCCATTTACATATTACCAACTTCTTGGAAATATGGGATACTTTTCGGATCAATGGGGCATCAAACGACACCGTCCGCCTCCGAATGTTTCCATTTTCACTAAAAGACCGAGCTAAGGCTTGGCTTAACACCCTCCAAAGTGGTTCGGTAAACACTTGGGATGAACTAGCCCAAAAGTTTCTATATAAGTATTTCCCTCCTTCTAAAACAGCTAAATTAATGACTGAAATTAATACATACTCACAAGAGGACGGGGAATCCTTATATGAGACTTGGGAAAGATTCAAGGAGCTATTAAGAAAACGCCCTCATCATGGTCTTGCAATACGGCAATAAGTATCCACTTTCTATAATGGATTGTTGCCACACACAAGACAAACACTCGACTCTAGCTCCGGGGGACTTCTAGGTAATCGTCACCTAAATGAAATTTATAATCAAATTGAGGAAATTGCTCAAAACAATTTTCAATGGCACACTCTCTGAGGCACAAAATCCATCACCCCGGTTGCCCATAAGGTAGATGAGAACACCTCTTTGCAAGCCCAAATCGAGGCCCTCTCTTCGAAAATTAAAAAGTTAGAAATGGAAAAAACGGCCTCGGTTATGGCTTGCGAAAGGTGTGGTGGGCCACATGAAAATTAGATTTGTATGAAAGAAATGGATAATCAAACGGAAATGGTAAACTACATTGATAATAGATCTAGGCCGTCAGGTCCTCCAACGGGTACCTACAACCAAGGATGGCGTAACTACCCTAACCTTGGTTGGAGAGAACCCGACAATAATAGTAACCAACAAAACCAAAACCAACGAACAAACTTTCAACAACCATGAAATGAGTCAAAAAATTTCTCTCAACAAGGGGGACGAGAGAGGCTTGAAGATACTATCTCACGCCTCATCTCCGACACCGAAAAGAAAAACTCGGATCGATTCCAACAAATGGAATCGAACTTTAGAAATCAACAAGCTAGTATTCAAAACATTGAAAAACAACTAAATCAACTAGCTCAAAATTTTTCCGAGAGACCACAAGGCGCGTTACCTAGCAATACCGAAACCAACGAAAAGGCGCAAGTACATCTCATCACATTGAGAAACCGTACCGTAGTTCCCAAGGAGGCTCCGCTACCTCCATCCGACAAGAGTTCATCCAGTCAGCCCACAACTTCACCAATACCCCTAAAGGAAACGACTCCCTCACCAAATCATGAGCCTACCAAGAATCCTCCGGTGCCCTACCCTGGACGGTTACTTCGCCAAAAGACCGATGTGAAATTCACAAAATTCGTAAACTTACTAAAACAATTGCACATCAATCTTCCATTTGTGGAAGTCCTCACTCAAATACCTAAATATTCAAAATTTATGAGACTTTCTCACTCACAAAAGAAAAATTGAATTATTGCAATTAGTTAATTTAAGTGAAGAATGATCCGCCTTACTACTCAACAAACTCCCACAAAAGAAAATCGACCCCGGAAGTTTCACCATCCCTTGCTCCATTGGGGAATCACCTATACGTAATGCGCTAGCCGATCTTGGGGCTAGCATCAATCTCATGCCCGCATCAATGTTTGACTGACTCGGACTAGGTAAAACAAGCCCCACAAAGATGAGCATACAACTCGCCGATAGGTCTATCAAATATCCACAAGGTGTCGCCAAAAATCTATTGATAAAAGTCGGAGACTTTGTCTTCCTGGCCGACTTTATCATACTAGATATGGAGGAGGACACCGAAGTACCACTCATTCTAGGAAGACCATTCCAGCCATCGCTCACGCAATGGTGGATATGAGTGGAGGGAAGTTAACATTGAGGGTTGGAGACAAAGAGATGGAGTTCGGGGTGGGAAAAAGAGTAGAAGACGATGACCCGGTCAAATACATGGACGTAATAGACTTAAGCTTGGATGATGGTCTCCGACGGTGCAACATGGGATGCAAAACATCCCACTTGGGTATATATGACTTACTTTGGGTCTAGACAAGGACCCTTATAAACGTGGCGCACCACGGAGGCATTCCGCGGAACTATCCTTAGTTTTAATTTAGATTAACTTTTATGTTTTCTAGTTTAGCTTTACTTTTCAGGAATAAAACACACTCACAATGGTGGAGGTTACCAAGGGAAACCTTGAACCCACACCCCATGCACAAAAACAGAGCCTCCCGACAATCTTTCTTCATTAAAGCAAGTTCAGCACGAGGCCGTGCTCAGCCCAACACGCCCCCGTGCCTAAGTATCTGTAGAAAACGCCTAGTTCAGGTAACTCTACACTGGACCGTGCTCACTGAACACGCCCCGTGCCCAGCCTTCTGTTAAATATGCTACAGGCAATCTGAGCACGGGGCCGTGCCCGGACCAACACGGGCCCATGTCCAGACGCCCAGTAACATAAAAATTTGTTTTTAAACACCTTTTTACACATTCAATCAACCTAAAAACTTATTTTTGGGACACATTGAGGACAATGTGTAATTTAAGTGTGGGGGGATGCTAAACCTTGAATTTTGCAAGTCCTAATAACAAGCCTTACACAAAACTCTATTGGAACCGCTAATCACCCCAATTTTTTTCAAAAAACTTTTCATTTTTTTACTTGTCTTGGTTTAATTTGGGAATAACAAGTTCTAAAAAGGTTATATTTTTACAAATTTACAAACGATACAGTCGTGATAAAAAGAACTAACATAAGAAAATTATGAAACGGCATAACAAATCTAGTTAAAATTTGATTATATATACTTGATCACATTATAAACCCATTCCCACAAAAAGTGAGTTTTGAGCCTTTATTGAGCATACAAGCATACATCTTTAAATTAAATACTCATTTTTTGTTTCTTGTGTGAATAGCCGCTTGGTTCTTAAGACTCTAGAACTTGCCACGACGATACATTCCCGGTCCTTATCAACTTAAACCCAAGTAAGTAAATGATGGAGGCATTAGGACTAACCCATTTTTCTTTCAACACCATTATTTTTCATTTTATCACCTACCCAAAATCCCCCTAGTTAACCCATTTGAGCCTAAACCTTTTCATTTCTAAACCCACAAAACAAGCGCCCTTTACCCACCAAAACGCTTTTTCATTTTAACCCTTTATTTTAGTAGAAAGCTCGGTTGTCTTGTGACATCTCTTTATAAAAAAAAAATAAAGTCTACAAACAAGTTCCTCAAAGAAACTTTGTTTGAAAATGCTTAGTTTGAATAAAAGTCACAAAAACAAAAAGTTTTACGACGACCGACTCTTTTTACGCTTATAGCCCTTTTTACTAACCACTAACCCAAAATCGCCTACCTTTAGCCCAAGCCTAACCCTTACCCAAAGTCCTCTTGATATTTACAAAGGCTTATAGTTAAAAAGGAGGAGGATTGATTGCTTGGCAAGCATATGGTAGAAGTAAGTTCCATGCCGGTCTCGATTGGTTCACAAAAATACATCTTCAGCCGAGTGTTGAGTGATCTCCCGTGAGATATGTGAACTTGTATATAAATAGAATTTTAAAAAGGCATGTTATGTGTAAGTGCAGTTCCTGCAGGGTAACTGTCGCTTATCAGTTCTGGTCAGCCAAAGCAGAAGTCCAAGTTAAAGTCAACATAATGAAGAATTCAAGACCACACGAAGACCATGCATTGATCAAGGGGGAGTTTGTTAATGCACTTTAGGTGATAAGTGCATGTCTTCCAATTTGTAGGGTCTTTATTGTACATGTATTGAAACTTAGTCCAAGGTTTATCCTTGGACAAGTTGTCCAAGTTTTAGGCTAGACTTTTGTCTGAGTTTTATGTTAGGGACAAAAGTCAGGGTTTTTGTGTAGAGTATTTTGTCCGAGTTTTAGTCCCTAGTCTATATATATATATGTTGTATAGGATTAGGGCAATAATCAGAAAATCGATCAAGAAGCTTTGTGCACCTCTCTCACTTCTTGTTCCTCCTGGTGTGAATTCTAGAGAGAGAGACTATGTGTTAGTGAGAGAAAGCTAGGGTTTAGATCTTTGTGATCTAAATCCAGCTTGTAGATGATGTATACTCCTTTGGTTTGTGTAATATGTGATGACTGATTCATAATAAAGGATTCATCTTCTACATATTTCTATCTTGTTCATCTTATGTTTGTTCTTCATGTCTTGAATCAAGTGCAATGTTTGATGTTCGTCATCGATCCGGTGCTTTAACAAGTGGTATCAGAGCCTGGTTACCGATTCAGAATGGTCTAACCGCCTTCTGAATCACCATTGCTCTTGATTTGATGTTTGTTTCCGCCAAACATCTTGAAGACTTGAAGATTTTGCAGAAAAGTTGAAGAAAATGAAGCTGTTCGTGGTTGTTTTGTTCTCCAAGTTGTTGCAGATATGAGGTTTGATCCAAAAATTGCTTTGTCCGATTTTTTCTTAGTGTTAAACTTGTCTGAGTTTTAAAACTCTGTGTTTGTTGTTTCCGGGGTTTTGGTGAACTAGTGTGAAGTCACACCAGGGAAAAAGTCCGGAGACTTGTTTCTGATCTTCACCATGTCTGAGTTTTCAAAGTCTCACCATGTCTGAGTTTCAGTTGTCCGAGTTCTTTAGTTGTCTTAGTTTTTAGTCAGAGTTTCATTTGAAGAGTTTTTTTTTTAATTTGTCCGAGTTTCAAAACTCTGAATCACTTGTGCATTTTGTTCGTTATCAGTTGTCCGAGCTTCATTTTGTTTTTAATCGTTATGTGGTTCCGATTTTTAAATAGGTTCCAAGTTCAAGATTCCGAGTTTTGATTTCAGTTGAATCATTATGACTCCGAGTTTTGCAGAGTTTAATCAAAGGTTCCGAGTATTATGTTAAACATATGTCCGAGTTTTACACCTGCTTGTCCGAGTTTGATTTTGAATCAGAGTTTCTTAATCAGAGTTTTATTTTGAGGTGTCCGAGTTTTATTCTGAATCAGAGTTTCTTTATCACCAATAAAATTGGTCCGAGTTTCTTCACTTGTCCGAGTTTTGTTGGGTGTGGCTTGTCCGAGTTTTGATAGTTTTGATCAGTCAAATCGTTGTTCCGAGTTCATGCTTGTCCGACTTTTGATACCCTTAGTGGTCCAACTTTTAAAAGGGTATATAGTCCGAGTTTTAACAGTTCAACAAGTGTTAAGTCCGAATCTTCATGAATCAATCTCCTATCTTCACGAATCCCCTGAATCCCCGATGGCTTTCATGTACAATAAAGACCCTACAAATTGGAAGACATGCACTTATTACCCAAAGTGCACTAACAAACTCCCCTTGGTCTTCATGTGGTCTTGAATTCTTCATTATCATTGACTTTAACTTGGACTTCTGTTTTGGTTGACCAGAACTGATAAGCGACAGTTACCTGGCAGGAACTGCACTTACATTATGCCCAATTAAGTAATTTCTCTTGTGAAACGTTCTAAATAAATCATAACGAATAGGAATGTATATAGTATAAAAATAAAACCCAATAAATATCTTGGATTCCCGACACTCAAGACGAGCCCAAAACTTCTCTTCTACCCATTCCATTTGGGTGTGTAAGCCACAAAGTAAAGAGTTTTGCTTGAGGACAAGCAAAGATTCAAGTGTGGGGGTATTTGATGTGTGCAAAATGCAACATATAAATTACATCAAATGAGGCATAAAACTAACCCTTTTTAGTACTAATGTTGGAAAAAGTGTGCTTTTGTCTTCCTTTTGTATTTTCAAGACCAAATGAGCTTAAATGAACAAAAGGAACAAATATGCAGCAAAAACTAACATAAATAAAAAGAAAAGGAAGAAATGTGGCGTGTCCGACCCCTCGACAGCATCTTCCCAAGCAAAAACAAAGAAACAGAAGGCTGACCACGGCCCCGTGCCCACTGAGCACGGTGGCGAGGCCAGATGTCTGCAGAAAAGACAAAGCTATAGAAGCTTATATTGTTCACCACGGGGGCGTGCCCACTGAGCACGAGGCGTGGTCAATGCTAAGATTCGCAAAATCTAGCAAATCTTGGTAGTACAGAAACGCTTCTACACACGGAGCCGTGACCAGCGAACACGGGGCCGTGTGGAGCTTAATGCAGACAGAAGCAATAAATGAAGGAAGAGAAAGTGAATGGCCACGGGGCCATGGCTAGCGGACACGGGGTCGTGGTCGGGCTTCTGTTCAGGCTATAAATAGAGGTGCTTGGTTCACTTCAAAGGCATCCTTTGGCAAGCCACCTCTCTCCCACTTCACCACCACTCCACCACCACTACAACACCCACATCCACCACCATCATCCATCATCCACCTTAGAGTGTGTGTAGTAGTCTCGAGATCCAAGATTGATCGTAAGAGTTCTTGTCAATCAAAGGCCATGTTTGGCTAAGTCTCTTACAAAACTTGGTGAAGACAATCATTTAATGTGACAACCCTCATAAATCCAGGTATCCGTACAATTAATTAATTATTATTAGTGCTTAATGACTGTGCTGAATTACAACTGATGATTTAAACTGCTTTCTGATTTCTGTATCACACATACATGTGCATCACATTTCATATTATCACATCATTTTTACATACAAACCTTTAGTGACATAAATGATGCACAAGGCACAGCTAGCACAGTTAGCGGATAACTCAGAAAAATGCTGACGATGTCAGTACATAGACAAACAGTAGTTTGAGACCCTGTATGGGCCAGAGACTAAGTTTCACACTAGTATGGTGCGTAGGGAAGTAAGGGCCACAAAACTGCTTCACTAGGTCATAGGTTAAGTGCCGGAAAGTGCCTAAAACTCACATTAAGTGCAAAATTCTACACATTTCAGCAAAATTCAGCATTTTAATACACTAGTAACATTAAAAAAAATATGGCAAAATGGTCCTGAATACCTTCCTAAGTGTCGGGAATTAAAAGTGTCACAAAAGGGTACTTGAAGATCACTAAACGGAATAACTTGACACTTTAACGAACCGGTATCTAACCGAACAACCGGACATTACCCGGAACACCAAAATTTTACTAGAAGCATTGTTTTAATGTTTCTGAGCTAGTATGATCCCCGAACATCATAACCCCCACTAAAAATATCTAGTAAATAACACTTGTAACTAAACACCTGGATTTGAACCAACTTATCATTCAAATTTACACTTGGACCCCCTCCCCCTTGTATTTACGGTCACAAGAAGTGGCCCCACCCCCCAAATCTTCTCTTGATTCCCTAGATCACATTTGATCTTGCTTAGATTTAGTGGAAGATCATGTTGGTACTATTAGAAACATATGAACCAATGGGTAATACTCAAAGTTTAGATTATAAGAGAACATGTTGGATCATAAACACTTCCTCTTCATCACTTCATCTCTCTCCCTCTCCTCCTCCTCCTCTTCCTCTCAGAAGAACCCCCATCCAAACACCACCATTATTTTCATTTCAAGTTCATTCAATCCAAGACCATCCAAGGGTGTAAGAAGGTGTCTAACGAAGTGTGAAGCTTGTGGATCATCAAGGACCTCTTTTGCTTGCTTTTATCCACCATCTTTGTCACCTTCATCTTCAAGAGTTCATCCCTAGCCTTTGTGCTAGTTGTAAGACTCTCATAACCTTTGTTGCTTCTAAAATTAGTTGGTTAAAAGACATAGTATGTTGTTAATCACACGAACACTAAAGAACACATAAGCTTGATAGATGGGTGAAACTATGTTGTTTAGTGTATGAATGATACTTGATTGTTATTTTCTTGAGATTATGATGTTGATCATCATAAGGAGCTTGCTAGATTGTGATTAAACACATGATCTAGCAAGTGAGAGGATGATTATGTGATGAAAAGAGATGATCATCCTCATGTGCAAGCATGAACTTGAAAATAAAATGATTTCTTGAAAATTGATAATCAAGTGAGTTGATAAACTTATAGATCTAAGATTTATGAATGGTTTTTCTAAAAGAACCAAGTTCAAAATATGATTTTTTTAGAAGATCTTGGTTCTTACTTAAACCTACACAATTTTTGGTGGTAAAACAAGTGTAGAAACACTAGAGAAACAAGAAGATCCATAAAGAAACGTTTTTGTAAAATATGTTTACAAGTTGTAAACACCTAAAACTTTGAAGAATGGAGTTTATCAAGAAGTAAATACATTTTGGAGGGTAACTAAACCAATTAAACACACTACCAAGTTCCTACAACTTTTTACAATCCAAAATATTACCAAAAATCACAAGGAATAAATATATAAGTTACACACTTAATATTGTGAAATCAAACGCAAGAGCGTAACTTACAAAATATTCCGGAGAATACCGTTACAAATATATTTTTGGTAAATGTTATTTTTGGATACAAGAAATGAAAATGTGATTTTTGTGAATATTACAAAGAGATATCATATTTCAGACAAGGAGAAAATATATTATTTTTTGGAAGTAAAAATATATTTTCCTAGAGTATTTAGAAGATATATGATTTTTGGGAAAAATATATATTTTCTGGACAATATATTATTTTGGATAAAAATAAGTTTAAATATATTTTCTAAGTGAGACTTAAAAATATATTATTTTGGAACTACAAAATACAAGAATACAAATATATATGTATGAGATACCCCCATCCTTGGGAAGGAAATACTTGAGAAGTATTATTACAAAAGTATTGCTTAAACAATTATTCCAAAAACTAAATATAATTTAAAGTTAAAATGATTATTATTTTAACAAGTAATTATAACTTGGAATAATAATGGGAACATAAGAAACGTAACTCGAAAACGTTAAACTCTAAGCCAAGGCACAACCCGTTCGTCTAATAGACCCTAGCACGTTGTAGGTAGTCAGGTTTGCTGAAGAGATTTTGGGTTATGATTCTGAAGACGCAATACTGTGAGTTCATGTCCCCCTTTTCTTTTAACTGTTTTCAGTTTTATACTTCGGGGGTGAAATACATGTTACAATCATGTGAAAGGTTGGTATAACACTTAAGGCCAATAATCCTCGTCGTAGGACCGAGGGACATGAGTGATAGATCTATTTGGGTGTAGCGAGCCCACACCCATGGGGACCAGGGTGGCCCATAGGGTGACTATGTCTTCCAACCGGAGGCCCGGTACAAATATGCTAGGTTTGAGTCTTCCTGCACCATTTCACACATATCAATGGCCTTGCAAACCATTGGTGATCTGTTTTTCCTTATTGCTACATACCAGGGACATACATACATACAGACATACTTTAAAGGTTTATTCATACACATACACATGAACTCGCTCAACTTTTGTTGATGTTTTTTTAAACTACATGTATTTCAGGGAACTAAGTGGATCTGGCAGGTGTGTGCATGTTTTCAAGCTGCGTTTAAATAAAATATGTCATCTAAGTCTTTAGAGTTTAGGAGATGTTTCTTACTCCTGGACGAGATACATGGTTCTAAGCACGGGTTTGCGTAAGGTCTTTTGTCAAGTCATAGTGAACTCCTTCAAACATGTTATGGTTTGTAACTTAAACTTGGTGTCGATGTTTCAAACAAGTGTGTTGTGGTATTTTCAAACTTAATTTATATGGATGAATATCTTATGGTTTTATCATATAGCATTGTTATGATTGAATGCTATGGTATTAAGAGGTCACACCAATAACCACGCTTCCGCAAAAGTCAGGGTGTGACAGCTTGGTATCAGAGCCAGGTTCGTAGCGAACTAGGATTCTTTCTCAAGTCTAGACTACGATCATTAGGGATCTCACGAAAATGTTTTCACAAACATGTTTTCGTTGCATACACAAAATGTCCAGATCCAGGAAACAAACATGTTTACAAATAAAAGGCACAAAATACATTTCAAAGAATCCGTTTATAAATTCAGTCTGAGAGACTGGGGAGTTAGTCTGAGAGACTAGCTGGGTAGTGCAGTCTGAGAGATTGGGAGTTAGTCTGAGAGACTAGCTAGGTAGTGTAGTCTGAGAGACTGGGGAGTTAGTCTGAGAGACTGGCTGGGGCAGTCTGAGAGACTGGGTAGTCTGAGAGACTAGTTGGGGCAGTCTGAGAGACTGGGAGGTTTAGTCTGAGAGACTAAGTAGTTCAGTCTGAGAGGCTGGGTGGGATAGTCTTAGGAAGGCTAGGATGCATACATGCTTACATTGTTACTACTTACATGCTTATTTGATGATTGTTGATATATGTGCATATGTTGTGATTGTTTTATTACAGACACCATGTCCTCTTCTGATAGTGGAGTATCAGATACCGTAGACCCTATGGCCATAGTTTCGGATGATGAGATCATCCTAGAGGATGAGGTTTTTACATCTGACACTACGAGTGACGACGATGATGATTTCCAGCCGTTTGCTTTACCATATTTTGGCGATGATATACCGCTAGCTGATGGTCTTCCTGGTGAGGATCTACCTCTTGTTCAGATCCCTGCTCCTTTTCCTCTTGCTGCGTTTCCTCTTGAGGATCTGCCTTTTGATGCCATGTCTGACGATGACATCGATCTTTTTATTGAGGGTCCCCCAGAGGGTGCCTAGGATGATGGAGCCCCAGTCGATGATGTCCTTGCTATTCCGCTTATTGAGATTCCTATCGTTGATATTTCTTCTGACCATTCTGGTCCTGATTCATTCGAGTCTGTGTCATCTACTACTTTACATGCACTGGGATTACAGCGATATCCCACCGATACTGATTCTGACACAGCTATATCTGTTGCACCTGATATTCCACACGGTGTTGATCATGATTTTGAGTTTGATGATGAGTTGGATTCTGTCTTTCCACACGACTTTGACCCTGAGCATGAGATTGAGTTTGTCCCCGATGATCATCCTTTTGAGGCACCTCTCATTCCTGACGATCAGCTCTTTGATATAGCCGCTGATCTTGAGCTTGCACCAGCTGACCCTTTACCTGCAGCCATTGATCATGCTCCTTTTGCTGACCATGTAGATCCCTGTTATGCATTCACCCACAATGGGTGGATAGAGGACGACGATGACTTGCCTCCTTTTGTTAGACCTCTTACTCCCCCACCTGCACCTACACATGTACCAGTTGACATTGCCCCGTTTCACCCACATGTGTCTGACATTCACCGCACAGATCTACCGGTCACGTTCCTACAGGATATCCCTCCTCCCCGTCCAGGGGAAGGTCCATCGAGTCAGCAGCCCACTCACATACCACCTGTGTCAGCAGCCTTTCCTTTCATACTACCGTTTACACCTGCTACACATACTGCACCTTTTGCTTCTGCACCATCGGGCGAGCCACTAATCTGGTTTCCGCCCAACACTATACCTGTTTCTGATCCATATCATCCCTTCCATTACACTGGATACACGAGGGATGATCTGCTTTTGTCCTTACAGCTCCAGCAGGAGATGTTGTGTCGCAGAGTCATGGATCTTGAGAGGATTCCGCGTCCTCCGCCATGTACTTGTCAGTCACCATTCGCGACTCCACCCGCTCCTCTTTTACCATACCCAGATTTTGATGTCCGTTTTCTTACTATGGAGCAACAGGTTAGCTATCTGTTGCGTATCGTTCATGCCCTCGAGGAGGAGCTAGCGCGTCTGCACGGTTTGCTTTTCGTTCCTCCATCTCCTCCTCCTCCACCATCAGCATAGCAGTTTTTGGTTTTATGCAGGTAGCATACTTTTGGTGAGAGTGCAGCTATTGAGCCCAGATTGCACAACTTTTTGAAGACCACATTTCTTTTTGACTTTTTATTATTGTAGTTTGATGGATAGTTTAGACAAGGGTGATGTGACCCTGTAGTCCTTTTGTGGCGATATGATACATTTGATGAACTTATAAAATTGTAATTGTGGTCATTAATATATGAAAGCTCAATCGTAACATTCTCATTATATACATTGTTGGATTACTTATTTGTGTTATGACATGGGATGTTATGTGTTTACTTGCGTTGATAAATGTTATTACATACACATACTACATACTTATATGCATAAGACATGACCTATACAATCTTCTTTAGAAGATGCCACCTCGAAGAGACAACGCACTGCCTACGACTGAGGCCGAGTTACAAGAATGGATTTCACGGGCGATAGCACAGCACGAGGCCCGACGCTCTGAGCAAAGCGGGGGTACCTCGGGAAGTAACCCACCTCATGGTAATGTTTAAGTCGCTAAGAGACACATTACGTTACATTTGGATATTTCGTGTGCGATCGCTAATGCTTTATGTGAATGATGTTACTTGTACAGGCTGTACCTATAAACAGTTCTTAGACTGTAAGCCATTGAATTTCGATGGCACAGGGGGTGCTGTAGCTTTTGCCAGATGGACGGAGAAGACTGATTCTGTGATAAGGATGAGCAAGTGTGCTCCGGAACACCAAGTCACCTATATCTCTGGATTGTTCTTAGATGGAGCATTATCTTGGTGGAATCTCCAAGTTCAAACCTTGGGAGAAGATGCTGCTTATGCCATGAGATGGGATGAAATGAAGGAGCTCATGCGAAAGAAATACTGCTCCAGAGCTGTAATCCAAAAGTTGGAAACTGAATTTTGGAACCTCAAGATGGACGGTCCGAAAATTGCTGAATACGTGCAGAGGTTTCACGACCTATCTCGCGTGGTACCATACATGGTTGATCCGGAATTCAAACGCATCGAGCGCTTTATCTGGGGGTTGGCACCTCAGATTATGAGTATGGTGACAACGTCGAAGCCTGCATCGATAACTGAGGCTATTGATCTGAGTGTATCACTGACTGAAGAAGCCATCAGGTTAAACAAGTTTTCGATCTCTGACCAGAAGAAGAAGGAGACTCATGTTGAGTCGTCTGGTGAGAACAAAAGGAAGTTCTCAAACTTTAAGAAGGGTACCAGCAGTGCAATCAAGAAAAAGGATGTGAACTTACAGCTGAAGCCAAGACTAGGGTTGAAAACAAAGGAAAAGGTTATATGGGCGCTCTGCCCAAATGCGATGTGTGTCAGTACCATCTTTCCGGCCAGTGCAGATTTAGGAAATGTGAGTCTTGTGGGAAGGTTGGCCATTCGAAGGAAATGTGTTGGGTTGGTGCTGGCTGTGGTAACAATGGTCAGAGAGGTTATAACAGTGGGAACAATAACCGTGGTGGTAATGGGAACGGTAATGGTCGAGGACTAGGTTGTTTTAATTGTGGAGACGTGGGGCATTTCAAGAGAGAGTGCCCAAAACTCAATCAAGCTCATGGAAGGGTATTCAACATCGGAGCGAGAGAAGCTCGCCAAGATCCAAACATGGTTACTGGTACGTTCCCTATCAACCAACGCTTTGCATCTGTACTGTTTGATACTGGTGTTGATTATAGTTTTGTATTGCTAGAATTTAAGAAAATACTTGGGTTGGTAACTAGTAAGCTAGACATTCCGTATTCGATAAAACTAGCAAATGGAAAGCTATTAGAAGCGAATGAAGTAATTAGAGGTTGCGTGATAGAAATGGGAGAGCACGAGTTTTCGCTTGATCTTCTGCCAGTCGAGTTGGGAAGCTTCGACGTGGTAGTGGGGATGGATTGGTTGTCAAGCAACCGAGCAGAGATTGTATGTCACGGGAAGGTCATTCGCATTCTGATGGCGGATGGAGAAACAATTGTGGTACATGGAGAGAAGCGCGATACGCCTCTAAGGATCACTAGTTGCTTGAAAGCCCGCAGATGTTTACAGAAAGGATGTGCCACCTTCTTGGCACACATCGTGGATAAAGAAGCCGTAGAACCGAAGATATAAGATATCCCGGTCGTGAAGGAATATCCTGAGGTCTTCCCCGAAGACTTGCCAGGATTGCCGCCGCAAAGGCAAGTCGAGTTTCACATTGACTTAGTTCCAGGCGTCGTGCCTGTAGCTAAGGCACCCTATCGACTTGCACCTTCAGAAATGCAAGAGCTGTCAACGCAACTTCAGGAGCTATTGGACAATGGATTTATCAGACCTAGCTTCTCTCCTTGGGGAGCTCCAGTGCTGTTTATCAAGAAGAAAGATGGTAGTTTCCGCATGTGTATCGACTACTACAAGCTTAACAAGTTGACTATATGAATAGATATCCTTTGCCAAGGATTGATAACCTGTTCGATCAACTACAAGGTTCGAGTTGTTACTCCAAGATCGATCTTCGATCAGGTTATCACCAGTTGAGAATTCAAGAGGATAGTATTCCAAAGACGGCCTTTAGGACTCGATAAGGGCATTACGAGTTTCTAGTAATGCCGTTTGGTCTGACAAACACGCCATTAGTATTCATGGATTTGATGAATAGAGTTTGTAAGCCGTACCTCGATAAGTTTGTGATTGTATTCATTGACGATATTTTGATTTATTCAAAGATGAAGGAAGAGCACGGGCAACACCTAAGAGCTATTTTAGAGCTTCTTAAGAAAGAGAAGTTGTACGCTAAACTCTCTAAGTGCGAGTTCTGGTTGCGCGAAGTTCAGTTCCTTGGTCACGTGGTAAACGGAAATGGAATTCATGTGGATCCCACAAAGATCGAGGCGATCAAGAATTGGGAGACTCCGAAAACGCCAATTGAGATCCGTCAGTTCTTAGGTTTGGCTGGGTATTATCGCAGATTTATTGAAGATTTTTCAAAGATCGCACAACCATTGACCTCCCTCACTCAGAAAGACAAGAAGTATGAATGGGGAGACAAGCAAGAAGAAGCATTTCAGTTGTTGAAAAACAAGCTTTGCGATGCACTGATCTTATCCCTACCCGAAGGCACTGACGACTTCGTGGTATATTGCGACGCCACGCGTCAAGGTTTAGGCTGCGTGCTGATGCAGCGACAGAAGGTTATAACCTATGTTTCACGCCAGTTGAAGATCCCTGAGAAGAATTACACCACGCATGACTTGGAGTTTGTTGGGATTGAACCCTACCAGAGGAACAGATGATGTAAAGCCAAAACTGGATCAGGGCAGTGAATCCATAATAAGCAGCTGATTACATTAGACTTTCCCCTTGGAAGTGATTTGAAGAACATCTGATGGCCAAACCACTATCCTGTACAACTGCCGCCTTGCAACTGCTGATCACACTAAAGTACTGATGAAGATTAAAGGCTGAAGCTTAATTTACTGACGGAATTCAAGCACTGCTGAAGAGTTAAAGCACTGCCCATTCAAGGTCTGATCACCCGTTGAAGAAAGCACTAATGCTTAGACATCAGTGGTTGACTACATCAGTGGAATGAAGAATCAGTGTTTATACATCAGTAGTTAGTATGTAATCAGTGTCTGTATGATCAGTAGTTATAGATCAGTGCTTATAAGTTGTTAGTTTGTTAGATGTCACTTTCATGGTGACGTCAGCTGAGATGCCTCAGTGGTTTGGTTTGCCTATAAATGTAACAGTACCCTGTACTGTTACATTTGATTGACTGAGCGAGTTCTTCTCCTCATGTCTAATTCTTTCATCTGGTGGGCAACCAACCTTGGGGCATCAGGCTGAGGGGGAGTTTAGTTTGTAAGCATATCTGTAATCTTTTGCTTTGATTTGTAAATCTTTTGACTCTATGAGAAGTAATTGTTTATCAAACTATTTTCTCCATTTGATTGTGTTTACAAAGTTTGTTTTCATTTCCGCTGCACTTTATATGTTTTTATATTCACAAATTGTTCAAAACATACAAACAAACAAACACAATCACAAGAGCCTCCGATCTTAACAATTGGTATCAGAGCCTGGACAGTCAAAATTCGATCTAACAATCAATTTGACATAACAGTTCGGCTCAAAATTCATTGATACTAAGGTTGGTTGTATTTAGTTGAAAAACAGATTATCGAATAAATTATGTTCAAAGTGGTTAATCAAAAACTCTGTAAATCAACCAAGATGTCATATGACACACAAATTTCACACAACAAGTGATATCATACATAAGTCACTCATAGTTTTCAGGTTTGCAAACATATCTGATAAATTATGGGATTGTTCTATACTTTCAAAAATTGATTTCAACTATTGTGTTGATATTTGTGATGTTTTCATTAAATGCTAAAGTATGAACCTCAGAATTAACAAAACCTATGTTTCATAAGACATTAGTGTTTTGACTTTCTATAAAGAGGGAATTAAAACTTTAGTAAACAAGTCTGGTGTATTGAAAAACAGATTGAAGTTCTTCAAAAGGACAAAATCAATTATGTTAAAATACATTTCAGAATATAAGGGGTCATCATAGTCCGTATCATAAGTAGTGTGAGATTGGTTGAAAACATGTGCAAACATGACTGATTCTCTCAAAACATTACTGCAAAATGATTTTGGACTAAGACTTCTCTCAAAAGGCTCCCTCTCAGTAAGTAATTCAATACTTTTCTATGAAAAGGGTAAAAAGGGAAAGAAGAAAAATTACAAAAACTCAAAAGTGTGTTTATCTCAAAACTTTTGAAATCAAAAGAAAAGAGTATAAACATAAAACATTTAAGAGTTCACAAATTGGGTTAAGAATGGTCATCATGCAACTGTGTGCATTCACTGACTCAGGGAAATTAAGGTAACAGAAGTATCACTAGTGAGTAAACTTACAAAGAGGACTAGACAAAATTTTTCAAAATCATCACATGGTAATAAGTTCTATAAAAGGACTTTCAAAACCTTTGTGAACATGTTTCCTCACATTAGCAATCAACTGACAAGGAAATGGGTACAAACAGTGGTTATTAAGTTTTCAAACCACTGACCATTCTCCTAAACTTGAGAATGATGTGATTATGATCATATAACAAGGTATAATTGAAAATATACCAGATCCTTTTGATGTAGTTTTCAGAAAAACCTTTAATTACTTTTCCTTGAAAAGGTTTTTCTCAAATAAAACAGGATATGTTGTTCTTTATTTTTCCTTAAGAATAATATATTTTGAACTCTTACTTGTTTTAGATAGTAAAAGTTTCAATCTCCTGTCAGGATGTAAAACCCTTATTTTTTGTGGTAATACTATCCTTGAAAATAGATCAAAAGGAAATGGTACATGGGTCAAGGTCATGTCAAACTCAAGATTATTTTTACAACAGATCAAGGATTGATTGCTAACAGACCTTAAAATTCTTGACTACTCATGTTTTACTCTAAGGATTAGAACACAAAATGTGTAGTCAAAGTGAAAAGGTTACCATCATCTGGGATACTCAACTACTGTCAAAATTTATCAAATGTTTAAAACAGGAAATAGATAAGTAGTAAAACCTTGAATACAAATCCCTGTAAAAATCTGCTAATATGTTAATCTTGATAATACGCATCTAAAATGTGTTTTGTCAAGGATGCTACTTTGAAGATATCTCATTATCACCATCAAAAGATGTTACTGTGTTCATCAGAGCAGCAGATGTTCAAAACTTCTGTCAAAGCTTATCCACTGTTGCACCAACAGTTGTTGACCAAAGTAGCCTTCTGAACCCTTCCACTACCATACCCCTAACCACTGTTGAGAAAAATCCAGTAAAATGGATAAAAATCATCAGTGTGCCATATCTATTCTTCAAAACCTTCCATCCTCATTTCAAACAGCTATTGGATCATCAAAAGTCACCAACAGTTGTTAGCTCAGATGACTCACATCTGCAGCCTCACCTTTTGAACACCAATGCCATTTTAAAATTCATTCATGTTTCCATTCTCTTGACAACATCAATTGAAAGGGATTCTTATAAAAAGTTTATCCCAAAACCATTGTCTTCTTCTTGACTATCTACCATTCCATCAACATGTCATGTACCTTTGGGGCACTTAAAGACAGAAAGTTGGGTAATTGACAAGGAAGAGGAGCTTCAACAGTTCAGTGACAACAAGTTTGAAAATCTTGTGCCACAAGCCAAAGGATGAGAATCTTTTTGGCGAAAAGTGGGTCCTCGAAAACATTGCATATGTTGAAGCTTTGTTGTCAAGATGTGTGATACTCAAAAAGGGCATAAGCAGGCAATTATTGCAGAACCACTGCTCTGAAGATTACTATGAAAATACTACATGCTAAACAGCCCAAATATCGATCATCTCACAATATGTTATTGGATTTTGATATAAAATGCTCAAAAGATTGTTTTTATGCAGGGCAGTCAAGTAGCTGAAATATATCATCAAAAATTAAATATCTCATTAATTCACCATCATTCATTATCAGACATCACTTTGTGAGGGATTGCTATAAAAAGGTTTGATTTCATCTTTAACATGTCCATCCTAAAGATCAGTTGGTAGAGGTACAAACTTGAAAATTGGATTCATCTATTGTTAAAACTTGATCCTTATGATTGGAGTGCTAAACATGGATTAAAGCAAGCTTTCTTGTGTTCCATGTGTAAATAGCATAAAAATGTTTTTAGAAAAATAAAAAAATTAACCTTAAAAATAGTTTAAAATTGAATTTTTCAATAAATCCTCAAAGCACTGATGGCATTAAAACTCTGTTAAATAGTAAAATCTATCCACTGCCAAAGTGTACCCTCTGATTGTGCAAAACACTGATTTACAACAGAGGTTACATGTGGACAGATGTTATTCAACAGTTGTGTGCATCAGATGCCATGATCACTTTTTCAAATAAATGGCCTTACACCCGAAACATTTACAAGGCTATAAAAAATTTTCCAAAACAAAAGCAGAGGTTCCTGAGCAGATTTTAGCAGCTACCACTGCTCCTCAGGTATCTGCTGTTGAGCCCACTGCTCAAGGTGATCACAGCAGTAACACAACTGCTGTGAAACCCACACCTAAAACCACCAAAAAGACCAAAAAGAAATCAACCAAAAAGCCCACCAAACCTACAATAAAGGCAACTCTGGAAGATGAGATCCCAGAGCAACTGCCAGTGACAACACAAAAGTCACTAGAAACCACTGCTGCTACTTCCTCACAGCAGATGGTAGAGAGGTCTCAACCCATGCCTAAAACTCCTCTTGCTTCTTCACAAAAAGAACAGGTTGTAAGCACAGGGACGCCATCTTATGAAGCAATGGATTCACTTGAATCTAACTTCCACAGCCCTCCTCCCGGGGCAAACTCTCTTTCATCCCATATCCTCACTTCACAAATATACCACCATCAATAATAACCTTGTTGCATGCTTTGGATATAACTCAGACATAAATCAGTTCCTCTCAACCACCTATCACTGAGAGTACACTCCAACAAGTGACTGAGTCTGATGCTTATACCTCTGCTATCCCAGCAACAACTGAGGAGGTTACACCCCTTGAGTTACAAGTAATTCTTGGTGGTAGTTCAAGTGAAGCAGCTACTACAAGTGCTGAACCCACTGGTTTGCACTTGGACAGTAGTTTCATCAATAAGACTTCCTTGAAGGCAATTTCTTCACTAGGAACTCTTGTGTATCCAGTCTTCACTGGTTCACTAAAAAGTGTTTCTCATTATGAAGAAAGAAGTCCCCAGTACCAAGACAAAGGGGCAACAGTGGATGATTTTTGGGATACACTTCCTCAATCAACCACTATTACAACCACTGCTAGTGGGAAATCAGATGACCCCATTAAGTTGGGTGATGGTTTAATGTACCAAGAATTGACGGCTAGAATTGATAAACTGGATACATCTGTTGCAGAAATCAAAGACATGCTGCAACAGTTGTTGAAAGCATAAACGGTACCATCCACTGCTACACCACCTCCAACAGCTACTCCATAATCTGCTCCTACTCCAGATGAGCTGTGGAATTTGTTTCAACCCCTGCACTATCTTCGAAAGAGTTGATGATGCCAAAAAGGGGGAGAAAAATGACTCTGAGGAAAATCTTTCAGTAACTTCTGCTGAAACATATGTCAAAGAAAAGGAAAAGGGAGGTGATGAAACCCTGAAAATTCAAGCAGATGATGAAGATACACAAATGAGGATCGTTCAAAGTCAAGTCAATTCAGCTGGTCTCAAAACCACTGCTGATATTAAAAGGGTAAGGGATGAGAGCAGAGCTTTGGTTGTGAAAAGGATAGTTCTGCAAAAAGAAAAGAAGAGGTTGGTACTTCATTAAAGAAGAGTCCTGTTAGAAAAACAAGGCAATCAACCACCACAACTTCTAAAACTAAGCCAGTTACTACTCCAACCACAACTTCTGTTCCCACAAAATCACTTACACCACCAAATATACCATCACCACCAAAAACCACCTCATCACTACCATCATCCCCTGCTAAAAAGCAGAAGACAACAGATGTTACAACATCTGTTGTAATGGCAACAGTGGTTGAAACACAAGTTGTTTCAACAACTGTTAGTCAATCACCTATTTCCTTAAACACTGCTATTCAAAACACTGTACGAACTGCTGATTATCTTCAGACAAAACAAGATTCAAAAACAGATGGATGAAGAGACAAAACAGGATAAAGCAGCATAAGATTACATTATAAAAATGATTCTTCAACAAATGCTGGCTGAAAATCCTGTGTCATCAAAGGTTGCAGACTCTGCCCATGCAGTCCTTCCCAGGCCACCTTCTACAAACTCATCAGTAAATAAACCTCTCCCAAGAAACCCATTGGGTTCAAAAATACTAAAATGGATGTCTGATCAAAAGACCCATGTATTGACTTTGCTCAAATCTAATGGTGTAGTGAAGCACATATCAAGGGATAAAGCACTGGGCCTGGGTGTTGAAGATCTGCAAGATCTCCTTGAGCTTACACTTTGCAGGGATGAGGAAGACTCAAGTTCCAAGGACTTTGAAGCAGAATTTAAAAGACAAGCTAAGGAACTTCTGATGAGGTAATAAAGATCAAGAATAATGAAGGGTTTTGGCATCATCTGTTCCAGGGAGAGATTGTTGGGATTGAACCCTACCAGAGGAACAGATGATGTAAAGCCAAAACTGGATCAGGGCAGTGAATCCATAATAAGCAGCTGATTACATTAGACTTTCCCCTTGGAAGTGATTTAAAGAACATCTGATGGCCAAACCACTCTCCTGTACAACTGCCGCCTTGCAACTGCTGATCACACTAAAGTACTGATGAAGATTAAAGGCTGAAGCTCAATTTACTGACGGAATTCAAGCACTGCTGAAGAGTTAAAGCACTGCCCATTCAAGGTCTGATCACCCGTTGAAGAAAGCACTAATGCTTAGACATCAGTGGTTGACTACATCAGTGGAATGAAGAATCAGTGTTTATACATCAGTAGTTAGTATGTAATCAGTGTCTGTATGATCAGTAGTTATAGATCAGTGCTTATAAGTTGTTAGTTTGTTAGATGTCACTTTCATGGTGACGTCAGCTGAGATGCCTCAGTGGTTTGGTTTGCCTATAAATGTAACAGTACCCTGTACTGTTACATTTGATTGACTGAGCGAGTTCTTCTCCTCATGTCTAATTCTTTCATCTGGTGGGCAACCAACCTTGGGGCATCAGGCTGAGGGGGAGTTTAGTTTGTAAGCATATCTGTAATCTTTTGCTTTGATTTGTAAATCTTTTGACTCTATGAGAAGTAATTGTTTATCAAACTATTTTCTCCATTTGATTGTGTTTACAAAGTTTGTTTTCATTTCCGCTGCACTTTATATGTTTTTATATTCACAAATTGTTCAAAACATACAAACAAACAAACACAATCACAAGAGCCTCCGATCTTAACAATTGGTATCAGAGCCTGGACAGTCAAAATTCGATCTAACAATCAATTTGACATAACAGTTCGGCTCAAAATTCATTGATACTAAGGTTGGTTGTATTTAGTTGAAAAACAGATTATCGAATAAATTATGTTCAAAGTGGTTAATCAAAAACTCTGTAAATCAACCAAGATGTCATATGACACACAAATTTCACACAACAAGTGATATCATACATAAGTCACTCATAGTTTTCAGGTTTGCAAACATATCTGATAAATTATGGGATTGTTCTATACTTTCAAAAATTGATTTCAACTATTGTGTTGATATTTGTGATGTTTTCATTAAATGCTAAAGTATGAACCTCAGAATTAACAAAACCTATGTTTCATAAGACATTAGTGTTTTGACTTTCTATAAAGAGGGAATTAAAACTTTAGTAAACAAGTCTGGTGTATTGAAAAACAGATTGAAGTTCTTCAAAAGGACAAAATCAATTATGTTAAAATACATTTCAGAATATAAGGGGTCATCATAGTCCGTATCATAAGTAGTGTGAGATTGGTTGAAAACATGTGCAAACATGACTGATTCTCTCAAAACATTACTGCAAAATGATTTTGGACTAAGACTTCTCTCAAAAGGCTCCCTCTCAGTAAGTAATTCAATACTTTTCTATGAAAAGGGTAAAAAGGGAAAGAAGAAAAATTACAAAAACTCAAAAGTGTGTTTATCTCAAAACTTTTGAAATCAAAAGAAAAGAGTATAAACATAAAACATTTAAGAGTTCACAAATTGGGTTAAGAATGGTCATCATGCAACTGTGTGCATTCACTGACTCAGGGAAATTAAGGTAACAGAAGTATCACTAGTGAGTAAACTTACAAAGAGGACTAGACAAAATTTTTCAAAATCATCACATGGTAATAAGTTCTATAAAAGGACTTTCAAAACCTTTGTGAACATGTTTCCTCACATTAGCAATCAACTGACAAGGAAATGGGTACAAACAGTGGTTATTAAGTTTTCAAACCACTGACCATTCTCCCAAACTTGAGAATGATGTGATTATGATCATATAACAAGGTATAATTGAAAATATACCAGATCCTTTTGATGTAGTTTTCAGAAAAACCTTTAATTACTTTTCCTTGAAAAGGTTTTTCTCAAATAAAACAGGATATGTTGTTCTTTATTTTTCCTTAAGAATAATATATTTTGAACTCTTACTTGTTTTAGATAGTAAAAGTTTCAATCTCCTGTCAGGATGTAAAACCCTTATTTTTTGTGGTAATACTATCCTTGAAAATAGATCAAAAGGAAATGGTACATGGGTCAAGGTCATGTCAAACTCAAGATTATTTTTACAACAGATCAAGGATTGATTGCTAACAGACCTTAAAATTCTTGACTACTCATGTTTTACTCTAAGGATTAGAACACAAAATGTGTAGTCAAAGTGAAAAGGTTACCATCATCTGGGATACTCAACTACTGTCAAAATTTATCAAATGTTTAAAACAGGAAATAGATAAGTAGTAAAACCTTGAATACAAATCCCTGTAAAAATCTGCTAATATGTTAATCTTGATAATATGCATCTAAAATGTGTTTTGTCAAGGATGCTACTTTGCAGATATCTCATTATCACCATCAAAAGATGTTACTGTGTTCATCAGAGCAGCAGATGTTCAAAACTTCTGTCAAAGCTTATCCACTGTTGCACCAACAGTTGTTGACCAAAGTAGCCTTCTGAACCCTTCCACTACCATACCCCTAACCACTGTTGAGAAAAATCCAGTAAAATGGATAAAAATCATCAGTGTGCCATATCTATTCTTCAAAACCTTCCATCCTCATTTCAAACAGCTATTGGATCATCAAAAGTCACCAACAGTTGTTAGCTCAGATGACTCACATCTGCAGCCTCACCTTTTGAACACCAATGCCATTTTAAAATTCATTCATGTTTCCATTCTCTTGAAAACATCAATTGAAAGGGATTCTTATAAAAAGTTTATCCCAAAACCATTGTCTTCTTCTTGACTATCTACCATTCCATCAACATGTCATGTACCTTTGGGGCACTTAAAGACAGAAAGTTGGGTAATTGACAAGGAAGAGGAGCTTCAACAGTTCTGTGACAACAAGTTTGAAAATCTTGTGCCACAAGCCAAAGGATGAGAATCTTTTTGGCGAAAAGTGGGTCCTCGAAAACATTGCATATGTTGAAGCTTTGTTGTCAAGATGTGTGATACTCAAAAAGGGCATAAGCAGGCAATTATTGCAGAACCATTGCTCTGAAGATTACTATGAAAATACTACATGCTGAACAGCCCAAATATCGATCATCTCACAATATGTTATTGGATTTTGATATAAAATGCTCAAAAGATTGTTTTTATGCAGGGCAGTCAAGTAGCTGAAATATATCATCAAAAATTCAATATCTCATTAATTCACCATCATTCATTATCAGACATCACTTTGTGAGGGATTGCTATAAAAAGGTTTGATTTCATCTTTAACATGTCCATCCTAAAGATCAGTTGGTAGAGGTACAAACTTGAAAATTGGATTCATCTACTGTTAAAACTTGATCCTTATGATTGGAGTGCTAAACATGGATTAAAGCAAGCTTTCTTGTGTTCCATGTGTAAATAGCATAAAAATGTTTTTAGAAAAATAAAAAAATTAACCTTAAAAATAGTTTAAAATTGAATTTTTCAATAAATCCTCAAAGCACTGATGGCATTAAAACTCTGTTAAATAGTAAAATCTATCCACTGCCAAAGTGTACCCTCTGATTGTGCAAAACACTGATTTACAACAGAGGTTACATGTGGACAGATGTTATTCAACAGTTGTGTGCATCAGATGCCATGATCACTTTTTCAAATAAATGGCCTTACACCCGAAACATTTACAAGGCTATAAAAAATTTTCCAAAACAAAAGCAGAGGTTCCTGAGCAGATTTTAGCAGCTACCACTGCTCCTCAGGTATCTGCTGCTGAGCCCACTGCTCAAGGTGATCACAGCAGTAACACAACTGCTGTGAAACCCACACCTAAAACCACCAAAAAGACCAAAAAGAAATCAACCAAAAAGCCCACCAAACCTACAATAAAGGCAACTCTGGAAGATGAGATCCCAGAGCAACTGCCAGTGACAACACAAAAGTCACTAGAAACCACTGCTGCTACTTCCTCACAGCAGATGGTAGAGAGGTCTCAACCCATGCCTAAAACTCCTCTTGCTTCTTCACAAAAAGAACAGGTTGTAAGCACAGGGACGCCATCTTATGAAGCAATGGATTCACTTGAATCTAACTTCCACAGCCCTCCTCCCGGGGCAAACTCTCTTTCATCCCATATCCTCACTTCACAAATATACCACCATCAATAATAACCTTGTTGCATGCTTTGGATATAACTCAGACATAAATCAGTTCCTCTCAACCACCTATCACTGAGAGTACACTCCAACAAGTGACTGAGTCTGATGCTTATACCTCTGCTATCCCAGCAACAACTGAGGAGGTTACACCCCTTGAGTTACAAGTAATTCTTGGTGGTAGTTCAAGTGAAGCAGCTACTACAAGTGCTGAACCCACTGGTTTGCACTTGGACAGTAGTTTCATCAATAAGACTTCCTTGAAGGCAATTTCTTCACTAGGAACTCTTGTGTATCCAGTCTTCACTGGTTCACTAAAAAGTGTTTCTCATTATGAAGAAAGAAGTCCCCAGTACCAAGACAAAGGGGCAACAGTGGATGATTTTTGGGATACACTTCCTCAATCAACCACTATTACAACCACTGCTAGTGGGAAATCAGATGACCCCATTAAGTTGGGTGATGGTTTAATGTACCAAGAATTGACGGCTAGAATTGATAAACTGGATACATCTGTTGCAGAAATCAAAGACATGCTGCAACAGTTGTTGAAAGCATAAACGGTACCATCCACTGCTACACCACCTCCAACAGCTACTCCATAATCTGCTCCTATTCCAGATGAGCTGTGGAATTTGTTTCAACCCCTGCACTATCTTCGAAAGAGTTGATGATGCCAAAAAGGGGGAGAAAAATGACTCTGAGGAAAATCTTTCAGTAACTTCTGCTGAAACATATGTCAAAGAAAAGGAAAAGGGAGGTGATGAAACCCTGAAAATTCAAGCAGATGATGAAGATACACAAATAAGGATCGTTCAAAGTCAAGTCAATTCAGCTGGTCTCAAAACCACTGCTGATATTAAAAGGGTAAGGGATGAGAGCAGAGCTTTGGTTGTGAAAAGGATAGTTCTGCAAAAAGAAAATAAGAGGTTGGTACTTCATTAAAGAAGAGTCCTGTTAGAAAAACAAGGCAATCAACCACCACAACTTCTAAAACTAAGCCAGTTACTACTCCAACCACAACTTCTGTTCCCACAAAATCACTTACACCACCAAATATACCATCACCACCAAAAACCACCTCATCACTACCATCATCCCCTGCTAAAAAGCAGAAGACAACAGATGTTACAACATCTGTTGTAATGGCAACAGTGGTTGAAACACAAGTTGTTTCAACAACTGTTAGTCAATCACCTATTTCCTCAAACACTGCTATTCAAAACACTGTTCCAACTGCTGATTATCTTCAGACAAAAGAAGATTCAAAAACAGATGGATGAAGAGACAAAACAGGATAAAGCAGCAGAAGATTACATTATAAAAATGATTCTTCAACAAATGCTGGCTGAAAATCCTGTGTCATCAAAGGTTGCAGACTCTGCCCATGCAGTCCTTCCCAGGCCACCTTCTACAAACTCATCAGTAAATAAACCTCTCCCAAGAAACCCATTGGGTTCAAAAATACTAAAATGGATGTCTGATCAAAAGACCCATGTATTGACTTTGCTCAAATCTAATGGTGTAGTGAAGCACACATCAAGGGATAAAGCACTGGGCCTGGGTGTTGAAGATCTGCAAGATCTCCTTG
The DNA here is from genome assembly GCA_030545235.1 of Helianthus tuberosus. Lineage (NCBI taxonomy): Eukaryota > Viridiplantae > Streptophyta > Magnoliopsida > Asterales > Asteraceae > Helianthus > Helianthus tuberosus. The sequence continues at coordinate 122,245,922 of CM060378.1, forward strand.
AGCTTACACTTTGCAGGGATGAGGAAGACTCAAGTTCCAAGGACTTTGAAGCAGAATTTAAAAGACAAGCTAAGAAACTTCTGATGAGGTAATAAAGATCAAGAATAATGAAGGGTTTTGGCATCATCTGTTCCAGGGGGAGATTGTTGGGATTGAACCCTACCAGAGGAACAGATGATGTAAAGCCAAAACTGGATCAGGGCAGTGAATCCATAATAAGCAGCCGATTACATTAGACTTTCCCCTTGGAAGTGATTTAAAGAACATCTGATGGCCAAACCACTCTCCTGTACAACTGCCGCCTTGCAACTGCTGATCACACTAAAGTACTGATGAAGATTAAAGGCTGAAGCTCAATTTACTGACGGAATTCAAGCACTGCTGAAGAGTTAAAGCACTGCCCATTCAAGGTCTGATCACCCGTTGAAGAAAGCACTAATGCTTAGACATCAGTGGTTGACTACATCAGTGGAATGAAGAATCAGTGTTTATACATCAGTAGTTAGTATGTAATCAGTGTCTGTATGATCAGTAGTTATAGATCAGTGCTTATAAGTTGTTAGTTTGTTAGATGTCACTTTCATGGTGACGTCAGCTGAGATGCCTCAGTGGTTTGGTTTGCCTATAAATGTAACAGTACCCTGTACTGTTACATTTGATTGACTGAGCGAGTTCTTCTCCTCATGTCTAATCCTTTCATCTTGTGGGCAACCAACCTTGGGGCATCAGGCTGAGGGGGAGTTTAGTTTGTAAGCATATCTGTAATCTTTTGCTTTGATTTGTAAATATTTTGACTCTATGAGAAGTAATTGTTTATCAAACTATTTTCTCCATTTGATTGTGTTTACAAAGTTTGTTTTCATTTCCGCTGCACTTTATATGTTTTTATATTCACAAATTGTTCAAAACATAAAAACAAACACAATCACAAGAGCCTCCGATCTTAACAATTGGTATCAGAGCTTGGACAGTCAAAATTCGATCTAACAATCAATTTGACATAACAGTTCGGCTCAAAATTCATTGATACTAAGGTTGGTTGTATTTAGTTGAAAAACAGATTATCGAATAAATTATGTTCAAAGTGGTTAATCAAAAACTCTGTAAATCAACCAAGATGTCATATGACACACAAATTTCACACAACAAGTGATATCATACATAAGTCACTCATAGTTTTCAGGTTTGCAAACATATCTGATAAATTATGGGATTGTTCTATACTTTCAAAAATTGATTTCAACTATTGTGTTGATATTTGTGATGTTTTCATTAAATGCTAAAGTATGAACCTCAGAATTAACAAAACCTATGTTTCATAAGACATTAGTGTTTTGACTTTCTATAAAGAGGGAATTAAAACTTTAGTAAATAAGTCTGGTGTATTGAAAAACAGATTGAAGTTCTTCAAAAGGACAAAATCAATTATGTTAAAATACATTTCAGAATATAAGGGGTCATCATAGTCCGTATCATAAGTAGTGTGAGATTGGTTGAAAACATGTGCAAACATGACTGATTCTCTCAAAACATTACTGCAAAATGATTTTGGACTAAGACTTCTCTCAAAAGGCTCCCTCTCAGTAAGTAATTCAATACTTTTCTATGAAAAGGGTAAAAAGGGAAAGAAGAAAAATTACAAAAACTCAAAAGTGTGTTTATCTCAAAACTTTTGAAATCAAAAGAAAAGAGTATAAACATAAAACATTTAAGAGTTCACAAATTGGGTTAAGAATGGTCATCATGCAACTGTGTGCATTCACTGACTCAGGGAAATTAAGGTAACAGAAGTATCACTAGTGAGTAAACTTACAAAGAGGACTAGACAAAATTTTTCAAAATCATCACATGGTAATAAGTTCTATAAAAGGACTTTCAAAACCTTTGTGAACATGTTTCCTCACATTAGCAATCAACTGACAAGGAAATGGGTACAAACAGTGGTTATTAAGTTTTCAAACCACTGACCATTCTCCTAAACTTGAGAATGATGTGATTATGATCATATAACAAGGTATAATTGAAAATATACCAGATCCTTTTGATGTAGTTTTCAGAAAAACCTTTAATTACTTTTCCTTGAAAAGGTTTTTCTCAAAGAAAACAGGATATGTTGTTCTTTATTTTTCCTTAAGAATAATATATTTTGAACTCTTACTTGTTTTAGATAGTAAAAGTTTCAATCTCCTGTCAGGATGTAAAACCCTTATTTTTTGTGGTAATACTATCCTTGAAAATAGATCAAAAGGAAATGGTACATGGGTCAAGGTCATGCCAAACTCAAGATTATTTTTACAACAGATCAAGGATTGATTGCTAACAGACCTTAAAATTCTTGACTACTCATGTTTTACTCTAAGGATTAGAACACAAAATGTGTAGTCAAAGTGAAAAGGTTACCATCATCTGGGATACTCAACTACTGTCAAAATTTATCAAATGTTTAAAACAGGAAATAGATAAGTAGTAAAACCTTGAATACAAATCCCTGTAAAAATCTGCTAATATGTTAATCTTGATAATATGCATCTAAAATGTGTTTTGTCAAGGATGCTACTTTGCAGATATCTCATTATCACCATCGAAAGATGTTACTGTGTTCATCAGAGCAGCAGATGTTCAAAACTTCTGTCAAAGCTTATCCACTGTTGCACCAACAGTTGTTGACCAAAGTAGCCTTCTGAACCCTTCCACTACCATACCCCTAACCACTGTTGAGAAAAATCCAGTAGAATGGATAAAAATCATCAGTGTGCCATATCTATTCTTCAAAACCTTCCATCCTCATTTCAAACAGCTATTGGATCATCAAAAGTCACCAACAGTTGTTAGCTCAGATGACTCACATCTGCAGCCTCACCTTTTGAACACCAATGCCATTTTAAAATTCATTCATGTTTCCATTCTCTTGACAACATCAATTGAAAGGGATTCTTATAAAAAGTTTATCCCAAAACCATTGTCTTCTTCTTGACTATCTACCATTCCATCAACATGTCATATACCTTTGGGGCACTTAAAGACAGAAAGTTGGGTAATTGACAAGGAAGAGGAGCTTCAACAGTTCAGTGACAACAAGTTTGAAAATCTTGTGCCACAAGCCAAAGGATGAGAATCTTTTTGGCGAAAAGTGGGTCCTCGAAAACATTGCATATGTTGAAGCTTTGTTGTCAAGATATGTGATACTCAAAAAGGGCATAAGCAGGCAATTATTGCAGAACCACTGCTCTGAAGATTACTATGAAAATACTACATGCTGAACAGCCCAAATATCGATCATCTCACAATATGTTATTGGATTTTGATATAAAATGCTCAAAAGATTGTTTTTATGCAGGGCAGTCAAGTAGCTGAAATATATCATCAAAAATTCAATATCTCATTAATTCACCATCATTCATTATCAGACATCACTTTGTGAGGGATTGCTATAAAAAAGTTTGATTTCATCTTTAACATGTCCATCCTAAAGATCAGTTGGTAGAGGTACAAACTTGAAAATTGGATTCATCTACTGTTAAAACTTGATCCTTATGATTGGAGTGCTAAACATGGATTAAAGCAAGCTTTCTTGTGTTCCATGTGTAAATAGCATAAAAATGTTTTTAGAAAAATAAAAAAATTAACCTTAAAAATAGTTTAAAATTGAATTTTTCAATAAATCCTCAAAGCACTGATGGCATTAAAACTCTGTTAAATAGTAAAATCTATCCACTGCCAAAGTGTACCCTCTGATTGTGCAAAACACTGATTTACAACAGAGGTTACATGTGGACAGATGTTATTCAACAGTTGTGTGCATTAGATGCCATGATCACTTTTTCAAATAAATGGCCTTACACCCGAAACATTTACAAGGCTATAAAAAATTTTCCAAAACAAAAGCAGAGGTTCCTGAGCAGATTTTAGTAGCTACCACTGCTCCTCAGGTATCTGCTGTTGAGCCCACTGCTCAAGGTGATCACAGCAGTAACACAACTGTTGTGAAACCCACACCTAAAACCACCAAAAAGACCAAAAAGAAATCAACCAAAAAGCCCACCAAACCTACAATAAAGGCAACTCTGGAAGATGAGATCCCAGAGCAACTGCCAGTGACAACACAAAAGTCACTAGAAACCACTGCTGCTACTTCCTCACAGCAGATGGTAGAGAGGTCTCAACCCATGCCTAAAACTCCTCTTGCTTCTTCACAAAAAGAACAGGTTGTAAGCACAGGGACACCATCTTATGAAGCAATGGATTCACTTGAATCTAACTTCCACAGCCCTCCTCCCGGGGCAAACTCTCTTTCATCCCATATCCTCACTTCACAAATATACCACCATCAATAATAACCTTGTTGCATGCTTTGGATATAACTCATACATAAATCAGTTCCTCTCAACCACCTATCACTGAGAGTACACTCCAACAAGTGACTGAGTCTGATGCTTATACCTCTGCTATCCCAGCAACAACTGAGGAGGTTACACCCCTTGAGTTACAAGTAATTCTTGGTGGTAGTTCAAGTGAAGCAGCTACTACAAGTGCTGAACCCACTGGTTTGCACTTGGACAGTAGTTTCATCAATAAGACTTCCTTGAAGGCAATTTCTTCACTAGGAACTCTTGTGTATCCAGTCTTCACTGGTTCACTAAAAAGTGTTTCTCATTATGAAGAAAGAAGTCCCCAGTACCAAGACAAAGGGGCAACAGTGGATGATTTTTGGGATACACTTCCTCAATCAACCACTATTACAACCACTGCTAGTGGGAAATCAGATGACCCCATTAAGTTGGGTGATGGTTTAATGTACCAAGAATTGACGGCTAGAATTGATAAACTGGATACATCTGTTGCAGAAATCAAAGACATGCTGCAACAGTTATTGAAAGCATAAACGGTACCATCTACTGCTACACCACCTCCAACAGCTACTCCATAATCTGCTCCTACTCCAGATGAGCTGTGGAATTTGTTTCAACCCCTGCACTATCTTCGAAAGAGTTGATGATGCCAAAAAGGGGGAGAAAAATGACTCTGAGGAAAATCTTTCAGTAACTTCTGCTGAAACATATGTCAAAGAAAAGGAAAAGGGAGGTGATGAAACCCTGAAAATTCAAGCAGATGATGAAGATACACAAATGAGGATCGTTCAAAGTCAAGTCAATTCAGCTGGTCTCAAAACCACTGCTGATATTAAAAGGGTAAGGGATGAGAGCAGAGCTTTGGTTGTGAAAAGGATAGTTCTGCAAAAAGAAAAGAAGAGGTTGGTACTTCATTAAAGAAGAGTCCTGTTAGAAAAACAAGGCAATCAACCACCACAACTTCTAAAACTAAGCCAGTTACTACTCCAACCACAACTTCTGTTCCCACAAAATCACTTACACCACCAAATATACCATCACCACCAAAAACCACCTCATCACTACCATCATCCCCTGCTAAAAAGCAGAAGACAACAGATGTTACAACATCTGTTGTAATGGCAACAGTGGTTGAAACACAAGTTGTTTCAACAACTGTTAGTCAATCACCTATTTCCTCAAACACTGCTATTCAAAACACTGTTCCAACTGCTGATTATCTTCAGACAAAAGAAGATTCAAAAACAGATGGATGAAGAGACAAAACAGGATAAAGCAGCAGAAGATTACATTATAAAAATGATTCTTCAACAAATGCTGGCTGAAAATCCTGTGTCATCAAAGGTTGCAGACTCTGCCCATGCAGTCCTTCCCAGGCCACCTTCTACAAACTCATCAGTAAATAAACCTCTCCCAAGAAACCCATTGGGTTCAAAAATACTAAAATGGATGTCTGATCAAAAGACCCATGTATTGACTTTGCTCAAATCTAATGGTGTAGTGAAGCACATATCAAGGGATAAAGCACTGGGCCTGGGTGTTGAAGATCTGCAAGATCTCCTTGAGCTTACACTTTGCAGGGATGAGGAAGACTCAAGTTCCAAGGACTTTGAAGCAGAATTTAAAAGACAAGCTAAGGAACTTCTGATGAGGTAATAAAGATCAAGAATAATGAAGGGTTTTGGCATCATCTGTTCCAGGGGGAGATTGTTGGGATTGAACCCTACCAGAGGAACAGATGATGTAAAGCCAAAACTGGATCAGGGCAGTGAATCCATAATAAGCAGCCGATTACATTAGACTTTCCCCTTGGAAGTGATTTAAAGAACATCTGATGGCCAAACCACTCTCCTGTACAACTGCCGCCTTGCAACTGCTGATCACACTAAAGTACTGATGAAGATTAAAGGCTGAAGCTCAATTTACTGACGGAATTCAAGCACTGCTGAAGAGTTAAAGCACTGCCCATTCAAGGTCTGATCACCCGTTGAAGAAAGCACTAATGCTTAGACATCAGTGGTTGACTACATCAGTGGAATGAAGAATCAGTGTTTATACATCAGTAGTTAGTATGTAATCAGTGTCTGTATGATCAGTAGTTATAGATCAGTGCTTATAAGTTGTTAGTTTGTTAGATGTCACTTTCATGGTGACGTCAGCTGAGATGCCTCAGTGGTTTGGTTTGCCTATAAATGTAACAGTACCCTGTACTGTTACATTTGATTGACTGAGCGAGTTCTTCTCCTCATGTCTAATCCTTTCATCTTGTGGGCAACCAACCTTGGGGCATCAGGCTGAGGGGGAGTTTAGTTTGTAAGCATATCTGTAATCTTTTGCTTTGATTTGTAAATCTTTTGACTCTATGAGAAGTAATTGTTTATCAAACTATTTTCTCCATTTGATTGTGTTTACAAAGTTTGTTTTCATTTCCGCTGCACTTTATATGTTTTTATATTCACAAATTGTTCAAAACATACAAACAAACACAATCACAAGAGCCTCCGATCTTAACAGAGTTAGGCGCGGTGGTGTTTGCATTAAAAATCTGGCGACATTACTTGTATGGCACACGATGCACAATCTTTACTGATCACAAGAGCTTATAGCATATATTCGATCAGAAAGAGCTTGACATGAGAAAAAGACGATGGGTAGAGTTGTTAAATGATTATGATTGTGAAATCAAGTATCACCCAGGGAAGGCGAATGTGGTCGCCAATGCTTGAGTTGGAAAGAAAGAATCAAGCCTATAAGGGTTCGAGCTTTGGAAATGATTATTTAGACAGACCTCTTGTTGCGCATTCGTGCTGCGCAGAGAGAAGCTCTTAAGAAGGAAAATCTTGTGAATGAATATCTCCGTGGGATGGAGAAACATTTGGTGCCCAAGGAGGATGGAACATTGTGTTTCTTGGGAAGAATTTAGGTTCCCCTCTTTGGAGGTCTTAGAGACGTGATTTTTTATGAAGCTCACAAGTCAAGGTACTCGATCCATCCAGGATCGGATAAAATGTACCAAGATTTAAAGGATTTTTAATGGTGGCCGAGATTAAAAGGCGATGTTGCAACATATGTTGGCAAATGTTTGACTTGCACCAAGGTGAAGGCCGAATATCAGAAGCCTTCAGGTCTTCTGCAGCAACCTGAAATACCCACGTGGAAATGGGAGCAGATTTCGATGGATTTTATAACGAAGTTACCAAAGACGCCCAGAGGTCATGATACGATTTGGGTGATCGTAGAACGTCTTACGAAATCTGCACACTTTTTACCGATCAGAGAGAAGGATAACACAAGCAAGCTGGCCGAACTATACCTTAGAGAGATAGTTGCATGACATGGAGTGCCTCTCTCGATCATTTCTGACAGAGACGGAAGATTTGTGTCAAGGATTTGACAATCCTTCCAAGAGTCCTTTGGTTTTCAGTTGAATCTGAGTACTGCATTTCACCCACAAACAGATGGCCAGAGCGAGCGAACGATTCAAACGTTGGAAGACATGTTACGAGCTTGCGTGATGGATTTGGGTGGTAGGTGGGACACTCACTTACCCTTGGTAGAATTCTCGTACAACAACAGCTACCATGCGAGTATCCAAGCTGCACCATTTGAAGCTCTCTATGGACGAAAGTGTCGATCACCGTTATGCTGGGCAGACGCGGGTGATAGACAGCTTGTTGGGCCTGAATTGGTTCAAGAGACGACCAACAAGATTATACAGATCCGAGAGCGCATAAAGGCGGCTCGTGATCGACAAAAGATTTACGCGGACCAAAGGAGGAAACCTTTGGAGTTTGAGGTAGGAGATATGGTTTTGTTAAAGGTTTCACCCTGGAAGGCTGTAGCACGCTTTGGGAAGCGTGGGAAGTTGAACCCAAGATACATTGGTCCATTCAAAATCCTGGAGAGGATTGGTCTTGTAGCTTACAAGTTGGATCTACCCGCAGAACTGAACGGCGTTCATGATACATTCCATGTATCTAATTTGAAAAAGAGTCCAACTCAGGAAACAGTTGTCATTCCTGCAGACGAAGTTCATATTGACGACACACTCCACTTTAGTAAAGAACCTGTTGAGGTTAATGATTGGAAGGTTAACAAAACACGTAGGAGTAGTGTCAAACTCGTCAAGGTTCGTTGGAATGCGCGACACGGCCAAGAGTTCACTTGGGAGCGTGAGGATCGCATGAAAGCAAAATATCCGCACTTGTTCCCCAACACCCCTGCAGCTAGTAGCAGAACTTAAATTTCGGGATGAAATTTTCTTAACAGGGGGAGAATGTGACAACCCTCATAAATCCACGTATCCGTACAATTAATTAATTATAATTAATGCTTAATGACTGTGCTGAATTACAACTGATGACTTAAACTGCTTTCTGATTTCTGTATCATACATACATGTGCATCACATTTCATATTGTCACATCATTTTTACATACTAACCTTTAGTGACATAAATGATGCACAACGCACAGCTAGCACAGTTAGCGGATAACTCAGAAAAATGCTGACGATGTCAGTACATAGACAAACAGTAGTTTGAGACCCTGTATGGGCCAGAGACTAAGTTCCACACTAGTATGGTGTGTAGGGAAGTAAGGGCCACAAAACTGCTTCACTAGGTGATAGTTTAAGTGTCGGAAAGTGCCTAAAACTCACATTAAGTGCAGAATTCTGCACATTTAAGCAAAATTCAGCATTTTAATACACTAGTAACAAGCAAAAATATGGCAAAATGGTCCTGAATACCTTCCTAAGTGTCGGGAATTAAAAGTGTCACAAAAGGGTACTTAAAGATCACTAAACGGAATAACTTGATACTTTAACGAACTGGTATCTAACCGAACAACCGGACATTACCCGGAACACCAAAATTTTACTAGAAGCATTGTTTTAATGTTTCTGAGCTAGTATGATCCCCGAACATCATAACCCCCATTAAAAATATCTAGTAAATAACACTTGTAACTAAACACCTGGATTTGAACCTTAATCCAACTTATCATTCAAATTTACACTTGGACCCCCTCCCCCCTTGTATTTACGGTCACAAGAAGTGGCCCCACCCCTCAAATCTTCTCTTGATTCCCTAGATCACATTTAATCTTGCTTAGATTTAGTGGAAGATCATGTTGGTACTATTAGAAACATATGAACCAATGGGTAATACTCAAAGTTTAGATTATAAGAGAACATGTTGGATCATAAACACTTCATCTTCATCACTTCATCTCTCTCCCTCTCCTCCTCTCCCTCTCGGCCGAACCCCCATCCAAACACCACCATTATTTTCATTTCAAGTTCATTCAATCCAAGACCATCCATGGGTGTAAGAAGGTGTCTAACGAAGTGTGAAGCTTGTGGATCATCAATGACCCCTTTTGCTTGCTTTTATCCACCATCTTTGTCACCTTCATCTTCAAGAGTTCATCCCTAGCCTTTGTGCTAGTTGTAAGACTCTCATAACCTTTGTTGCTTCTAAAATTAGTTGGTTAAAAGATATAGTATGTTGTTAATCACAAGAACACTAAAGAACATAATCTTGAATCTTGAATATAAGCTTGATATATGGGTGAAACTATGTTGTTTAGTGTATGAATGATACTTGATCGTTATTTTCTTGAGATTATGATGTTGATCATCATAAGGAGCTTGCAAGATTGTGATTAAACACATGATCTAGCAAGTGAGAGGATGATTATGTGATGAAAAGAGATGATAATCCTCATGTGCAAGCATGAACTTGAAAATAAAATGATTTCTTGAAAATTGATAATCAAGTGAGTTGATAAACTTATAGATCTAAGATTTATGAATGGTTTTTCTAAAAGAACCAAGTTCAAAATATGATTTTTTTAGAAGATCTTGGTTCTTACTTAAACCTACACAATTTTTGGTGGTAAAACAAGTGTAGAAACACTAGAGAAACAAGAAGATCCATAAAGAAACGTTTTTGTAAAATATGTTTACAAGTTGTAAACACCTAAAACTTTCAAGAATGAAGTTTATAAAGAAGTATTTGGATGGTAACTAAACCTACTAAACACACTACCAAGTTCCTACAAGTTTTTAATAAAAGTTCAAGTTCATGTTGTAGTGCAAATAACATTGTTCTTGCACTTGGTAAATGTAAGTTGTTTAGGGATTGATTGTTGATTGTTTGTGATGATTTTTGAAAAGAAAATGATATGCTTTAATAGCATGGACACCTCCGTTTTTAGGGGAAACTATGGCGAAATTTTCTAAAAATATAAACACTTAGAAAAATATTTTCTAATAAATATTTACAAGTGTGTTTTAACTATGATTTTCAATATAAACCTTGCCATAGATTTTGTTACAAAAATACAAGTATCGGAGGTTGGTTTTTATAAACAAAAATGGATAAATATGTATTTAGAATATATATTTACATTAATAACACATTGTGTGTGATTATTTGTATACTTTGTGAAATAGTTATATTATTTTAGGGTAAAATAATATAACTTAACATAATACCAAGAATTTACAATCCAAAATATTACCAAAAATCACAAGGACTAAATATATAAGTTACACACTTAATATTGTGATATCAAACGCAAGAGCGTAACTTACAAAATATTCCGGAGAATACCGTTACAAATATATTTTTGGTAAATATTATTTTTGGATACAAGAAATGAAAATATGATTTTTGTGAATATTACAAAGTGATATCATATTTCGGACAAGGAGAAAATATATTATTTTTGGGAAGTAAAAATATATTTTCCTAGAGTATTTAGAAGATATATGATTTTTGGGAAAAATATATTTTCTGGACAATACATTATTTTGGATAAAAATAAGTTTAAATATATTTTCTAAGTGAGACTTAAAAATATATTATTTTGGAACTAAAAAATACAAAAATACAAATATACATGTATGAGATACCCCCATCCTTGGGAAGGAAATACTTGAGAAGTATTATTACAAAAGTATTTCTTAAACAATTATTCCAAAAACTAAATATAATTTAAAGTTAAAATGATTATTATTTTAACAAGTAATTATAACTTGGAATAATGTTGGGAACATAAGAAACATAACTCGAAAAAGTTAAACTCTAAGCCAAGGCACGACCCGTTAGTCTAATAGACCCTAGCACGTTGTAGGTAGTCGGGTTTGCTGAAGAGATTTTGGGTTACGATTCTGAAGACGCAATACTGTGAGTTCATGTCCCCTTTTTCTTATAATTGTTTTCAGTTTTATACTACGGGGGTGAAATACATGTTACAATTATTACAAACGTTTTATACATGGTATGGTTAGCTAAGGAGGGTTACTGCTAGATCATGTGAAAGGTGGGTATAACACTTAAGGCCAATAATCCTCGTCATAGGACCGAGGGATATGAGTGATAGATCTATTTGGGTGTAGTGAAGCCCACACCCATGGGGACCAGGGTGGTCCATAGGGTGACTATGTCTTCCAGCCGGAGGCCCGGTACAAATATGCTAGGTTTGAGTCTTTCTGCACCATTTCACACATACCAATCGCCTTGCAAACCATTGGTGATCTATTTTTCCTTATTGCTACATACCAGGGACATACAGACATACTTTAAAGGTTTATTCATACACATACACATGAACTCGCTCAACTTTTGTTGATGTTTTTTTAAACTACATGTATTTCAGGGAACTAAGTGGATCTGGCAGGTGTGTGCATGTTTTCAAGCTGCGTTTAAATAAAATATGTCATCCAAGTCTTTAGAGTTTAGGAGATGTGTCTTACTCCTGGACGAGATACATGGTTCTAAGCTCGGGTTTGCGTAAGGTCTTTTGTCGAGTCATAGTGAACTCCTTCAAACATGTTATGGTTTGTAACTTAAACTTGGTGTCGATGTTTCAAACAAGTGTGTTGTGATATTTTCAAACTTAATTTATATGGATGAATATCTTATGGTTTTATCATATAGCATTGTTATGATTGAATGCTATGGTATTAAGAGGTCACACCAATAACCATGCTTCCGCAAAAGTCAGGGTGTGACATTTAATGTAATACTTTTGATTTTTAATCTTTTCGCACTTTTTATTTGGTTTTGTATTAATGACTTTAATAACTAGTTTCTTATGTTGAAGGTGAAACTTCCTTATCATTTGTCTGTGGTGTCTTGGCATTACTTTACTGTCTATATAAAGTAAAAGATTTTCACCATTCATATCTCTATGGTCTATATTGAGATATGTTGGCTACCTGGTCGGGGGTTAAGGGAATGGTTTGGTAAGGTTCTTGCCTTGTTCAGTGTATAGATCCTGCAAGGACCTGGGTCAAGCTTACTAGGATTTCCTTCAATACCCACTGGTATTGGATGGTGGGGGTGCGAATGCCTTGACACCCTCATATGTAAACTACTATTAATACATTACATCGGCTACTTGGGATTGTATCCCTGCTGACTCAAACCACTTAGCCGAGGGTAACGTCGCCTTCAAAAGAGGGGCCTACCACTTTACGCATTAATAACTTAATTAATTATCTTTCAATATTCCTACCCTTTGGGATTGTATCCTTGCTGACTCAAACCACTGGGTTGAGTGTAATGTCACATTCAAAAGAGGGGCCTACTACTATAACTAAGATAATCTCATAAAAAGTGCAAAAGTGCGGAAATCATCAAAGGTTACATTAAAGGCGAGTTGAATCCAAGTGATTCAACTTGTCTATCTGTTTTTCTTTTATTTTATTTTTCAGCATTTTTAGTTTTTATTTTCATGTTTAAAACCTTTTCTAAAATTTTGCTTTGATTAGACGTTGAGGATAAACTTGTACTAAAAGCTCTTGTGTCCTTGGACGACCTCGGTATCTTACCAACGCTATGCTACGCTCACGATAGGTGCACTTGCCCATGTGTGTGTTTAGTGTTAGTCGAATATCGTGTTTTATAAATTTAAAACTTGACTAATGTGTTAAAAAGGGCTTAAAATATTAATAAAAATATATCACACCTAACACACACCACATAGCCAAATAAAAAGTTGCCAAAGATTGGAAATCATAAAAGAAAATACATAAAAGATATGTCTTCACCAAGTGATGTAAGAGTTTAGCCAAGCATGGCTTTTGTTTGACAAAGACTCTTACTATCAATCTTGGATCCCGAGACTACACACACACTCTAAAAGATGGAAAATGGATGATGGTGTTGTAGTGGTAGTGGAGTGGTGGCAAGTGAGAGAGAAGTGGTTTAACAAGGGATGGTTTGGAATGGAACCAAGCACATCTATTTATAGCTGAAATCAGAAGCTCCACAATGGCCTGTTCCTGCATGGCACGGCCCCATGGTCATCTCTCTCTCTCTCTCTCTCTCTCTCTTCCTCATTAACTGCTTTTCAGGTCTTGTACTAACACGGCCTCATGTGTCAATGGCACAGCCCGTGGCCAAAGTACTTGTTGTACTATCGCAGATTCTGAAAATCTTTGAGTTGACCATGCCCCGTGTTGGCTTAGCATGGCCCCGTGTTGGCTGCCAGTTTTGTCCTTTGCCGTCGTCTTTTCTTCGACACAGCATCCACCTTCTGACACGGCCCGTGTCTGGTGGACACGGCCCCGTGTCAATGTAACACCTTGTAAAATCACGTCCAATTATGTGTTGACACGTGTACTAAACCCTAATGAAGTCAAACGTTCACTATTAGGGACTAATTTTGTGAAAAATCAAAAACTTTGAATGTAGAAGGACTGAAAGTGTCAACATGCTTAAACTAAGCCTCCGAATGACCTTACACAATTTTCATATTCACAACAGAGCTACTTGTCGGTCGAGAGGAGCCGATTGTGTAATTATTTGAAAGTTTGCACGTCGTAGGGTTAAAAGCGTCAACATGTTTAATTATAACTCTGAGTGACCTTTTAACGAACCCGAAGCATCATGATGTTTGTTAATACTCTTGAGAATGCATAATATGGATAACATAGGGCTTCGACGCAATAAAATGATGATGCGCGTAAATTTGCGCGTTAAAGGGACCAAAAGCGTAAACATCTAAAACTACACCTTAGAATGACCATTCAAATGAACTAGAGCGTCGTAATATCTGGTCATACCCTCGGGAGTGTCTAATACTGGCCATATAAGATTTTTATGCCATTTCGCGATAATGCACACAAGTTCGCAATTAAGGGCTTAAAAGCATCAATGCGCGAACCTACACTTTAGGGTGATCTTTTAAAAGAACCAGAAACTCCGTTATGCTCAGCCATACCCCCGGATGTGCCTAACATGATCCGTTTAAGGCTTAGACGCCATAGAACGATGATACGCATAAATTTGTGCGCCAAAAGGACTAAAAGAAACAACTAGCGAAACTACGCCTTTGAGGGGCCTTTTGAAAGAAACAGAATCTTTGTAATGATCAGCTAAACTCCCGAGTGTGCCTAAGGTTGGCCGTATGAGGTTTCATAACTGATATTAACATTAAACATATGAAACAAGAACATAAGGTACCTAATATGTCAAAAATGAAACTTAAATTAAGCATAAAAGATGGCAGGGACTAAAACTGCCAAAGCAGAAACATGTTTGCTGGATCAAGCTAGCCTCGCGGGCCGCGAGCCCAATGGGCCTGCCCCTTCACGGGCCGCCAAGATAGTAACAGCAGCAGCTGGTTTGTTGTTGTTGTTGTTGTTGTTTTATTATGAAGCCCACACATACACAAACCATTTTTCTAAAACCTTGGGTTGTATACTGATTTTTAACAGCTGTAGAGACACTTGTAACAATCTTATGATGATACTAAACACAAGGCAAGATCATGTTTAACTCCGAAAACAATAAATAGGCTTCAACTTTCATTTTCAAACTTGCACTTTCATTCCATCCTACCTATTTCTCTCATCATGGAAGCTCCTAAATTAATTGAGAGCATCATCTGAGTTCTTTTCAGTCCCTAGGACCATATGTAAGTGTCATTTCATGACTAGTTCATTTTAATTGGCTCTTAAAGCCGAAAAGTCAAGCATTTACGGTAAAACACTTTGACTTTTAGTTAAACCGTAAACGGTCAAGCCATTGTTCGCAACGAACATGGATACATGATCGTAATTAGGTAGGTGTTAAACCCTCAAAAGGACACCTCCTAAGAATCACGTTTGCTTGGTCAATTGACGAGTCAACGTAATATTGTTTTAAAAAGTCAACGGGTCAGTTTTTGAAAGAATTGCGATATGAGTTTAGAAATATTCTAAAATACGTTTTATCACTTAAACAACTTGGTAATAATTATTAGAACATTTGTAAACATGTTCGGCTCGTCAATTCCAGTTTTAGGGTCGGTTCGCAACCGAAAGTCGCGAAGTTTGACTTTTGCGTTGACTTTCGATTACGAACCAAATTAGATTAGTTTGCTACTGATTTTAGGCTCCGTTATGATCGTAATATAATGTAGCATAACTCTATAAGGTTATATTACAGGATCATAGTAGAAATCTGAGTTTTTGCGCATGTTCCATTAATTTGCTGTACTTTGACTATTATGCCCTTTTTAGCATAAATAAGGTTTTAGACACCAATAAGATGTCAAAAAAATTAGTTACTGATATGTTAACATGTTTAACATATTTTGATGTTATGAACCTGATCATAAACTGAGTTTTTGCGAAATATCGTAATTTATGCGTTAAATTGACCAAAATGTCCTTTTTACGCATAGATCGGTTTTAAGCATAATTTTTCATACCAAACTCATTGCCTACTGATGTAATATCATAATTAGGATAATTTGGGATGTTCATTCAGTTTACAAACCGAGTTTACGCATACGTTCTTGAATTACGTCCTTAAATGACGATAATGCCCTTTTTGCACCTAAAATTGTTGAAAAGCGTAATTTTCTAACAAAACCTTTTTACTACTGATATGTTATATTAATTAACATAGTTGGGTCATATAGACCTGGTTATAACATCAGTTTTCCTTAAAGATCGCACATATCGCCATTTAATGATTTTAACGCCGTTCCGGCGCGTAGTATGGTTTTAAACCATAACTACCAAGCAAGACTTGTTACCTACTGATTTTATAAATCATTTTAAATATTTTTTTTACAGTATGTATATGATGTAAACTCGGATTCCCAAATTAGCCTTCCAAACTATGTGTGAAATTACCAAAATGCCCCTACGGAGCATAGTTTGGTTTTAAACTATAAAACACACATATGTTTGATAACCTACTGATATTATATCATAAATAAAATATTTTCAAAGAATGATTATGGTTGTAACATCATATTGTACGTAAGTTTCTTTTATACATCGTAAAATGACCGAAACGCCCTTATGAGGCATAGTTTGATTTTAAAACCTTAAAGGGCATACAAGTTGATATCCTACTGATATTTTAACTTGTTTAAAGTATATTGGCATATGCAACTTGTCCATGACTCATCAGGTTACTCGTTATCGCTTATACGCGTACGACTAGGCTTACGTAACTAGTTTACGTAAGTTTACCGAAACGAGTTAAACCTTATCATTTCTACTACAAAATCCTGAATATATTTAGTTTACCCATATTATACAAGTATTCATACTTGTTGGGTCGAAATTACATTCTATTCCGGTCATCGCTTAATCTAGCGTTTTATACCGTAAATCGTTCTTTAAACTAACCGGTCTAAGTTTACAACTTAAATAAAACCCGTTAGTAATCTAATAGGTTAATAAAACCTTCATTCCAGATTAGGAGCCCCGGTAAAAGCTACTTGCACTAGTTTGAGTACATTATACGGCTGAGTAGATAAATCTTGCATTTAAAAGCTCAGGTAAATACCTTTAACTTATTTTCCATTATACGGGCTTGGGATAGGGTAAACTATTATCGCTTGGTCGGGTATGGAATCTTTAATCGAATAGTGGTTAATTCATTGACATAACCTGCTTTATTCTGTTTTGTTTGATATATAAACTTTTGGGGGTTAATATAACCGTGTCCTTGATATCGTCGGCTCATTTAAATGCAAATGGCCACGACCTAAGCACGGGGTGTAGGCATACACCTGTCAGTTGCGATATGGTTTCTTTTCCCCAAAAAGGGAATTAAGATATAAGATATACCCACTTGTTGAGGATAACTCGCCTTGGGATTATAATGGTGGTGTGTCTATTAATCATGTCTCGGCTTCTATCCCGGGCACTGAACGTACGACAAACATATAAATCTGTATACAAGATTATTTTATATAATTATCCCAAGTTATAAAAGATTTTATGCCTTGTACATCCAAACCATTTTTATAAATGTTTTTCAAATGAGTCGGTTAATTGTATTTACAAGTGTAAACTGACGTATTTTCAAAAGACTAAGTGACAGGTACTACTCGTAATTGGCTGGAAGCTTCTGGGTGATGAATAGCGAATCTTGCAAGTTCGTATTGCCTTAAGTCTATTGAACATGTTTTGTATTATATTTAGATCCGCCTGTCGATCTTTTCTTTGCAACCGTCTGTATATTCTTTTATTCGTACTTTACACTTTCGGTTTGTAATAATAATTTCTACCAAGATTTCTGTTGTGCTATAAACTGTGTATATTTGACAATGATGATATCAACTACGTCAAGATACTCCCCACTGGGCCCACAGTAGCATATTCCTTAGACCTTCCGAGTCTAGAACTAACAACAGGAATGCTCTCATCCCTATTAAGTAAACATTGTTTTCGATTTTATGTGTTTTAAATATGTCGCCAAGCAAAGAAGTTGTTGATGGAGATTTTTCCCGACCGAAGCCAAGAAATGCCAAGCTTCATACCATGGCTAGGATAAGCGTGTGATCGGTTGAAGGAAAGGCCTTTATGGACCTATTCCCAAAACCAAACCTATTTAAACGTTAAACCAGACTTTGGAGTCCATACCGGAGGTCCCTGAGGCTCAAATCTTGAAGTCTGTATTAGTGGAATCCATACCAGGAGATCCCTGAGGCTACCATATTGAAGATAATACATGTGGATGCTATTAATCCCTATTTCCTATTTCCAAAAATTGAAATTCCAGACTTGGAATATAACGGTCTAAACCCAATCCGTGATCCATGTCATTTCTTTAACTATTGAGTCTTTAGATTCTACTTCTGCAACGGATCCCGATTTGAAATGTTTTCTTTATTCACTAAGATCTTCAGTGTCGCTACCGCGTACGATAAATAAAGAAGAGAAACAATCGGAATAAAGCAAGGAAGACATTAGAGAACTCTTCTTCTATTATATTTCATTTTCCTTTAAGTCCCTGTATGGGCATTTGATTATTGTAGTCCTTTGTGGACGTATTATTTCATCATAGTCCTTGTAGACTTACCTCTTTTGATAAGACTCCATATATACATCTGTTTATCATAATCCCTTTGAGGAAATTATATTTCAAAATAGTCCCCTCGTGGACATTATATTACAACATAGTCCCGCCGTGTATGTTATATTACAATATAGTCTTTTCCTGGACGTTATATTTTTATATAGTCCTTTCATGGGCATTACCTATCAGAATAGTCCTTTCATGAACATCATACTTCCTTGTAGTCCTTTTATGGACATGTCATTTCATTAAAATCTTTTTGGTCAACATGTTATTTCACTAAAATTCTTTTATAGACATGTTATTTCATTAAAGTCCTCTGACAAATATAATAATTCATCATAATCCTTTGAGGACATATTGTTTCACTATAATCCCAATGTTAACATAACTTATAGTCCCTATATGGACTTATATTTTCCTTTCTGTTCCCGCGTGGACTATTATTACTTTGAAGTCCCTATAAGGACCTATCTCTTCTGTATAGTCCCTGCATGGAAATTGGTTTATCATAATCCTTAGTGGACATATTTTTTTGACTTAAGTCCCTGAGAGGACATCTGATTAGCAAGGTCCCATTTGTGGACATGACATTTTAATACAGTCCTTTCATGGACGTGTTATTTCATTAAAATCCCTTTATGGATAAGCTATTTCGAAATAGTCCCTTCATGGACACAAGATTTCATTATAGTCCCTTGGTGGACATGTTACTTCATTATACATCCTTCATAGATATGACATTTTATTAGTCCCTTAATGGGCAAATT
Source organism: Helianthus tuberosus (assembly GCA_030545235.1). NCBI lineage: Eukaryota > Viridiplantae > Streptophyta > Magnoliopsida > Asterales > Asteraceae > Helianthus > Helianthus tuberosus. The sequence continues at coordinate 122,265,364 of CM060378.1, forward strand.
ATTTTAATATAATCTCTATATGAACTTATAATATCTGATAGTCCTTATACGGACTTATGTTTTCCTTTTAGTCCTCTGTGGACAAATAAGATATTAAGAGTCCTGATAGAGGCACTATTGTAAATTTCCTAATGATTTATGGGAAGCTTTGAAAATTTTGTATAGGTATTCATTTCGTCCATTATCAAACAATAGAATCAATTTTATTCGAACTTTATCGATCTGCTAAATAATTTCAAAAGATCTTCTTAATGGTATAACCTAGCCAATATGTCAATACATACATGCTATGATGGTAAAACCCTCTTAAGACAGTTAATCCTTGTTAACATTTAAGAACATGTTAACACTCCTGGCAGTGTGACTTGAGAAACCACACCAGCCGTCAAGGTATTTGGACTATGTCCAAGCCTTAAAGCCTATATGATCGAATTAGATCATGGCAAGTATCATCCATGTGATGATCAAAATATAAACATCCGTTAGTGATGAAGTGCCTACGGGCTAAACTTGTTGTCCAATAAGACAACGACAGTGGTGGTCTATGACCCCCTGTCTAAAACTGTTGGACTATGTCCAAGTCTCATAGTTTAAAAGATCAATATGATCAAGACAAATATCATCTAATACGATGATCACATTATTTAACATCCTTTAGTGATGTTTCGCCTACGGGCTATATACTATATTGTCCATTAGTGACATTGACAAATGTGACCGTTATGGTTTACCGTCCAAGGTGATGGGCAATGCCCAAGCCTTATAGTCTATAAGATCAATAAGATCATGACTAATATCCTCAGTTACGATAATTGTGTATATATATATGTATAAACATCCATTATTGATGTCCATTGATTTGCCTATGGCAAAATAAATCATATTTCAAAGCAATGACAGATGTAGTCTATGGTTCTCTGCCCAAAGGTGAAGAACTATGTTCAAACCTTAAAATCCCTGATCAAATAAGATTGCGACTTATACATTTAAATGTCCTTGTAGCAAGCCTTCGAGCTATGCAAAATCGTCAATATGACAAAACAGTTGTGACATTTTGGTCCACTGTCAAAAAGATATTGCACTCGGTCCAAACCCTAAATGCCATTGATGGTCTTTTTTGTGACCTAGGCTAAATATAACTGATATACATTCAAATAATAATCATTAGGAATATTCATAACCTATTAGTCTATATGGTTTAATGATACCATGGCGAATGTATATTAGGTTGTCAGAACAATGACTAGCTGTTGGTGCATTCATCTGTCGTCTTCGTCTTAAATCGGGTCTGAGTTGCATTGCGGTTCTGAACATGTGTGATAGCTTGAACATGTGTGATAGCTTGAACATGTGTGATAGCTTGAACATGTCTGTTAGCTTGAACATGTCTGATAGCTTGAACATGTGTGATAGCTTGAACTGTGTATGTGTCATTTTAAGCTGTCAAGCATTCACTATATATAGGCATGTCATGTGTTCATTTCAAGGTAACAGGTAGAAAGTATAGATTCCATACCGAGGTGCTGCCGGTGTGAAGACTGATTGTAATTGCTATTATATCAATCAAATCAGTGTTTAAAGTGATAATCAAGCTGTTTCAAAGTCGGTTTCTTATTTTCCGCATCTGAAACTGATAAAATCTCTTCTGAACGACTCGTTTGGGTCACAAACCGATCCTACAAGTGGTATCAGAGCTCAGGAGGAAGAGATCTTGCCAAAACAGCCTGTTTTCGTCACTTTTTCTGATTTCTACACCATTCTTTTTCAAATTTAAAAATTTTTCACGGTAAAAACGGCTCAAACTTTCACATATTGTGCGCATTCATGTATTAACAAATCCTAGAAAGTTTCAGCAATAAAATCAACTTAAAAACTGCTTATAATCATCTGCTCGCTTGAAATTGGTTCGATTATTGCTAACGTCATCAACTTTTCAAGCGAACATAACACTGTGTGACAGCTTGAAACTGGTTACTCGCTTGAAAATACACCGTGTTCGCTTGAAATTGGCTGGTCGCTTGAATTTACATTGTTGAGCTCGCTTGAAAATCATCAACCATTTAAAAATCATTGATCGCTTGAAAACATGTCTCGATTATTGTGAATCATTCTGATCGGAGTTGTCAGTAGATTGGGAAAAGATATCATATGTTTGTGTTAGTTTGAATGTGTTTATCGTAAAGTGTCATGGCCACTTCACATGTTGTCGGTTTAGTTTAGTGGATCTCTCGGCCCAATTGAATTTACTTGTTACATGTGCTGCCGTGTGTCAACATCATTCATCAACCCATGTGATCTGATCAGTTAGTATGAAGGTCCAATCAATTTGATTTGAGTATTAAAATTTGTCAGGCCCAGGTTTTGCATGTGATTTTGGTTTTTGTCATCGGCCCAAGTTTCCATATACATCGACAAAAGACCAAGCGGCCCAATCAGATTTAATGCAAATTTAAAGTTGTCGGTTTGCAAGTGAATTCATGTGATTGTGTGTCAGGCGCATGTGAATTGGGGTCACAAATTTGATAAAGTGTCTCGGTCCAATTGAAGGTATTGTTTACCAGGTGATATAGCTCGTTTGGAGACCAGTATTTTTGAAAAAGAAAGTTTGTGTTTTTTGTGAACTCTCGAAATCGAAACATGGATTTTGAAGAAGTATTGGCATATGTGCATCATGAATCTCATCAGTATATTTCGATAAAGAAAGAAGAAGAAACAGTCTCAGCAAAAGAAGTTTTGGAAAAAGTTCCGGTTTTTGATAACTCGTCTGATGAAGAGAGTGACGATTATGAAGAGGAAATCCGGGAACTTGAATATCTTAAACAACAACTTCCATCTGATCAACGTAGTGGAAAGTTATTTTATGCCGATAAAATTGAAAAATTGAAAGAAAAACAAGATACAAAAAGAAAGAATCAAAAGGAAGTTATTGTTAAAGAAGAGATCAGAGCTGAGCAGATTGAACAAGTTCCATCGGTCAAGGTTAAGAAAGTAGAATCTGAAAAACCTGTATCTGTGAATCCTGAACCAGAGTTAAAGAAAGAGTTTGCAGAAGACGCACCTATCTTTGATCATTCATCAGAAGAAGAGAGTAAGAATGAAAGTGTTCATGATGAAAAGAAACAGGTTAAAAATATTTCAGTTTTAAAGGTTGAGACAAAAGCTGATGCTAAACATATTCTTGTTTTGCTGAAAAATTGTGAGAAGTTGACATCTGAAAATGACAAACTCTTGAAGGAGGTTGATAGTTTGTCATTAGAAAACAAAAATCTTAAAAAAATCAGAAAATGTTTTGAAAAATCAAATACACAATTTGGAAAATGAAAAAGTAAAAATTGAAAAAGATTTTCAAAGTCAAATAAAAATTTTATAAGATGAGAGAGATTTGTTTGGTAAAAACAATCTTGAAAAACAAATTGCAATCAATTCTCATCTTGAAAAGATTATTCGACTTGAAAAGGAAGCAGAGTGTGCTCAAAAGAAAATCAAGGAATGGGAAGAAAAGTTGAAGGTGTTTGTGAATACTTCAACTATTCCTTGTCCAAAACCTATTAATTCAGTTCCAATAAATGACAATGTCACAAACTTTGACAAAGTCAAAGTTGAAGATTGTGATGAGAAAACTGATGATGAAAATGAAAAAAGAAAAATATTTTTGAAATTGAATGAAATGTTTCAAGAAACCGTTCTACATTCTACTGAAAAAGGTGAATGCTCAACGCAAAAACCTGTAAAGAAGAATGTGGAACAAAAACAAAAAGATAAAAAGCCAAAAATTGTTCAAAAAGAAAATAAAAGCTCATCAGTTCAATCACCCAATCGCAACAAAAATCCACAAAAATTCAAAAATGAAAACTCAAAAATTGTTGGTAATGAGTGGTGCAGGTCGGACCACAGTGCTCAAAAGTCAAATCCAGCAAACAAGAGGAGGAAAGAGTATCACCAAGCCAAACAGTGCTTTGATCTAAATGTTTGGACTGAAAATGGTGATTGGTACGATAACAGAGTGTGTTACAAATGCAGCTATCAAGGACACATTGCTGTTAACTGCCAGAGTTGGAGGCTTGAGTCAAGAAGATGCTTTAACTGCAACATCATTGGCCATATTGCTAGATATTGCTCAATGAGATCAATGAGAAGATCGAGGGCTGAATCTCAGAAGCAGGTGAAAAAACCAGTCAATTTCAAGCCCAAAGAACAGAAGGTTCAAGAACCTAAAGTTCAAGAAAAGAAAGTGAAGCTTTCTCAGGGGCAAAAAGACAGACTGAGGAAGAAGGCCAGAGAGTATCTGGAGAAGATTTTGTCCTCGGATACAACTGGTAAAACAGATAAAAGTTCTGATAAATCGTCTTGCTCAACAAAGAACAACAAATCAAGCAAATCGCATTCATCAGATACAAATCTGAGGACGAAAGAGGGAAATGTAACAACCCTCATTAAAAGTCCTAATTATTAAATTAATTTGTCCAGTAGGAAACCCTAATTGAGACACCCAAGTGATTCTACGCAAACCCTAAAATTTTCAGAAATTTCAGAATCAGGATCAGGGCCCCTAAAACTCAAGGGGGGTAAACCCTAAGTTAACGATTATCTAAATTACTCGCTGTCAAAATTTATAATTGAGAATCTGTCAAGTCAGCGAAGCTAGTCCCAACCATGGCTACCCTATAACCTATTTTCATTCCATACGGACCGTAACAATTTGAGTCTTACGGTCCGTAAGCACCTTTACGGACCGTAACATTGTTAGGCTTACGGTCCATAAGCAAAGTGAAATTTCGACTATAAATAGCAGACATTGGCAATCGAAAGTGGGAGTTAAAACGACGTAAAGCTTCGATACATGCACTGAGATACATACTGTTTACCACTATTAACACACACGAATCCCGAATTGCTGCCACAAAACAGGGTAATAACTCGATCGCTATTACGATTCATTTTCCGATCGATCAATGTACTCAATGGATGTTTAAGTGCTACCCACATTAGGGTGATGCTTTGTCATTAATCGTTAATTCGATGGATGTTTAAGCATAGCACTTTGTCATTCGTTGTGATGGTTGATCTCGTGAGTTATCGTAAATGCTGTATTGATTGCTAACCCAGTTTTGTGTGCATTATTATTTAAATTAGGTTAACAAGGCTAATCTATAGACTAGACTCTGTCCGTGTTAAATCTGCAATGTGAGTCATTCTCTTTTTATAAATTGCTTTACAAAACCCTATTTATTTCAAAGTTATAATTACAGGGATTAAGTTTATGTAATCACCAAGTTACAGCCGGTATGTGGGGTTTTGTATACATTACTTGATAATCTTCACCATTGGGGCAGCCAAGGGGTGATATGACCATAATCACAGACACCATTGGACGAATGGGCCAATGGGTCGAGTGATAAAGTACTGTGGGTAATTGGTTTGATATCAGAAACATTGTAATTTTCCTTAATACTGTAAATTATAACAAATGTGTCGTTTTAGTAAATAGAATGATTCACTCAGTATTTCCCGCTGACAAAACCTTTTTCAAACATGTTTCAGGTGATCTATTGTAATTTAGGAAAAGTGTTGTGGAGCAATTCAAGCTTAAGGAAGTGGCTCATTATAAAATAAAGAAATACATTTTGTAAAATAAAGATTTCTTATTGAAATCAACTTATTGTAAATTACCAGGGTTTTATCCCGAATTGTGAAATAAAATAATCGGGAAAATTTAGCTTTAAAAAGATCCTGATGATAAACTTCCGCTGTTAAACTCAATTAAATAAATACCACGGGATTTCTGTCCCGCGGCTCCTGAAACGGGTCAAACCGGGTCGGGGATTAATCAGTGAAATTAGGCATGTAGTCAAGGCAGCTAGACCTCAAACCATAGAAGAAACTGTAGAACTAGCAAACACCTTGACTGATGAATTAGTGCGTACATGAGAAGAGGATCAGAGGAGGAACCTAGCCCAGAAGCTTACCCAAGAATTCCGTTCTGGAAATTCCAACCGTGGGAAAAATGTAGGTTCTACTTCTGCACCCTATTGCAAGTATTGCAAAAAGGAAGCATTCTGGAAGATGCTCCATATACTGTAACTTCTGCAAAATATCTGGACAGAAGGAGGAAGACTGCAGGAAGAAACCGAACAACAGGATATGCTACAACTGTGGAGAACAAGGTCATATCAAGCCGAACTGTCCAAAAATAGCTCCAGCCACGAACACCAAGAATACTAAAAATGCTAGAGCATTTGTTCTGACTGCAGAAGAAGCAAAGATGATCCCGGATGTGATCGCTGGTACGTTTTTAGTTAATGATGTTTTTTCTAAAGTATTATTTGACTCTGGTGCAAACCAAAGTTTTATTAATACTTCATTTTGCAAACTTCTCAATCAATCATTAACTAAACTTCCACAAGAATGTCTAGTAGAGACAGCAAATGCAGAAACCATTAAGATTTCTGAAATCTTGCAGGGAGCAAGAATAGAATTTTTAAATCAAAAATTTATTGCAAATCTTTACCCAATGAATCTGGCAGGATTTGATGTGGTATTAGGAATGGATTGGTTAATAGCCAATAAAGCCAGTATTTTATGTAATCAAAAGTCAGTCCAAGTGAATTCACCAAAAGGTGAAAAGATCACAATTAAAGGAGATAAGCCCTCTAGATCTACGAAATTATCTCTGTAATGAAAACAACTAGTTATGTAAGATAAGGATCATTAGTTTATTTAATTTCCATAATCATCAACACTAAAGGAAAAGAATTAAAGGATATTTCAGTAGTATCCCAATTTTCAGATGTATTTCCAGAAGAGTTACCAGGGCAACCTCCAGACAGAGAAGTTGAATTCAGAATCCACCTGCTACTAGGAACAGCACCAATTGCCAAAGCACCTTACCGTTTGGCACCCGCATAAATGCAAGAACTGAAGAAACAGTTAGATGAATTGTTGGAAAAAGGATTCATACAACCAAGCTCATCGCCATAGGGAGCACCGATCTTATTCGTCAAAAAGAAGGACGGATCAATGCGTATGTGCATTGACTACCGCGAATTAAATAAAGTCACGATTAAGAATCGGTATCCATTACCAAGAATCGATGATTTGTTCGATCAATTACAAGAAGCTCGATTTTTCTCTAAAATCGATTTACGATCAGGATATCATCAATTAAAGGTACATGAAGAGGACATTCCTAAGACCGCTTTTAGAACCAGGTATGGCCATTATGAATTTACTGTCATGCCATTTGGTCTAACCAATGCCCCAGCTACATTTATGGACATGATGAACCGAATATGTAAGCCATATTTGGATAAATTCATAATTGTCTTTATAGATGATATTCTTATTTATTCTAAGAGCAAAGAGGAACATGCAGCGCATCTGCACGCACTTATAAGTTTATTGAGAAAAGAAAGGCTTTATGCTAAGTTTTCGAAGTGTGAATTTTGGTTAGAACATGTACAATTTCTTGGACATTTAGTCAATCATGAAGGAATTCATGTGGATCCCACCAAGATCGAGACAATTACCAAATGGAAAACCCCTGAGTCACCAACTGAGGTTAGAAGTTTCTTAGGATTGGCTGGTTATTATAGAAGATTTATTCAAGATTTTTCTAGAATAGCCATTCCCTTAACTAAGTTAACCTGTAAATCCGTTAAGTTTGAATGGGGACCAAAACAAGAAGAAGCCTTTAGAATCCTTAAGCAAAGATTGACCAACGCACCCATACTAGCGTTACCAGAAGGATCTGAATACTTTGTAGTCTATTGTGAAGCTTCTAAGTTAGGTTATAGATGTGTGTTAATGCAACGTCAAAAGGTTATAGCATATGCATCTTGACAACTTAAGAATCATGAAGAGAATTATTCAACCCGTGATCTAGAATTAGGAGCCATAATTTTTGCCCTTAAAATTTGGAGACATTATCTTTACGGTAGTAAGTTTACCATTTTCACCGACCATAAGAGTTTAAGGTATGTTTTCAGGCAAAAGGAGTTGAATATGAGACAAAGACGCTGGATGGAAATACTTAGTGATTATGATTGTAATATCCAGTACCATGCAGGAAAGGCAAATGTAGTAGCTGATGCTTTAAGTCAAAAATATCATGAAAAGCCAAAAAGAGTACATTCTCTTAAATTAAATCTACAGATAGATTTAAATGAACAAATTAGAAAGGCACAAGAATCAGTAATTGTCACACCCCCAAAATCCACACGCGGAGTACCACCGCTGGAGGCGTGACTGACCAGGATCAAGCCACCAATCATATTGAACAATGTAATAGTAAGTGTAATCCAACCAAGCAATATGAAAGGTGTTCAAATCAAAAGTATAGTTTCAACGTTTAGCGGAAGCATAAATGTAAAACCCAACATAAGTAATAAGTTTGTAATGTCATAAAAGTTTCCACAATCCGTGCCCACAACGACCGCACCTCCCATGCAAGCTCCATGAGTACCTATGGTCCTGCAAGGCATGTAACAAAAAGTCAACAACAAAGTTGAGCGAGTTCACAGTTGGTTGTTCAGTAATGAGTTCGTTTAATAAATCGTAAGTTCGTTTATAACCATGTCGTGTATTACTAGGCCATTTGTATGTTCATCTAGTGGGGGCTTCCCATGTTGTAAGTTCAATTAGTGGGGGCTTCCCATGTTGTAAGTTACTAGACTAGCTGTATCGATAAGTATCCTTCCCAATCCGAGGATAGTAGTAAGTATAAGTTTACGTAGGTTTTACGTAAGTGCCCTTCCCAACCGAGGACAGTACGTAGCGAGTACGTAGGTTTAGCGCTGGCATCCTTCCCAATCCGAGGACGGTAGTACGTAGGTTTTACGTAGGTTTAGTGCTGGTGTCCTTCCCAATCCGAGGACAGTACGTAGGCTTTACGTAGAGTTTGGCACAGGCATCCTTCCCAATCCGAGGACCGTGGTAAGTAGTCTAGTAGTGATGTAAGTACAAGTAATCATTCAATCCCATTCCCAACCCACCGGGGAATCCCATGCCTTGGTAAGAGTGTGAACTCACCTTGGTTTGCTCGGTATGCTAAGTTAAGTTCTCACAGTTTATCAATCACGTCCTATAGTACGCACGTGTACAAAATTAGTTTATGTTCACGAAGTTCACGTATAAGCACATTCATAGTGGATACTGAGTCAATGATCATCATATAGTACAAAGCACGTATTCAAACTCATACAAGTTATGCGTATAACTTAACGGTAGTTAATAAATCCAGTTAACTTCCAACAGAGTTAAATCAAGTTACTGTGCAAGTTTTCTGTCCGACGAAACACCCCCTTGTTTCGTCGTTAAGCCCCTATTGACGAAACACCACTGTTCCGTCGTTGACACCCTCGGCGAAACACACATTTGTTTCGTCGGATCTGTTTCGCCTTAAGTTGGTTTCGTCATTAACTCAGTTACGTCGTCATCAGATCAGTTACAAAGATTAACACAGAAAACCCTAGTTGCCGTCATCATCTAAACAGCAATCATGCAGAAATCATTTAGCATAGCATCATCATAATATGATCATCACCACAATAATAAATCACTTGACACCATATGTGAGCATTAATTTATTCCTGAGCACTTATTGATAGCATTCAGTCAAATCATACATAAATGACTTTATTGATTTACTCATTCTTATGCAGACTCACATGGCTACTGCCATGACCACATGCAATTATGATTCTATTCTAAAAGATCATATGTACAAATAACAGTTGCCTTAGTGTGGTTGAATATCAATATCATGAAACCAAAGTCAATGACTGACAAGTCCCATGATGAATCGATCTCATTGGGCCGCAGATTTCATGCTACACATGCAATCGATAATCATAACAATCTGAATCAATATTCAAATATCGCGTGGACAGAATCATCATTTAACAATTAAACATACATATTACAGCCGATCCATTTACATGTGCATCTAACCATCGATTTATTTTTCTAAAACCCACAAACCCTACACTTCACATCATCAGATCTCTTCCACAAGATTCATGACAAAACATCCAAACCATCCATTCAGATTCAGTTTTATTCTTCCCTAGACTCTTCATACAATAATTTACTCATCAACATCGCATGTTTCTATAGTTCCCTTTTATCCAACACACTTATGACATAGAATAGGTATTGTGGGTGGTATATTAGAGACTATCATGTACTAGCATAACCAATCCAAGAATCGGCACATTACTGTCATGACACAAATCAAACGTTGCAAACATATATATATATATATACCTACTAATAACACATCTCATGCAATCAATCATAGTCAGACGAAATCGAAATCGTTATGCATATACATACCTGACGATGTATGAAAGTTCTAAAGGAGAAGAGACTTCGAAGGGGGGGGGGGGTCTACTGCCGTCGTGATGCAAGGGATAGGTGAGGGTGTTTAGGGTTTGCCATCATAACTTGTATCTTAACACACTCAATTTACGTACAAGAAATAAGGGAGGAGGATTGGGCCGAGTTTAATCACAATATGTGGGTTGGGCCAAGTTGGTTCAAATATTTTGGCCAAGCCCAGTGTTGGTTTTCGTTGGCCTCAAGGTGGACTAAAATACACAAAGTGTTTTCGTGATGCACTGATTGGCAAGGATCCAAATTTTAATCATAATATAAATACCAATTATATTATTAACTTTCACTTAAATATAGTGCACACCAAATATAAATATAACCACAACACTTTGCAAACAAGTACTAGGTTAAGTCGAGTAGGAACCTTGAAAACTCGGGTTGTCACATTATCCCCAACTTGAAAGAAATTTCGTCCCGAAATTTAGCACGTGGTTACTGAGGAAGCTAGTTGTGTTATGTAGTTTACTGGTTTTCCTGGGGTGTCACATCATCCCCCCGTTGATTTGGAATTTCGTCCCGAAATTCTGTAGTAGCTTCGGCCTCAGTAGTGGTTGCACTGTTTTCGAATAACTGGGGATACTTGAGTTTCATTTGATCTTCTCGTTCCCAGGTGAACTCTGGGCCACGACGGGAGTTCCAACGAACTCGAACAAGAGGTATTCTAGTGTTCTTGAGGACCTTAACATCCCGGTCCGTGATTTCAACTGGTTCCTCGACGAATCACAATTGATCGTTGATAGTGAGCTCCTTCAAAGGAACTATGAGGGTCTCATCTGACAGACACTTCTTCAGATTCGACACGTGGAAGACGTTGTGAACTGCATTGAGTTCAGCTGGTAAGTTCAGTCTGTAGGCTACTTTGCCTATTTTCTCAATGATTTCGAACGGTCCGACATAACGCGGATTGAGTTTGCCCCTTTTTCCAAAGCGAACCACACCCTAACCTGGAGCTCGAGTGTTTTCCTGTCTTTATCGGCATATGCTTTCTGACGGTCACGAGCTGCCGCCATTCGTTGTCGTATTTGAGCAATCTTTTCTGTAGTATCAACTACGAGTTCTGGACCCGTGATCTGACTGTCACCCACCTCTGCCCAACAAAGAGGTGACCGGCATTTACGTCCGTACAATGCCTCAAATGGAGCGGCTTGAATGCTGGTGTGGTAACTGTGGTTATACGAGAATTCCACCAACGGGAGATGTTTTTCCCAGCCGTTGCCGAAATCGATTACACATGCACGAAGCATGTCTTCTAGAGTTTGGATGGTGCGCTCAGACTGCCCATCCGTCAGAGGATGATAAGCTGTGCTCATGGCTAAACGAGAGCCAAAAGATTTGTGCATTGCTTGCCACAATTCTGAAGTAAAACGTGCGTCACGATCAGAGATAGTAGAGGTTGGCACCCCGTGCCTCAAGACAACTTCCTTAAGATATACGTCTGCTAAAGTGGAGAACTTATCCGTTTCCTTGATAGCCAAGAAGTGTGCAGACTTTGTGAGTCGATCCACGATCACCCAAATAGTATTATTCCCACGTTGCGATCTAGGCAAGCCAGTAACAAAATCCATGGAAATTTGCTCCCATTTCCATTGTGGTATCTCTGGTTGTTGAAGTAGGCCCGATGGTTTCTGGTATTCCGTTTTGACTCTTGCACAAGTCAAAAACTTGCTAATGTAAGTTGCTATATGAGCTTTCATACTAGGCCACCAATATGTAGTTTTCAAGTCGTGGTACATCTTATCCGAACCAGGATGTACTGAGTAGCGAGACTAGTGTGTTTCATCCATTACAAGCTCGCGTAAGTTACCATAGAGTGGGACCCAGATGCGTCCTGTTACATAGTAGGCGCCGTCTGCCTTTTGTTCTAACCGTTGCCTTGAGCCACGTAGGGCTTCAGCCCTGACGTTTTCCGGTTTCAATGCTTCTACCTGAGCATCTCGTATCTGTGAAGGAAGACTAGACTGAATAGTGAGTTGCAACGCTCGTACACGCTTAGGTGTAGTATCCTTTCGACTAAGGGCGTCGGCCACCACATTGGCTTTGCCCGGATGGTACTTTATAGCACATTCATAATCGTTCAGTAATTCGACCCATCGGCGTTGTCGCATGTTCAACTCTTTCTGCTTGAAGATATGCTCGAGACTTCTGTGATCGGTGTAGATGGTGCACTTGGTGCCATACAGGTAATGTCGCCATATCTTGAGCGCAAAAACAACAGCTCCCAACTCTAAATCATGTGTAGTGTAATTCCGTTCGTGAATCTTAAGTTGGCGCGAAGCATAAGCAATGACTTTATCTCGTTGCATCAACACACATCCAAGACCCTGGATAGATGCGTCGCAGTAGACTACAAAATCGCCCGTGCCTTCAGGCAATGAAAGGATAGGTGCGCTACAAAGTCTATCCTTCAAGTGCTGAAACGCTGTTTCCTGTGTATTACCCCAACGATAAACAACACCCTTCTGTGTCAGTAGTGTAAGCGGTTGTGCGATCTTTGAGAAGTCTTTGATGAAACATCTATAATAACCCGCCAAACCCAAGAATTGGCGTATTTCGGTTGGTGTGCGAGGTGCAGGCCAGTTCTTGATCGAATCTACCTTGGATGGATCAACATGAATCCCATCCTCGTTCACCACGTGGCCTAGGAAATGGACTTCACGAATCCAGAAGTCGCATTTCGAAAACTTGGAGTATAGCTGTTCCGTTCGAAGGAGTTCCAAAATAAGTCGTAGGTGCTGCTCGTGTTCTTCCTGACTCTTCGAATAGATCAGGATGTCGTCGATGAAAACAATGACGAACTTGTCAAGATACGGTTTGCACACCCTGTTCATAAGATCCATGAAAATCGCAGGTGCGTTTGTTAGCCCAAAAGGCATGACCAAAAACTCGTAATGGTCGTAGCGTGTTCTGAATGCTGTTTTGGAGACGTCCTCATCCCGGACTCTCAGCTGATGGTAACCTGACCTCAGGTCAATCTTCGAGCCAATCTTCGAGTAATAGCTCGACCCTTGCAACTGGTCGAATAAGTCGTCGATGCGTGGAAGAGGATAGCGATTCTTCACTGTCACCTTGTTCAGTTCGCGGTAATCTATGCACATGCGGAAAGTACCGTCTTTCTTCTTCACAAACAATACGGGAGCTCCCCAAGGCGAAGAGCTAGGGCGAATGAAACTTTTCCAAGAGTTCTTGCAATTGTTTAGATAGTTCTTCCAGTTCAGTTGGAGCTAAGCGATAAGGTGCTCGAGCTATAGGTTCTGCTCCAGGAGCTAGCTCGTTCTGAAATTCGACCTGGCGATGAGGCGGTAACCCAGGTAACTCTTCAGGAAACACTTGAGGAAAGTCGCGTACAACAGGAATATCCTCTAACTTCTTCTCTTTCGCCGATGTATCTGTAACGAGTGCTAAAATAGCTGTGTGGCCCTTTCGCAAACACTTCTGTGCCTTCAAGAAGGAGAAGATGCCACTCACGACACCACTCTTGTCGCCTTGAACTTCGAGAGGTTCCTTGCCAGAACGAGGAATACGAATGATCTTCTCTTTACATAGGATCTTTGCTTGTTGTTGGGATAACCAATCCATACCAATGACGCTGTCGAAACTACCCAGAGTTATAGGAATGAGATCGATAGAGAAAGTCTGACCAGCTAAGACGAGGTTACAACCCTTGACTATGTGACCACTGTGGTGTCTGTTGCATCTGTTGCACTTTGGGTGATTTCCTCGATATCCACCCTGCCCTTGACTACCAGACAACTGCTGACCGGGGCTCTGGTAGTTATCTGTCTTTCGCTGCTGTGCCTGGGACTGAACCGAAGTCGAACCCTTGCTGGAGGTTCCATCCCATTGTAGTAGTAGTAGTAGTAGTAGTAGTAGTAGTAGTAGTAGTAGTAGTAGTAGTAGTAGTAGTAGTAGTAGTAGTAGTAGTAGTAGTAGTAGTAGTAGTAGTAGTAGTAGTAGTAGTAGTAGTAGTAGTAGTAGTAGTAGTAGTAGTAGTAGTAGTAGTAGTAGTAGTAGTAGTAGTAGTAGTAGTAGTAGTAGTAGTAGTAGTAGTAGTAGTAGTAGTAGTAGTAGTAGTAGTAGTAGTAGTAGTAGTAGTAGTAGTAGTAGTAGTAGTAGTAGTAGTAGTAGTAGTAGTAGTAGTAGTAGTAGTAGTAGTAGTAGTAGTAGTAGTAGTAGTAGTAGTAGTAGTAGTAGTAGTAGTAGTAGTAGTAGTAGTAGTAGTAGTAGTAGTAGCAGCAGCACCAATACGTTTAGACAGCTTGTTCTGTTCCACTGCCTGGTCTGTGAGACGATGAGCAAGACAAGTAACATCTTGAATAGTAGCAAGGTTCGAAGTAGTCACATGACTTTGAAGCTCTGGTACTAAGCCTCTGCCTGGTCTGTGAGACGATGAGCAAGACAAGTAACATCTTGAATAGTAGCAAGGTTCGAAGTAGTCACATGACTTTGAAGCTCTGGTACTAAGCCTTTGAGGTACAACTCAATGCGCTTGATGGGAGGATCCACCATAGTTGGACATAACACTGCCAATTCGTTGGATCGTTTCGTGTACGCTTCTATCTCTGACCCCGTCATCTTCAGGTTAAAGAACTCCACTTATGGCTTGTGGGTGTCATCACGACTGCAGTATTCACGTTTGATCAGTTCCTTAAAATCATTCCATGGGGTGGCATTAACAGCCGCCAGCCCCAGCATCTGAACTTGCGCGTTCCACCAAGTTAGCGCAGTGCCTTCGAGAGTACCAGTGGCGTACTTCACCCTACGAGCCTCAGGGCATTCACACATTTTGAAGACCGATTCGAGCTTCTCGAACCAGTGGAGGAGTCCAACGGCCCCCATTCAGTGCCACTGAAAGTACTAGAACGATAGTCCATGAAAGTTTGGAACGTGCACACAGGTGGCTGAGCGTGTTGACCTGTCGTGTGTGTAATAGTGAACAAAATTTGAGCACAAGTGTTGGGTTACGAGAGGAGTAGGATCTAAAGATCCTAGAGTAAGTTGTGATGGCAGGCTACACCTCCTGCATGGGCAGCTGCGAGTGCTGCAGTAACTTGTTCAGTGATCGAAGCCGCCAACTGGGCTTGAGTTAGGTTAACGCGTCCACTCATGATCTTGACATCAAGGAGAACATGAGTAAGAGAGGTTCGCGAATAGTGCGATGACAGAAGAGAGTGAGCACACAAGTATTCTCAAGCAATAGGGGTTACGTTTATCTAAGCATACCATGAGCAAAGTTCTATTTAATCTAGCATGTAGGCAATAAAACATATACCATATTACCTAGGATGTTGAGTCTTGCACGTGGAGCGAGGCGTCGTTGTGGATCGTTGAACACTGTACAGGTTATAGTCTGGTTTTAATAAAAACGTTTTTCCCTTATTAAAACCGAGTTCTCTATAACCAATGGCTCTGATACCAATCTGTCACACCCCCAAAATCCACACGCGGAGTACCACCGCTGGAGGCGTGACTGACCAGGATCAAGCCACCAATCATATTGAACAATGTAATAGTAAGTGTAATCCAACCAAGCAATATGAAAGGTGTTCAAATCAAAAGTATAGTTTCAACGTTTAGCGGAAGCATAAATGTAAAACCCAACATAAGTAATAAGTTTGTAATGTCATAAAAGTTTCCACAATCCATGCCCACAACGACCGCACCTCCCGTGCAAGCTCCATGAGTACCTATGGTCCTGCAAGGCATGTAACAGAAAGTCAACAACAAAGTTAAGCGAGTTCACAGTTGGTTGTTCAGTAATGAGTTCGTTTAATAAATCGTAAGTTCGTTTATAACCATGCCGTGTATTACTAGGCCATTTGTATGTTCATCTAGTGGGGGCTTCCCATGTTGTAAGTTCAATTAGTGGGGGCTTCCCATGTTGTAAGTTACTAGACTAGCTGTATCGATAAGTATCCTTCCCAATCCGAGGATAGTAGTAAGTATAAGTTTACGTAGGTTTTACGTAAGTGCCCTTCCCAACCGAGGACAGTACGTAGCGAGTACGTAGGTTTAGCGCTGGCGTCCTTCCCAATCCGAGGACGGTAGTACGTAGGTTTTACGTAGGTTTAGTGCGGGTGTCCTTCCCAATCCGAGGACAGTACGTAGGCTTTACGTAGAGTTTGGCACAGGCATCCTTCCCAATCCGAGGACCGTGGTAAGTAGTCTAGTAGTGATGTAAGTACAAGTAATCATTCAATCCCATTCCCAACCCACCGGGGAATCCCATGCCTTGGTAAGAGTGTGAACTCACTTTGGTTTGCTCGGTATGCTAAGTTAAGTTCTCACAGTTTATCAATCACGTCCTATAGTACGCACGTGTACAAAATTAGTTTATGTTCACGAAGTTCACGTATAAGCACATTCATAGTGGATACTGAGTAAATGATCATCATATAGTACAAAGCACGTATTCAAACTCATACAAGTTATGCGTATAACTTAACGGTAGTTAATAAATCCAGTTAACTTCCAACAGAGTTAAATCAAGTTACTGTGCAAGTTTTCTGTCCGACGAAACACCCCCTTGTTTCGTCGTTAAGCCCCTATTGACGAAACACCACTGTTTCGTCGTTGACACCCTTGGCGAAACACACATTTGTTTCGTCGGATCTGTTTCGCCTTAAGTTGGTTTCGTCATTAACTCAGTTACGTCGTCATCAGATCAGTTACAAAGATTAACACAGAAAACCCTAGTTGCCGTCATCATCTAAACAGCAATCATGCAGAAATCATTTAGCATAGCATCATCATAATATGATCATCACCACAATAATAAATCACTTGACACCATATGTGAGCATTAATTTATTCCTGAGCACTTATTGATAGCATTCAGTCAAATCATACATAAATGACTTTATTGATTTACTCATTCTTATGCAGACTCACATGGCTACTGCCATGACCACATGCAATTATGATTCTATTCTAAAAGATCATATGTACAAATAACAGTTGCCTTAGTGTGGTTGAATATAAATATCATGAAACCAAAGTCAATGACTGACAAGTCCCATGATGAATCGATCTCATTGGGCCGCAGATTTCATGCTACACATGCAATCGATAATCATAACAATCTGAATCAATATTCAAATATCGCGTGGACAGAATCATCATTTAACAATTAAACATACATATTACAGCCGATCCATTTACATGTGCATCTAACCATCGATTTATTTTTCTAAAACCCACAAACCCTACACTTCACATCATCAGATCTATTCCACAAGATTCATGACAAAACATCCAAACCATCCATTCAGATTCAGTTTTATTCTTCCCTAGACTCTTCATACAATAATTTACTCATCAACATCGCAGGTTTCTATAGTTCCCTTTTATCCAACACACTTATGACATAGAATAGGTATTGTGGGTGGTATATTAGAGACTATCATGTACTAGCATAACCAATCCAAGAATCGGCACATTACTGTCATGACACAAATCAAACGTTGCAAACATATATATATATACCTACTAATAACACATCTCATGCAATCAATCATAGTCAGACGAAATCGAAATCGTTATGCATATACATACCTGACGATGTATGAAAGTTCTAAAGGAGAAGAGACTTCGAAGGGGGGGGGGGGGGTCTACTGCCGTCGTGATGCAAGGGATAGGTGAGGGTGTTTAGGGTTTGCCATCATAACTTGTATCTTAACACACTCAATTTACGTACAAGAAACAAGGGAGGAGGATTGGGCCGAGTTATTCACAATATGTGTGTTGGGCCAAGTTGGTTCAAATATTTTGGCCAAGCCCAGTGTTGGTTTTCATTGGCCTCAAGGTGGACTAAAATACACAAAGTGTTTTCGTGATGCACTGATTGGCAAGGATCCAAATTTTAATCATAATATAAATACCAATTATATTATTAACTTTCACTTAAATATAGTGCACACCAAATATAAATATAACCACAACACTTTGCAAACAAGTACTAGGTTAAGTCGAGTAGGAACCTTGAAAACTCGGGTTGTCACAGTAATCAAGGATGATACTGAGAAATTGAAAGGAATGATTAAGGAATTAAAACAAGGAACATATGGAATTTGGAGATTCCATAAGAAAAGAATGTGGATACCCAAATTAGGAAACCTACGCCACCATATATTGGAAGAAGCTCATAAGTCTAAGTATACGATGCATCCTGGAAGTGATAAAATGTATCAGGACATAAGAAAGAATTTCTGGTGGATAGGAATGAAAAAGGATATAGCAGCATATGTTGCAAAATGTCTAACCTGTTCACAAGTTAAAGCAGAACATTAGAAACCCTCAGGTTTGTTACAACAGTTAGAAATGCCAGTTTGGAAATGGGAATTGATAACAATGGATTTTGTTACTAAATTACCCAAAATAAGAAAAGGTAATGATACAATCTGGGTGATTGTAGACAGGCTAACTAAGTCAGCTCAGTTCCTACCAATGAAGGAAACTTTCAGTATGGAACAATTAGCTAAACTATATGTCAATGAAATAGTTTCGTTACATGGAATCCCTTTATCAATTGTTTCTGATAGGGATAGCCGTTTTACCTCTCATTTTTGGACAAGTTTCCAAAAATTAATGGGAACCAAGTTGAATTTAAGCACCGCTTATCATCCTCAGACGGACGGACAAAGCAAAAGAAAAATTAAGACAATGGAGGACATGCTTAGAGCTTGTGTAACTGATTTCGGAGGTAATTGGGACGATCACTTACCATTGAAAGAATTTTCTTATAATAACAGTTATCACACAAGTATTAATGCTGCACCATTCGAAGCACTTTATGGACGAACGTGCCGAACGCCAGTCTGTTGGGCTGAAATTAGAGAAAAGCAACTATCCGGACCTGTGATAGTACAAGAAACAATAGACAAGATCATTCAAGTCAATGAACAATTGAAAGCAGCACGTGATAGACAAAAGAGTTATGCAGATAACAGACGGAAGCCATTGGAATTTCGAGTAGGAGACAAAGTGTTATTAAAAGTCTCTCCTTGTAAAGGAGTGGTAAGATTCATCAAAAGGGGAAAGCTAAGCCCCAGGTATGTTGGACCTTTTGAGATTATTAAGAATAGGACTCGTAGCCTATCAGCTACAACAGCCAGAGGAAATGGCAGGAATACATAATGTATTTCATGTATCTAATCTCAAGAAATGCTTAGCTGATGAATCACTGATGGTACCTCTTAAGGATATAGAGGTAAATGAATAATTAAAATTTGTAGAAAGACCTCTACAGATTGAAGACAGAAAGTTCAAGAAATGCAAAGGAAATACCCGCACTTATTCCAGTAGACCTCGAGGACGAGCTCTAAAACAAGGTGGAGAGGATATTGTTAGGATATGAGTTTGGTTTTGATTGTGTTTTACGTTTGGAATAAGATGAAGATGAATGAGTAGTGCAGCGGAATTTAAGATGGAAACAAACTTTGCACACAATCAAACAAGAGAATTGCTTTAATCAAACATTTTTAACAAAGAACCGAAAGATTGAATTTCTTTCAATAACGATTACAATGCATGTATGAATACAAACTCCCCCTCAGCCTGAGCTCACAGTGTTTGTTCGTGCAGGAAGACGATTTGTAAAGAGCTAATAGAATAGTGCATGGAATTGTTCTATTTATAGGCACGGACAAACCACTGAGGCATCAAAGCTGACGTCACCATGAAAGTGAAATCTAACCTCCTAACAACTTCTAACAATTGATCTATACAAACACTGCTTAAGCTAACAACTGTTATACAATACATTACATAATTAAACTAAACTACTGCTGGTCCCTCCACTGTTGTGACCTCAGCAGTACTTGATAACTACCAGCAGTGCTTGACCCAGAGCAGTAGATTGAATCAGCAGGTCTTTAGTCTTTGACTTAATCAACAGTTGTAGGCCAGTAGTTGTAACGATCAGTAGATATGAGGTCAGCAGGTGTTGAAACCACTTTCAAGGGGAGAGACTTGTATCACAACATCTGCTTATTCTGGATCCACTGTCCTGTTCCAGTTTTGGGTTTAATTATCTGTTCCTCTGATAGGGTTCAATCCCAACAATCTCCCCCTGGAACAGATAATGCCAAAACCCTTCATTATTCTGGATCTTTATTGCCTCATCCACAGTTCCCTTATCTGACCTTTAAGTTGTAACTCAAAGTCTAGGGAATCTGTGTCATCTTCATCCCTACAATGTGGAAGATCAAGGAGATCATGCATATCTTCAAGACTTAGGCCAAGTGCTTGTTACCTTGATAATTTCTTCACTTCTCCACTAGACTTGAACACAGTCAGTACATGGGTCTGTTTGTCAGTTTTCCACTTTAGTACTTTAGAGCCTGGTGGGTTTCTTGGGAGATTTTTATTCGATGAGGTGTTTGGTGATGTAGGCCTTGTGATGACTGTCTGAGCAGTGCTTGCAGGTTGATTCAGGCCAAGATTTTCAGCTATCATCTCTTTAATACCTTCCTTTACAAGCTCATCTCCTGCCATTAATTCTTCCACTGTTTCAGTACCCAACTGTTTTTGTTGCCTTCTTTTAAAGATGGCTGCACCAGCTGGAGCAGTGGCTCTCCTGATTTGCAGTTTTGGTGGTCTTTTTGAAACCACTTCTTCAGGGTAGTCAGGTTTTTGTGGAACTTTAGGATCTTTCTTCCTTAATTCCTCCAACCTTTTGTAGGTGGACCTGACTATATCTTCTTTCCATCTCGCCACTTGATTTTTGGACCCATAGTCAGCAGCAACTAATTCCTCTTTCATTCTCTTCAGCTCTAATTCCTTCTCAGGCACATTCTTTTTGTACTTTGACCACTTTGGAGGAGTGTGTTTCACCTTATTCTTTATCATTTCTTGAATCCTGGCTGCTTCTTGTTCAAGCTCAGGAATGGTCCACTCCTTGTACATATGCTTTTCTCCTTTGTACTTCTTGGTTGCCATGATGCTTTCAATGTAGTCTTTTCTCAAAGTTTCATCTGCTCTTTCTGAGATTTATTGACAAACATTTTTTGAAAATTGCTCTAAGGATCTGACTTGAGTAAATAGAAACTGGTAATGCCTTTGAATTTCTTTGTCAGATTTTCCTTGAGAGTTTCTTTTGGAAATATCCTCTGCCTGTTTAGCTTTAACTTTCAAATATTCTTCAATGTTGTTAGGCCTTGGATATCCTTCAACTGATGGCACCTTCCTTTTAGCAGGGTCATCCTCATAGTAGAAGGATTTGATCTCTTCTCTAACTGCTTCAAGTTCTAGAGGAAATTGGACACCTGCAGGAGTAATGACAGGGATTGGTTGTTGTACTGGAGCTGATGAGAGAGGAACGGGGTTTGGAATAAGTTCAAGTGATTGTGAAGATGTTGGTGGTGATGGAGAATCATCATCAGGTATGAAAATCCTTCTCCTTTTTATTGAAGGAGAGGCTGATGATGTCTTGGGTGGATCAGTGGTGGTATTTTGAGTGGTGGATGGTGGCTGACTAACAATTGTTGAAACAACTTGTGTTTCAACCACTGTTGCCATTACAACAGATGTTGTAACATCTGGGGTCTTCTGCTTTTTGGCAGGAGGTGATGATGGTGAGGTTGTTTTTGGTGGTTTTATTGGTGGAGTGATTTTTGATAGTGGTGGTAAGGCAGTGGTTGTGGTGTGTGTTGAAGTGGTAGTTTGAGGTTTGGAGCCTTTAGTAGGTGGATTGGAGGCATGCTTTTTAGGTTTCCTCACTTGTCTAGTGGGCTTCTTCTTTTCTTCCTTGGGATTTTTATCATCCATAGGTTCCGAAGGACCTTGTGCATTTAGCTTCATGAAAGCTCTCTTCTCCTGTTCCCACCTGGCTTTATCCTTAGCCTCTCTATCCCTATTTACACTTGCTTTTGCTTCAGCTAGTGCATTTTCAGTAACATCAAGCTTTTTACTACCATCTGGCAAGGGAATATTTTTAGTCATGTTTTCCTTTTCTGGTTCAATATAAATACCATCTTCAATTCCCTTCTTTATCCACTGTTTGATTTTCTCCCCCTTTTTGGCATTATCTGGAGGAGGATTATCAAAGAAGAGAACAGTGGGAGGAGCAGTGCCAGTGGTTTTCAGAATGTGGGCTTTTAAAGCCTTGATGTTAGCTTGAGTATCTTTAAACCTTGCTTCCGTGAGATTTCTGATCTTTTGAACCTGTAACTCATGTTGCTAATCAACTAGTTCTCTTTGATGATGGAGCATAGGTTGAAATAGACTCCACAACTCATTGGATAATGAAGCAGTTGTTGGAGGTGGTGCAGTAGTGGATGTAGACTTTTGAGAATTTAACACCTGCTGCAGCATTGTTTTGATGTCTGCAACAGATGATTCAATTTTGTCCACCCTCTCCGTCAATTTCTTATATTTTAAACCATCACCCAAATGAATGGGATCATCTGATTTCCCACCAGCAGTGATTGTATCAATGTGTGACTTAGGACATGAAGCCCAAAAATCATCCATTGATGCCCCTTTGTTCTTGGTACTGGGGACTTCTTTCCTCATTTGTGGACACTTTGAACAGCTCACCAGTGGTTAAAGAAAACTCACCAGTAGTTGCCCTAGTTGTCTCTGAAGAAATTACCTTCAAGGGAGTCTTATTGATAGAACAACTGACCCAATGTAGACCAGTGGGTCCAACACTAGTAGTTGCTGCTCCACTTGAACTACTGACAAGAGTTACTTGTAACACCTGTTGTGTAACCTCCTCAATTGTTGCTGGGATAGCAGCGGTATAGGCAACAGACCCAGTCACTTGTGGGAGTATACTCTCATTGATAGGTGGTTGAGAGGAACTGGTTTGTGTCTGAGCTATATCAGCTGCATGCAACAAAGGTAGCATGGATTGTGGTAATATGAGGGGTGAAGGTATTGGTGTAGAAAGAGACATGTCCTTGGGATCAGGACTGAGGAAGATGGATCCAATTGGACCCAGAGCTTCATAATGTGGGGTCCCTGTGCTTCCAACCTGATCCTTTTGTGAGGATGCAGGAGGAGTTTTAGGCAAAGGTGTACCAACTGCTGTGAGGAAGTAGCAGCAGTGGTTATTGGTGACTTTTGTGTTGTCACTGGCAGTTGCTCTGGGATATCATCTTCCATAGTTGCCTTTTTGATGGGTTTGGGGGGTTTTCTGGATGATTTCTTTTTGGTCATTTTAGTAAGGGCAGGTGTGGGTTTCAAAACAGTGGTTATGCTGCCTTGATCACTTGGAGCAGTGGGCTCAGCAGCAGATACCTGAGGAGCAGTGGTAGTTGCTAAATTCTGCTATGGCACCTCTGCTTGTGTTTTTGTAGGTTTTAACATTCTTGTGAATGTTTCAGGTGTTAAACTGTTTATTTTAAAAGGAGGACCCTGTACAAGTACATGGGCATTATTTTCTGAAATTTTTTTTATTAAAATAGTAACTCAAAAACCTTTGAAATAATAGAAAAGCCTTTTTCTCAACATTTTTGACCAAATTATCGAAGATTACCTGGGAATAATTAAAATTTTCACCTTTAAGTATAGCATAACCTAGGTATTGTATCTTCAATGGGATTTCATTGAAAGCAGTGGTTTTGTTAGAAACACACATAAGGAGGGTATGAAATAAAAACCTTATAGCAGATGGAAAACTTCCCTTTTGTAAAGTATTTATTTTCATTTCTTCTCCATACCCTCTTTTAATGAAATCTCCTTGGTACTCTGTTTTCGGAAAAGAATTTTTACCTTCCAGATCATTGAGCTCAAATACTTCAGATATGCCTTGAGGTGTGATTGAGATTTTTACACCTTTTATTGTGGAATTGATGGCAACAACCTTTTTGTCCATCTTCTCAAGAGTAGCATTTTTCCAAAATTCTCGTTGAGTATCAAGATAGACGGTTGCATTGAAGGTGAGCAAAGTTTTGTACTTTGTGGAGGATAATGTGTCTATGATGGAATCGAAGGTCTTTGTGTCACTGGGTTTTTCAAGAATACCCAAGTAATTGTGAGACCATTTGTATGGAATTTCAATCTCGGTAGGCTACTTTGTTTTGGATTTGCTTGCCTTTTTCACCATGATTGAAACAAAGAATGAGAGAATGAAGTGAGGATGATGAAGATTGTGGGAGAATTTTTGTGGAAAACTGTTTTGAGAAAAGAATTTTGAATTCGATTCGACAGTGAAAACCCTGTTTGGGGGTTTAGGGCAGGGTTTTATATGATGAAAAAGTGAATGCTGACGTGGCAGCGGTTACAAAGATCTGACGGATAAATACTGACCACGTGTTAACCTCTGATAATAGGATAAAATAATGGAGGACAGTTGTTTGAGAAACCACTGATGAAGCAATACCAGTGGTTTACAAAGGAAAATGAAAATAGTGGGTGACTTTCGCTATTAATGGATAGTTTGTGTCAGTGGTTTTAAAGCACTGAAGTTTGTCAACAGTGCTTACCAAGGAAAATGAAGAAACAGAGGTTGACTTTCAGCAGTGGATAGCAAATAACAAACAGATGTTTGCACCAATCAGTGGTTATGGCAGACTTTTAAGGATTTAATGAAAATTTCATTTTTAGCTATTCTTAAGGATGGATTTTTGATTTTTTGAAAACATTTTAATGCTTTTATTCATAGAAAAATAAGATTTTGCTTGTTATTCCATGTTTAGCATGCCAATCCTAGAGACCAAGCTTTCAAAGGTAGATGTATCTAAAGCTTTTGTGAGCACATCTGCCAGCTGGTCTTTAGTTGGAACATGATGCAGAGAAATCAAACCTTTTTCATAGCAATCCCTCACAAAGTGATGTCTGATGTCGATGTGCTTGGTGGTTGAATGGGAAACTGGATTTTTGATGATATTTTCTGCTGCCTGGCTATCCAACATGAGTGGTGTCTTTAAGGCAGTGATACCAAAATCCAGCAACTGATTTTGAAGCCACAGGAGTTGGGCTGTACAGCTTGCAGCAGCAATGTATTCAGCTTCAGCAGTGGATGTTGAAACAACTGCTTGCTTTTTGCTTTGCCATGAAACCAAGCAGTTGCCTAGAAACTGGCACCCTCCTGAAGTGGACTTCCTTGTGGTGTTACATCCGACAAAGTCACTATCTGAAAAGCCTGAAAGCTGGATATTCCCCTTAGCTGGATACCAGATACCAAGTGTGGGAGCACCTTTTATGTATCTGAAGATCCTTTTTACATCAATGAGATTTGATTTTCTGGGAGCTGATTGACTTCTTGCACAGACACATGTTGCAAACATGATGTCTAGTCTAGATGCAGTTAGGTACAGTAAAGACCCAATCATGCTTCTATAAAGTGTTTGGTCAATCAGCTCATCCTTTTCATCAGACATGACTAGCTTATTGGTTGCCATGGGTGTGCTGCATGGTTTACAGTCATTCATATCAAATTTATTTAAAAGTTCTTTAGCATATTTGCTTTGATGAATGAAAGTTCCATTTTGCATTTGCTGAACTTGAAGACCAAGAAAGCATTGCAGCTCACCCATTGCACTCATTTCAAACTCAGTTGTCATGAGTTGCCTAAACTCTTCACACATTTTATGACATGTGCTTCCAAAAATAATGTCATCCACATAAATTTGGACAATCATTAAATCCTTTCCTCTCCATTTTAGAAACAGTGTTTTATCAATGGTACCTCTTTTGAAACCATTTGAGAGTAGAAAGGTGGAAAGAGTTTCATACCAGGCCCTAGGTGCTTGTTTCAGGCCATACAAGGCTTTGTTTAACCTGTAGACATGATCTGGATAAAATGGATCCTCAAAACCTGGAGGTTGATAAACATACACCTCTTCTTGAATTGTACCATAGAGGAAAGCACTTTTGATATCCATTTGGAACACCTTCATGTTGTGGTTGACAGCAAAGGCCAGGAACAGTCTTATAGCTTCCAATCTTGCTACAGGGGCAAAAGTTTCATCATAGTCTATCCCCTCTTCCTGTCTGTAACCTTGAACCACAAGCCTGGCTTTATTCTTGACAATAATGCCCCTTTCATCAGTTTTATTTTTGAAGACCCACTTTGTGCCGATGTGGCTTACATCTTTTGGCAGTGGTACAAGCTCCCATACTTGTTGTCTTTTAAACTGTTGGAGCTCTTCTTGCATGGCTTCTACCCACCTGTTGTCTTTCAGTGCCTCTTGGTACTTAACTGGCTGATGGAGTGATAGAAAACCAGCAAAAAGACAAATGTTTTGGGTTTGGCTTCTTGTGAGCACCCCTTCATTGAAGTTGCCAATGATTTGGTCAGGTGGATGAGATCTCAAGAAGATTAAATCTCCTTGGTATGGTATGATGGCATTTGTTGGTGAAGGCTGTAGATGTGTATCATCTGAGCTAACCACTGCTGGTGACTTTGATGATCCAGCAGTGGCTTCAAAAGGTGGTGGAATAGGAGGTAATGGTATGGACACATGCTGACTTTTATTCACTGTTTGGGGACTTTTGTCCGCAGTGTTTGATGATGTGGAAGCAGTGGTTGATGGGCTACTTTGGTCAACAACTGTTGAGGTAGCAGTGGTTGAGCTTTGACAGTTGTTTTGTACAACTGCTGCTTTTCCCATTGAAACAGACTTTTGTTGAGGAATGATGATCTCATATCCATAGTCTGGTGATGAATCCTCTGATGGACCTGCATTGTTAGTCTTGACAGCAGTATTTGCAAAAGTGAATTTATCAAGATCAAATAAATTAGCAGGATTTGCTGGGATTTTCATTGATGAAAGTTCATTGAACTTCACATTCAAAGTCTCTTCCACTGTTTTAGTCCGTGTGTTAAACACTTTGTAGGCCTTAGCAGTGGTACAGTATCCCAAAAGATAACCACTGTCTACTTATCTGCAAATTTTGATATGGAATCTTTTAAATTCAAAATAAAGCATGGGCAGCCAAATACTTTAAAGTATGAGATCAGTGGTTTGATTTTATACAGAATTTCATAAGCAGTCTTTTTGTGCCTGGGGTTTATTAAAACTCTGTTTTGGACATAGCAAGCAGTGTTTACTGCCTCTGCCCAGAAAGTCAAAGGTAAACCTGAGTCAGCAAGCATGGTCTTAGCTGCTTCAATCAGTGTCATGTTCTTTCTTTCAACTACCCCATTTTGCTCTGGTGTTCTAGGGATGCTGTACTGCCTTACAATCCCTTTCTTCACACAGAAGGCATCCAACTCCTTATTTTTGAATTATGTACCATTGTCACTCCTGAAGACTTTTACTGGAAGGTCAAATTGCTTTTCAACCTGTGTCACAAAGTCTTGCAAAATGCCTGCAGTCTCATCTTTTGAGTGTAAAAAGAAAGTCCATGTAAACCTAGAAAAGTCATCAATAATAACCAAACAATATTTCTTCTTTTTGAGACTCATGACTTGAACTGGGCCAAACAAATCCATGTGCAGCATTTGCAAACACTGGGTTGTTTTGGACTCTTCAATGGACTTAAAGGAGCTTTTATGATGTTTTCCTTTTAAACAGGAAACACAATGCTCAGGACATGAAAACAATTTTTGTGGTAAGCCTCTTACCAAGACATTTTTTGAAATTTCAGTGATTGTCTTGAGATTTGTGTGCCCCAATCTTCTGTGCCAAAGTTCTGTCTCTTTGTTAGAGGCAGCTGAGAACAGATAGGCATCAGATCTGGGATACTCTTTTGACATATCAACAACATAAACATTGCCACTTCTTTGAGCAACAAGTTTTGTTTTTCCAGTTTTTATTATTGCTTCAATCTTTTCAACCATTTCTGGTCCAACAATCCCACAACTCTCCTTTGTGAAGAATGACCCATACCCCTTGTCACTCATTTGTGAAACACTCAGGAGGTTGAATTTTAGATTGTCTATCAGATTGACATTTTCAAATTTTACATTTCCAGTTTGTACTGTACCAGACCCCAAAACTTTCCCTTTACTATTATTACCAAAGGATATATCACCCCCTCCATGAATTTTGAAATTTTTGAGAAGGGCTTTACATCCTGTCATGTGCCTGGAGCCTCCACTATCTACATACCAAAGACTATCTAAGCATGCAGAAGCTCCCTACACATGAAGTAAAAGGATTAGTTCATTAGGGTCTCCAAAGCCAATAAGGCTTTGGATGGGGTCTCAAAAGTGTCTGGGATGAGTTCAGAAGCATGGGCAGTGGTTAGGTCAGGGGTTTGGACAACTTTAGGATTGTTTCTCTCTAACCACTGTTGTAGGTTTTGACCAATCACCTGCTTATAACCAAAAGGATGCCTATTCACTCTTGGTTTAGGGGGCCTTTTGTAGGTCTCATAAACGTGTGGAATCCTTTGGTAAGATGATTGTCCCTTGCCTTTTCTGAATTGGTTGGCAGGGGTGCATCAGTCACTTGAACATCTCTTTCGACAGATGTTTGATTCAGCTGTTTTGTAACAACTATTTGGACTGGCACAAACAGTGGTTGATTTTTGGTGAATTTGACAGATGATGTTGATGGACTCAAGGATGTTTTAGCAGTGTACTCATTCCTTTTTACATCAAAGTTTTTAAGATACACACATTCTTGAGTTTTGTGGTTTGGTTTACCACAGATGGTGCAGCTTTCAGCAGGTACAATGATACTTGTTTTGTTTAAATCATATGCTTTTAAATGGAAACAATCTTTTGTTAGATGATTCCTTTTTTCACAAAATTCACAAAACAGGTTTTTGATCTTTTCTCTCTTCTTTCTCTTTTCAGACTCCTTTGTAACAAAGTTTTTAACCTCTGTTGGGATGCCTTTGAGAGGGATGACTTTTGCTTTTGGAGCTTTAACACCATCAGTGGTTGTGAAATCCATGGGATTAAAATTTTCAAGAATGTCACACTCGTTAGACCATGAGGGTTTAAATTGGTATTTCTCAATTTCCTCAAAAGTAGAGGATCCCACTGGTCTTTCAAGTGTGATTTTGTTACCAAGTTTATCAGTGATTTTCACTTCTTGGCCATTCTTGTTTGTGGGAATGAATTCAGTGGTTACATCAGTGGTTTGAATAGATTTTTCAAAAGCAGTGTTTTCGTCATCATCTTTTCTATAACCAACACCAAATTTCACATTGCTTTTAATCTATTTTTCAAGCATTACTTCATACCCTTTGCAGGATTCCACCCACTTTTCACATGTGATTTGGGTGGATTCCAACTCCTTTTTACAAACATGATATTTTTCTATCATTGTTTGGAGTTGGGTTTTGGTAATGCTTTGCTCTTCTTTTAGACAGCAAATTTCTTTGTCTTTTTCAGCCAACTTGATTTTAAGTTCTTTTAATGACTTCTCAAATTTGACTTCATCAATTAAGACCCTATTCCGAAGGTTTTCATTCACCTCTTTGATGCTAGCAAATGCAATAATGCATTTGTCTGAACACATATTTTTAAGAACCTGAGGTGATACCTTGGCAGCTGCCATCATAGCACAATCACATTGATGATTTTCTTCATCAGCTCTTTCTTCTTTCTCAACCTCTTTCTCCTCTTCTTTTTCTTCCTTGTCTTCGTTGGACCAAGGATCAACCAGTGGTTCAATCAAGGTTTCTGAATTTTCTCCCAGCAGTAGTTCACCAGCAACTGCAGTAACCACTGCTTCACTCACTTCATCCACTGTTTCAGCACTTAGTTGTTCACCTTTAGTTTCTACCCCTTCTGGTATAAACTCTAATGCCATCAAACAAAATTCATCATTAGTAGTATCATTAAAAGCATTGAGTGCAAAATTTTCATCACTAAGCTCATCAGCCATACTGCTCCAGTCAACAAAGCCTTGAGTGAAAAAGCTTTGCTAATCTGGTTGTGTTACTTTTGGAGCAGCTGGTTGAGGTGCAGCAGGTTGCACTTGTGCCTGAGGAACAGGGGTTTGAACATACTGAATTTGTGGAACAGTGGTTTATACATAATGCATAGACACAGGGGTTGCAGCATAGTGAGCAGTGTTAACATGGGCAGCAGGGGAATATTGGGTATAGTGCACAGTGCTTTGATGTTGTGGTCTAGGGTTTGAGCTGGGATGAGTGATTATTGGACCAGTTGTTTGACTCCTGCATTCCCTAGCAAAATGACCTAGCCTATTGCACTTATAGCACTTAATTTTTGACTTATCCAACCCCACTTTTAAATTCCCATGTAACCCTGGGAATTTTCTCCCTGTTCTTTTTTAGAATTTGCTTGTTCTTACACTAAGCAAAGCCAATTGATGCAAAATGTCCATCTCTTCTAAGTCAGTGGGATCAAAGTGCTGTAAGTCATTGAGTTCAAAGCACAACTTATCTGAGTTCTGACTTTCTCCATTGGCTGTGAAAGCAAAGTTGGATGAGTGAGGATCAGAGTTGAAATTACCTCCAGCAGTTATGTCAATAAAATGATCATAACTCTGATCCTTACTGCTGCCAGACTCTTCTTGACCCAAAAGAGCTGTGTTACCAAATGAATAGTCATCTGTAACTTTGCCAGACTCTTGCAACTTCTTTTTCTGGTTTAACTCCCTTTCATAGGTCAGGAGTCTACCATGAAGTTGGGTCAGTGTCAGGTCTTTGAACTCAGCAGAATTTCTAGTCACAAATGCAATTGTGTCCCATTTATCAGGTAGTGATCTAAGAAACCTACTATTTTGTGTTGATTTTGGAAATTCAACTTTAACAAGTCTTAGCTCACTGATGAGACAACTGAAACGTTCAAACTGTTGGGTCAATGATTCACCCTTAATGTGACAGAAGGTTTCATACTGCTGATTCAGAATTTCCCTATTGTTCTCAATTACTTCTTCAGTTCCCCCAAATTTTTCCTTAAGTGCATCCCATAATTCTTTGGCATTGTTACAATGTAACAGCCCAGCATAGATTTCATTTGGTAATGCAAATGCAATGATGCTAAATGCTTTGGCATCCAGTTCAAACTTTTGAAAATCAGTTTCAGTATAGTTTTCATAACTTTTAGGTTCGAATTTCTTTGGATCCTCAGCACTTGGCACCATTGGAACATGAGGGCCAAAAACAACTGATCTCCAACATCCGGTATTTTGTTGAGCAAGGATATGACCCATCCTTCTCTCCCAGATGTTGTATTCATTTCGTTTAAGCATAGGTGGTTTGAAAAGAGAGCCAATGTTATTCTTATCATCTTGTGATTGTGACGTCATCCTGGTTGTTTTACAGGCACTGATTAATCAACTTTGATGGTGATTAAACCGTACTCTGTTTTTCAACAAAACGAACAAATATCAGTATCAACGATTTTGAGCTGAACTATTTACGTCAAAATGATTGTTAGATCAAATTTTACTGTCCGAGCTCTGATACCAATTGTTAGGATCTGAGTTTGCTTTTGATTGTGTTTTACGTTTGGAATAAGATGAAGATGAATGAGTAGTGCAGCGGAATTTAAGATGGAAACAAACTTTGCACACAATCAAACAGGAGAATTGCTTTAATAAAACATTTTCAATAAAGAACCGAAAGATTGAATTTATTTCAATAACGATTACAATGCATGTATGAATACAAACTCCCTCTCAACCTGAGCTCACAGTGTTTGTTCGTGTAGAGAAGACGATTTGTGAAGGGCTAATAGAATAGTGCATGGAACTGTTCTATTTATAGGCACGGACAAACCACTGAGGCATCAAAGTTGCCGTCACCATGAAAGTGACATCTAACCTCCTAACAACTTCTAACAACTGATCTATACAAACACTGCTTAAGCTAATAACTGCTATACAATACATTACATAATTAAACTAAACTACTGCTGGTCCCTCCACTGTTGTGACCTCAGCAGTACTTGATAACTACCAGCAGTGCTTGACCCAAAGCAGTAGATTGAATCAGCAGGTCTTTAGTCTTTGACTTAATCAGCGGTTGTAGGCCAGTATTTGTAACGATCAGTAGATAGGAGGTCAGCAGGTGTTGAAACCACTTTCAAGGGGAGAGACTTGTATCACATCTGCTTATTCTGGATCCATTGTCCTGATCCAGTTTTGGCTTTAATTATTTGTTCCTCTGATAGGGTTCAATCCCAACAGATATAACAACCCTCCAAAATATTCAGACACCCCTAATATATTTTAAAATGTCCCTATATGTCTTAAAATAACACCCCGTATACGAAAACAGGCCTCGAATACCTTTATTTTATTAAAAATTAATTAAAAACAAATTTTATCAACTGTGGCGGGCCGTGAAGACCTAAGCTTGGTCTTACGCGGGCCGCGAGCGCTCGTCAACGAGGCAAAACCCTGAGCTGCCACATGACAGCCACACGTCGAAGCTAGAGCGGTGACCCGGATCAGCTAGGGCCTACGGACCCTATGTCGCATGCCGCGTAGCCCTTAGCTACCTCCTACGCGGAGCGCGACAAAACCAAAATCAGGCCCTATAAATTGAGGGCATCGGCCTTCAATCCCAGTCGCTCACACACTTTCTTTCTCTCGAATTTTTATATAGTCAAAGTGCTTTTCGGGGATAATACCCCCCTAAATAACAAAGTTCTGCCCCGTTGTAAGTATTATAACCCCGGTTACGTATTAGATACGCTTCCCGATTGATCCAGGGTTCCGTAACGGCTGTCGTGGTTCTGCCCGACGTAGTCATTGGAATGCCGTCTCGGGGAGGGTATTACTAATGTAAATATTGGGTTATTATACAACCGCATGTACATTGTGTATTTAATAGATAATTACCAGGAAACCCTTAAGGAAAACCCTAAGACAGCAATGTGAGTAATCTCCTTTTTGTAAACTGTTTTTACAAAACCTTAATTATTTTACAATGTGATTAGCAGTGATTGAGTCTTTATAGTTCTTCAATTACTGCCGATATGTTGGGGTTTTGTGTACAAAATGTGGAACACATTACCATTGGACAACGAGATAGCCAATGAGTAATATGACCCACCAGTCAGGATTGACAGTACTGAATGAGTAATTGTGTAGATATAAACATTGTAATAGCTCTCAATACTGTTAAAAGATAAAACTCTTCTTGATTAAACTGGGTTCACTCACCAGTATTTCCCACTGACAAAAGATTTTTAAACGCGTTTCAGGTAACAAAATATGAAAGCCAAATAGAAGCCAGCTGGACAGCACTGAAGGCTTGGAAAAAGTGGCTATAAAAGTTACCTGAATAAAGAGATGTTTTTATTAAATAAAATAGGCTTTATCCCTATAGAAATGTGTGTATTGAAAACTTGGGAATTTCCAACGTGTTTAATATTATAAAAGTGTGGTATTTACTCTGATAAAATATTTTCTAACTACGGTCCTGATGAAATTTCCACTGCCAAAAGGATAAAAACGATACCACTAAATCTGGTCGCCCGGCCACCTGTTCCCGGGACAGATAGGGGACGGGGGTTGCGACACACGTTCCCAAGTAAACTCTGGGCCACGTTTGGACTCCCAGCGAACCTTGACTAATCGTATTCGCTTGTTCTTCAGTTGTTTGATTTCACGGTCCAGTATCTCCACAGGTTTCTCAACAAAGTGCATCGTTTCATCAACTTGAATTTTGTCGAGTGGAATATGAAGATCAGTATTGGCTAAACACTTTCGTAAATTGGACATGTGAAATGTTGGGTGAATATTCCCAAGTTCAAGAGGTAGCTCAAGTCGATAGGCAACCTTTCCGATTCTTTCAACAATCTTAAATGGTCCAACATATCGTGGTACAAGTTTTCATTTCTTTCCAAATCTCACCACTCCCTTCCAAGGGGATACCTTGAGTAGGACATGGTCTCCAACTTGAAATTCCAAGGGCTTGCGTCGCATATCCGCATAACTCTTTTGACGGCTTCTAGCTGTCAGAAGATTATCGCGAATTTTCTTGATTTTATCTGTCGTTTCCAGAATGAGTTCAGGTCCAGTAAGCTGAGCTTCACCGATCTCATTCCAACAGACAGGTGAACGACATTTTCGACCGTATAAAGCTTCGAACGGTGCCATATTAATGCTAGCGTGATAACTGTTGTTGTAAGAGAACTCGATCAATGGTAGATGAGAATCCCAATTACCACCAAAATCTATCACGCATGCTCTAAGCATATCCTCCAATGTTTGTATCCTTCTTTCGAATTGTTCATCTATTTGGGGATGATAAGCAGTGCTTTGATTTAGTTGGGTTCCCAAAGCAGATTTCATGGTTTTCCAAAAGTGAGATGAAACTCGAGCATCACGATCAGATATGATATCCAAAGGAACACCATGTCGAGATACTATCTCATCGACATAAATCTTTGCAAGTTTATCAGCAGATAGATTCACGCAAATCAGTATAAAATGAGCTGACTTCGTTAAGCGATCGATAACAACCCAAATAGCATCGTGACCTCTAGATGTACGCGGTAACTTAGTAATAAGATCCATCGCAATGTTCTCCCACTTCCATACCGGTATCTCTGGTTGTACAAGCAAACCAGATTGTTGTTGATGTTCAGCCTTGACTTTGAGACAAGTTAGGCATTTCGATACATACACAGCAATATCCTTCTTCGTACCAGGCCACCACTACTGAGTACGAAGATCCTTGTACATTTTGTCAGCACCAGGATGGATAGAATATCGAGACTTGTGAGATTCGTCCATCACTAAAGTACGAAGATCGTCTTGTTTCGGGATCCACAAACGATCCTTGAAAAAGAGTAACCCATCGTCCTTCATTTCAAGTTTAAGCTCAAGTTGACGTGGTAATTCCTTACCCATCAAATTATGTGTAGCACAAGTACGTTGAGCTTGAGAGACATGAGTTTGAATATCAGATAGAGTGCGAACAAAATTAAGCTTGACTCGTTCCTTTCGACTTAGCACATCGGCTACAACATTCGTCTTACCAGGATGGTAGCGAATTTCGCAATCGTAATCGTTCAAGAGTTCAACCCAACGTCGTTGTCCATGTTCAGCTCCTTTTGATTGAGAATGTGTTGGAGACTTTTGTGGTCTGTGAAAACCACACATTTCGTGCCATAAAGATAGTGTCTCCAGATTTTGAGTGCAAAAACCACAGCTCCCAACTCAAGATTATGAGTGGTGTAGTTTTTCTCGTGTACCTTCAATTGTCTCGAACCATATCCTATGACTTTACCTCGTTGCATGAGAACACAACCAAGGCCTAGATTCGACGCATCACAATAGACAACGAAATCATCATTTCCATCGGGTAAAGATAAAATAGGAGCATCACAGAGTTTTCGTTTCAGCGTTTGGAACGCTTCCTCTTGTTTAGGTCCCCACTCAAAAGGCTTATTCTTTTGAGTCAAAGTAGTGAGAGGAACCGCGATCTTCGAGAATTCGAAATAAATCGATGATAATAACCAGCAAGACCAAGAAAAGAGCGAACTTCTATAGGTATCGTAGGTGTGTTCCAATCCTTAATAGTAGCGATTTTGGAAGGATCCACATGAATACCCTGCTCGTTGACAATACGGCCCAAAAATTGAACTTTCTTAAGCCAGAATTCACATTTAGAGAATTTGGAAAACAGTCGTTCCTTCTTCAGGAGTTCCATTGTCAGACGAAGGTGTTGTTCGTGATCGGCTCGTGACTTAGAATAAATAAGAATGTCGTCAATGAATACAATGATGAACTTGTCTAGATAAGGTTTACAAACCCTATTCATTAAGTCCATGAAAATAGTTGGGGCATTCGTCAAACCAAAAGGCATGACAGTGAACTCGTAATGACCATATCTCGTATGAAAAGCAGTTTTGGGAATATCTTATTCGAGTACACGAAGCTGATGATACCCAGAACGCAGATCGATCTTGGAAAAACATGTAGCACCTTGTAGCTGGTCAAAAAGATCATCAAGTAAGAGGTATATCATTTTATTGCGTCGAAGCTCTATGTTATCCATATTAGGCATTCTCAAGAGTATTAACAAACATCACGATGCTTCGGGTTCGTTAAAAGGTCACTCAGAGGTATATTTAAACATGTTGACTCTTTTAACCCTTCGACGCACAAACTTTCAAATAATTATGAAATCGGCTCCTCTCGACCGACAAGTAGCTCTGTTGTGAATACGAGTACTGTGTAAGGTCATTCAGAGGCTTAGTTCAAGCATGTTGAGACTTTCAGTCCTTCTACATTCAAAGTTTTTGAATTTTCGCAAAATTAGTCCCTAATAGTCAACGTTTGACTTCATTAGGGTTTAGTACACGTGTCAGCATATCATTGGACGTGATTTTACAAGGTGTTACATCCTCACCCCTTTAAAAGAAATCTCGACCTCCAGATTTGCTCAAAAAGATGGAAGTACTTTCTGTCGTATAATGGACTTAACCTCCGCAGCATAGTAAGGACCTCTACGGCCATCCCAATTAATCTACACAATAGGTACATGCTTTCTTTCGGGGCTTCTCAACCTGTCGGCCCTTAATCGATACTGATTTCTCAATAAATAATAAGTTTTCATTAATCTGCATATCATTATGTGATAATGCTATTGAGTTAACAGCTAGACATCTCCTGAAATCACAAATGTGGAACACATTGTGAATTCCACCAAGCTCCCTAGGTAGATTTTAGCTTATAGGCTACTGATCTTTCCGTATTCGATCGTCTCGAATGGTCCTATATATCTAGAGCTTAACTTGCTCGCTACTTTAAAATACAGCACACCTTTCTAGGCTGATACTTTCTGTTGAACTTTGTTCCTTATTGAGAACTTAAGAGGTTTGCGACTCTCATCAAATATTAATTTTCTACCGATTACTGGCAGCTTTCAGACGATCACGAATTCGTATGATCTTATCCGTTGACTCCAGGGTAAATTTCAGGTCCTGATAATTAGACTTACCAAACTTATGTCCAACAAACAGACGTTTGACATTCTTTCTATACAAGGCCTCCAAAGGAGCAGCCTTGATGCTTATATACTAACTATTAGTTATATGAGAACTTAATTATGGTGAGATAGTCATTCCTATTACTATTTAAATCAATGAATAGTTAACCTCATGGTTAGCGAACAAGTCGACGATCCTGGGTGGCTGATAGCAATTCTCAATCGTTACTTAAATAAGGTTGCGGTAGTCAATGCATAAGCACAATGGACTGTCTTTCTTAAATAATAATAATGGAGCTCTCAG
Organism: Helianthus tuberosus; assembly: GCA_030545235.1. Classification (NCBI taxonomy): domain Eukaryota; kingdom Viridiplantae; phylum Streptophyta; class Magnoliopsida; order Asterales; family Asteraceae; genus Helianthus; species Helianthus tuberosus. Next base: position 122,302,823 of record CM060378.1, read on the forward strand.
AATGATGAGCTAGGCCTTATGAATCTTTCTCTTAAAACTCATGTGATTGGGGTTTCAATCCTTTCATTATTGTCGGTACTAACCGATATGGAGCTCTTATAATAATTGCAGCCCTAGGTGGGATATTAATCTTAACTCTACTCGCTTCTCAGGAGGTAAACAAGGTATTTCATTGGAGAAGACAATCAAGACACACCGAGATGACAGAGATATTCTAAATCTCAGGCTTCAGTTCATCTATCGTTACCTATGACATATAAATGACATATTTTCTTTACTAATGCAAGGATGCCTTTAAATAGTGACACTTATTTGGACATTTCTATATTGGATATCTTCTTTGAATACCATTAGCTGACTTTAGTACAATATGACCATTGGGATATCTTAGTGGTTCCATGCATTAAACCTCCATACTGATCAGGCATGGAAGCAATCTATGGGACACACTAGGATACGTCAATCCTCATATGGTGCTTTTATCAAGCATAGTCTGGCATTCGCAGTTGATTGAAATCAATAAGATAATAAATAAAATAACATATATTGCCATACTCCATCTGGAGAAAGAGTATGCTAGATTTTATGAATTGAGGATTTCAGAAAAAAATAGAAGAAATGGTTTTGATGATTTCCGTTGGTAAGTTTTACCTTATACTAATATCTGGAGTTCTTATGAGAAAATTCTAAAAGTTTACTAAGCCTATGATATATGGAAGACTTAGTAGTACCTGAATCAAAACAGAATTCTCAGTAATAATATCATTGATTCACGATAAGGGATGTACTTGGTGTCATTATTGATACGAATTGCCTCTAGCATTATCAGGAGGGTTTAAGCACCTCCATTCTTAGTCTCTTTATACTTAGCTATACCATCTTTGACAATTTTAGGGCAGTTAGTCCTGATGTGGCCCTTCTCTCCACAGCTGAAACCGACTGCATTCTTTATATTCCTACAATCGTGGGACTGATGACCAGTTCTTTTACATACGCCACACCGCTTTGGCCTTTGTTCCATTCGACACTATCCCCAGTGTCGTTTATAGCAGGTCTTACATACAGGCTTCTTATTGGATTTTTGTTGGTACTCAATGAATCCAGACTTCCTCTTTTTCTTAGATTTATGGGAGTTATTCTCCTCCCTCTTTCTTTTCTTATCAGTTTTAGTTTTGACTAATTTACTTCTTAACCCATCTAATGTAAGTGGCTGAGATAGATCCATAGTGGATTATACGAAGCAGGCTTTGAAGCCCTATCATTCTCTTTTATCGCTGGTGCAAAATCACCAATACATTGTGCATTATGCTTAGATCATGGGTTAATCGAATAACGTACAATCCTAGATAATGAATTGAAATCGGTAACATACCGCCGACAATCTAGATTCTTCATGGTGAGAGTCAGAAAATCTGATTCCACCTTTTCCATTTCATGTCGCGGGCAATAGGTTTTCTGATAAGGTCCATAAACTTGGACCATCCCATAATGTATAAGGGTATCTTCCTCGTGGACTCTATTAATGTTTTCCACCAACTAAGGGCATCACTCCTGAATGACTGTGATACATACCTCACAATGTCTTTCTCAGCACAACCGTTGATTTACATTATTGTTTCCATTTCATCTAACAACTTCATTCGATCAATAGTCCCTTTTTCGCCATTGAAGTCTCTTGACTTGCAAGAGACAAAGTATTTGTAAGTACATCCTTTAGAGGGACGGGGCTCCTCACTATATATCATCGTATTTGGTTCAGTCTTCTCATTCGAAGTATGAACAAAGCTCTTCTCATGAGCAGAGGAATGTGATTTAGAGCAAGTAGCATTCGACTCTTTGAACTTTTTCATGACCTTTCTCATAGCCTTTCAAACCGCTGCGCCAATCACAGCTTGGAGACTAACTCCATTTTCATTGAGGTTCACATTTGTTGTATCATTAGAATTTGTCGCATCATTAGTATCATGACTGTTGTTTGTCTCATCCAAGTTTTCCATACTCGAAGCTTGGTACTGAACACCATTTTAAACAATTGCTTAGTTGTATTACAACATCTAGTGTAGGATCGATTTGTGACCCAAACGAGTCGTTCAGAAGAGATTTTATCAGTTTCAGATGCGGAAAATAAGAAACCGACTTTGAAACAGCTTGATTATCACTTTAAACATTGATTTGATTGATATAATAGCAATTACAATCAGTCTTCACACCGACAGCACCTCGGTATGGAATCTATACTTTCTACCTGTTACCTTGAAATGAACACATGACATGCCTATATATAAGTGAATGCTTGACAGCTTGAAATGACACATACACGGTTCAAGCTATCAGACATGTTCAAGCTATCACACATGTTCAAGCTAACAGACATGTTCAAGCTATCACACATGTTCAAGCTATCACACATGTTCAAGCTATCACACATGTTCAGAACCGCCAACTCAGACTCGATTTAAGACGAAGACGACAGATGAATGCACCAACAGACTCCCCCTCAGATGTTGACGAGTCTTCGCATGTTCAGTCTTTATCAGTCTCTTTTCTTTCTTAGCATATACCAGAATCTTCTCTTAGGCTCTAACCTCGTCAGACTCCCCCTCTCATCATGATGGGATCATCGTCTGGAATTAGCTATCACCTTAAAATCACATCCTGGCTTTAACTCTGTTCAGTTCATCTCCTGCACAAATTTTCTCACCACCACATAAGTATTCACTTAAATCAATAAGAAAAACTTACTAGTAATAGTTACATCAAGTTCAAATTAATGACCCTGATTAACTAATCTCAACTACTTTTTTAAATCAAAAATTTTCAATTCAGCACACACACTCCCAAACCAATTCATCTTGTTTAGCACTTGGAATTTTGAAAAGCAGCTTATCAACATCAGTTGTCGAAAATCTTTTTGTATTTTTCAAAACTTATGCTAAAACACTCTGAAATCTTTTTGGGTTTTTGAAATAGAATGAAATGCAGTAAAGAAATATATATAGACAATATTTTTGTGAGTTCGTGCAAGAGGATCATATCAGTTTATGAGATCAATCACCAGCACCGTTAAGCTTTAAACATTTTAAGTTTTAAACAATTCACATAGATTGACGATATTGTTGTCCACTTAAACTCAATCTAAAAACTTTCGAAATGATTACCGATATGTTAAGGTATATTAATTTTGCACTAAATTCTTATGGACCCCACGATCTCAGCATATCCCCTCATCATGTAATACACTATCTCAAGCAATGCCTTTAAACTTTAATCAACTGTGATTTGTGCGAAACATTAACAATCAGGTCGATACTTCCGTATACGCAGAGAAAGTCCAATGTTTAAACAAAATAAGAAAAATAAAACAAGTTGAAGTTGTTTAGGCTTTAACCACCAGGTCGATACTTCCGTATACGCAGAGGAGGTCCAAAGCTTAAACGAAACACCAAAGAAAATAAAGCAGAATGTTTAGGCATTAACAACCAGGTCGATACTCACGTATACGTAGAGGAAGTCCAATGCTTAAACAAAATAAAGAAATCAAACAAGTTTAAATCTTTGCAAAATGAAATGCACAATCACAGCGACTTTTTAGCAAAGTTGTGAAAGTTCACAAACTTAACCAGCTTTATGTCTTTCGACAATCAGCAATTACTGAGTAGGCACACAGTCAAAAAGGACAAAACTAAGTACTATGCTTTCAACCATGTTTCCCACTAGAACTAGGCTTTTTCACTTAGGTTTGTATCGTTATCGCCAATCTACTAGTCTAGCTGAGCCTATCGTCACATCTTTAGTGAGACCGTTTATCACGTTTTTTCTTTCCATTTCTTTAGCGTGTTGTGACAGTCCACTGATGTACTATCATTTCCTCTTTTATACAACAAAACTCATTTTTCATTTTATCATGTTTTTGGATTTTCCAAATTTTCAAATGTTTTTTGGATTTTCAGAAATTTCTTACTCCCCCTAAAATGCAAACACATTTTAGGAAATTTGAAAACCAACTGTACAATAAAGTGACAACCGATATCGAATTGCTTCAATTCGCCATCCACTTGGCATGAACAATCAGAACTCCCCCTCACAACAAACTATTTTCCCATTGTGATTTCAAAACACTTAAGTTTATTTTAATCAAAATGATTTTTCCGGAAAATAAGTTTTGTGAGTCATTTCTCAAACATGAGGATCATTCATCACCTTGTTTTCTTTAACCACTTGTAAAAACTAACATTTTTAAGATCAATTCACAAACATTACTTGTAGAAAATCAAGTACAATTTAATGTCCCTGATTTACCACTTTTAAATCGAAATCACTTTCGTGAATTTCTCAAGAAATGTGCCGATACCTGCTCCACACTTACCAACCTGGGAGCTCCGGCAAGTAAGGTTTTTCATTTAAACAGATTCACCCAAGCCTGACGGTCCTTGGGTGATTTTGAATTCTTGTTCAACAATGGTGAAAATTTGCATCATCCATTGTTAGACCAGAATTCTCAACTTTTACCTCAACAAATGGCTCCTCTGGTTTTAACGAACCAGAATCATTTCCTGAATGTGGCTTGTCTGACTTTGATGAGCCAGATTCATCGCCGACATGTGGCTCCTTTGTTTCCGAAGAAACAGATTCATTGCCACAAACTTTCTTCTTCTTCTTTCCTGTCACGGCCCCCGACCCGGTTTGACCCGTTTCAGGAGCCGCGGGACAGAAATCCCATGGTATTTATTTAATTGAGTTTAACAGCGGAAGTTTATCATCAGGATCTTTTTAAAGCTAAATTTTCCCGATTATTTTATTTCACAATTCGGGATAAAATCCTGGTAATTTACAATCAGTTGATTTCACTAAGAAATCTTTATTTTACAAAATGTATTTCTTTATTTTATAATGAGCCACTTCCTTAAGCTTGAATTGCTCCACAGCACTTTTCCTAAATTACGATAGATCACCTGAAACATGTTTGAAAAAGGTTTTGTCAGTGGGAAATACTGAGTGAATCATTCTATTTACTAAAACGACACATTTGTTATAATTTACAGTATTAAGGAAAATTACAATGTTTCTGATATCAAACCAATTACCCACAGTACTTTATCACTCGACCCATTGGCCCATTCGTCCAATGGTGTCTGTGATTATGGTCATATCACCCCTTGGCTGCCCCAATGGTGAAGATTATCAAGTAATGTATACAAAACCCCACATACCGGTTGTAACTTGGTGATTACATAAACTTAATCCCTGTAATTATAACTTTGAAATAAATAGGGTTTTGTAAAGCAATTTATAAAAAGAGAATGACTCACATTGCAGATTTAACACGGACAGAGTCTAGTCTATGGATTAGCCTTGTTAACCTAATTTAAATAATAATGCTCACAAAACTGGGTTAGTAATCAATACAGCATTTACGATAACTCACGAGATCAACCATCACAACGAATGACAAAGTGCTATGCTTAAACATCCATCGAATTAACGATTAATGACAAAGCATCACCCTAATGTGGGTAGCACTTAAACATCCATTGAGTACATTGATCGATCGGAAAATGAATCGTAATAGCGATCGAGTTATTACTGTCACGGCCCATGACCCGGTTTGACCCGTTTCAGGAGTCGTGGCAGAAAATACTGCGGTATTTATTTAATTGAGTTTTACAGCGGAAGTTTTCATCAGGATCTTTTAAAATGTAAATATTTCCCGATTATTTTATTTTCACAACTCGGGATAAACCCGGTAATTTACAATAGTTTGATTTCACAAAGAAATCTTTTTATTTTCATAAAACATGTTTCTTTATTTTATACTGAGCCACTTCCTTGAGCTTGTAGTGCTATATGGCACTTTTCCTAGATCATATGTGATCACTTGAAACATGTTTGAAAAAGGTTTTGTCAGCGGGAAATACTGAGTGAATCATTCTATTTTGCATAATGATGCATAGTTATCAATTACAGCATACGAGCGATTACAATGGCTTCTATCTTATTTTTATCTGGCATTCTGTCACAATGGTGACAAGTCACAATGGTGACGATGGTCATACCACTATTTAGATCAATGAACCTAAATAGTGACGATTATCCCTGTAGGTCAATGAACCCAACAGTGATTATCCCAAGTAGATCAATGAACCTAACTGGGTGAGAATTAGTAATGTGCACAATACCCCACTAACCAATAATTCAAGATATCCACGACTTAGTCCCTGTAATTATAACCTTGAAAATAATTTGAGGTATTGTAAAATATTTGATAAAATAACTCACAAACTGTGAGAAAAGAAGAATGACTCACATTGCAGATTTATACGGGCAGAGCCTAGCCTACTGATTAGCCTTTTATCCTAATTGCAATAATAAGCACACAATTTGGGGTTAGTAATCAATCCAGCATTTACGATAACTCACGAGATCAAATTCTCACAATGAACGACAAAGTGCAATACTTCATCTATCGAATTAACGATGATCCGTTGAATTAACAACGAACGACAAAGTATAATACTTTATCCATCGAATTAACGATGATCCGTCAAATTAATGACGAACGACAAAGTACAATACTTTATCCATCGAATTAACGATGATCCGTCAAATTAATGACGAACGACAAAGTATAACCCTAATGTGGGCAGCACTTAAACATCCATTGGATATATTGATCGATCGGACAATGAATCGTAATAGCGATCGAGTTATTACCCTGTTCTGCAGCACCCCGCTACTCTTAATTAGTGTTTTGTGTGTGTTTGGAGAGTAATTGGACGATAACTCAGAGTGAATTTGAAGTTTGAACGTCGTTTTTGTGCCCAGAATCAAGTGCCAATGTTCTGTATTTATAGTTGTAATTTGGACATGCTAGCCTACCTGCTTGACATGCTAGCCTACCTGCTTGACATGCTAGCCTACCTGCTTGACATGCTAGCCTACCTGCTTGACATGCTAGCCTACCTGCTTGACATGCTATGGACCGTAAGCAGTATCCCTTATGGTCCGTAAGGGACACCTAATCACTATAGACTTGCCACGTGTGGGACTAGCTCTGATAACTTGACACCTTCTGAAAATTCGAAGTGGCCAGCACGTAATTGTAGATAATTATCAACTAGGGTTTACCCCCCCCCCCCCTGAGTTTTAGGGGCCCTGATCCTGATTCTGAAAATTATGAAAATCTTAGGGTTTGTACAGAATCACTTGGGTGTCTTAATTAAGGTTTTCTATTGGTCAAATTACTTTAGTAATTATGACTTTTGATGAGAGTCGTTACATTCTCCCCAACTTAATAAAAATCTCGTCCTCTAGATTTACTGGAATAATTGAGAATACTTTCTCTTTCTTTTTTATTCCAGTTCCCAAGTATATTAGGATCCTGTCTTTGAATCCTACTTTACTTAAACTAATACTATTTGTTTACCTTTACATCTTAGAAAGGTACTACCAAAAATTCATCTAATAGACATTTCTTGAATTCATGAAATATATCATGTATTCCAACTAACCTTCCTGGTAGTTGTAAACTATAAACAACTAATCCAATATGTTGAATTACTGGAAATAATCCTACATGTCTTCGGACTTAGTTTTCCTTTCTTACTCCTTTCCAAGGAGATACTTCCAATTATATTTTGTCTCCAACTCGAACTCCAACGGCTTTTATCTATTATCTGCATAATTCTTATGACTATCTCTTGCCGTTTTCAGCTTTTCCTTTGTGATACTAAATATCATAGTTGTAGTCACTTAGGATTTTCATTCATTTCCTTCGCCTCAAATTCTTTTTGCCCAAAAATATATATCTTAAATTTTTATAATCCATATAGATAGTACCCTTACTTCCATACGGATAATGTTTCCAAATCTTAAGGCAAAAATTATGGTTCTAATTATAACTCATGAGTGGTATAGTTTTCTTCGGACTTTTTCAATTGGCTTGAGGCATACGTAATTACCTTTTTGCGTTGTATTAACATATATCCAAATCATAGTTTTGAAGTATTACCTTATACTTCAAAATCTTCAATTCCTTCTGGTAAGGCTAGAATTTATAGTATTGGTTATCTTAGTTAATGGTATAGCTATTTTGAAAATTCCTTAATGTCTATAATACTAAACTTACAAAATTTCTAATTTCCATTGCTGATATGAACTTCATAGACTTACATGGTTTATCTCCTGTAATCATAATTACTTCTCCGATGGTTGATTGAATTTCTAAGAAATTCTGATCACAGATAATGATCACAACATTGAATTCAACTAATTTCATAGATAATAGGGTTGCAGAAAACTTATAACTTATTTCTATGTTCTGCATAACCTTATTTATTTTAACTGAATTTCCATCTGCCGTTTCTAAATATAGAAATTTATCTAATGCTGGTTAACGGTAAGTTAAGAGTTTGGCAGAGTAAAGTATTTATAAAACTTTGGTTTGCACCAGAGTCAAATAATACTTTTATGTAAACGTTGTAAGCTAAGAACATACCGGCTATCACATCTGGAATCATCTCGGTTTCTTGAGTAGTCAGCTGAAAGGCTCTCGCATTCCTTTTTGCTCCTTCTGACGGTTTGGCTTGATTGTCAAATAGTTTATTTAGTTTTGGACAATCTGGCCTAAGATGTCCAGTTTCTCTACAGTTGTAGCAAACTGAAAATTTCTTCCTCCTACAGTCTTCTTCTTGATGCCCTGGAATCTTGCAAAAATTGCAATATCCTTTGCATCTTCCAAAATGCTTCCTTTTGCAAAAATTGCAAAATGGACTAGTAGAAGATTGCCCATTCCCTCCTTTCTTGAATTTGTTATGGTTACCCGAACTGAATTCTTGGGTAATCTTTTGGGCTACTTCCTTCCTTCTATTTTCTTCTCTTGTCCGTACTAGCTCGTCAGTCATAGTATTGGCTAATTCTACTGCATCATCAATCGTACGAGGTTTCGCAGCTTTGACAATATTACGGATCTCGGAAATTAATCCCCAAATATAACGAGAAATAAGTACCAGCTCTGGCGAAGCCAGGGTTGGTACTACTCTAGCATATTCGAAGAATGTCGTAGTATACCCTCGACAATCTACATCTACCATTCGGTGGGTTAGAAACTTATTTGTCATTTGTTCCTTTTCGTACTCAGGACAGAATTTTCTTTCTACAAAGCTCTTAAATTCTTTCCAGTTCATAGCATACGCCATCCTTCTTCCTTTTGCTTGTAACACCGTATTCCACCATTCTAGCGCCACTTCTTTGAAAAGGTTTGATGTGTACATGACCTGATCATCCTGAGCACATTTACTTATGGCAATTACTGCCTCGGTTTTCTCTAACCAACGCAGTGCCGCAGTCGCTCCTTCATTGCCTGCAAACTCAGTGGGTTTACAAGCAAGAAATTCCTTATAAGTGCAACCAGGCGTTACAACTTTCCTTTTCTTAGGGAGCGGAGCTTGCCGTGGTTCATTATCATGATTAACATGATTACTACCTCCATTTATGCTATTACTGAAATTATCTTCAGAAATGCGTTTACTAGGAATAACTTGTTGAGGTTCAATTGGATTTTTAACAGCAGCAATGATTGCTGGAATAGCATTGGCTATCCCTTGAGCAACTATTCCTGGAATAGTGTTGGCTATCCCTTGAGCAATGATATTTTCTATATCTTGCCTAGTCACATATTGGTTCCCCGATTGTTGCTCAGATTGATTACCCTCATTAACTGGTTCATTATTAGCGTTTTCCATCTGATATCTATTTTATAGATACATAATTAGTATAAAGGAAATAATTCAATGTCACAATTTAGTTGCACATAATCACATAAACGAATATACAAACAAAATTGTAACTTTTCTAATATTTCCTTATATCATGTTTCTATATACACCCGTTTTATTATTTATTTTACACATACTGATTTTACTATTACTTTTACACAACCACCGTTTCATAATCCCCTATCCTTTATCAGATGATGTTCTAATAATGGCGTTTCTTCTCGTCGTATTTCCAGGAGATTTGTCCCAAAGTCTCTTGGATTCTATTCCCAGCATCCATTTTGTCAAAATGATGAAGTTCAGTCCCATTCTTGTTACTTATTGGTAAATTTGGTAAAGGTTCTGGATGGTACTTAGGAAAAAGCCTATAGGGATGGTTTTGTAACAGTATTTCATTATCCAACCATTCGTTTATATTCTAGTTATTTGAAGAATTTGGAATAGATGGTTCTAAGTTCATAAAATTATTTTCATTACCAGGTTCAATAGTATCATCGTTTGCCATTATAAAATCTAGTTCTTCTTGAGATGGTAACTCTTCAATTTGCCTAGAGCTTTCCCCAATTTCCATTTTCTTAGGCTTAGGTTTCTCGAGAGGTAAAGCGTTAAATTCTATAGGTCCTTCTATGTCTGGAATATACCTATTAAAATCTCTGGAAACTTCTATTCTTACTGGATAGAGATTTAAATTCTGAAGGGCTTCCGACAAATCACTCATGCTATTTAACAAAATACACATAATTATTAAATCATACTAAAATTTTATAGAACAACTTTTTAAATAGTATTTCATATTACCAAAACAACTAAAAATTAAAACATACTAGGTTTTATTTGTAATTTATTTATAAATTTTCTAGACTGTAGATAATAAAAATACTAAACTTTAAATCAGGATATTTAAAGATTTATATTTACTATTACAGTAGTTAACATATAAAAATCTATATTAAATAAGTATAATGACTTAATTTATTACTATTATCATGGTGAATATTGGTTAGTGCTGCCTTGTTTAAGCATAGGTGATCAGTCCATGCATAACTAAGGCTAGGTTATCCAATATCTGCCTTTGATAATAACCCTAATATTTTAAAAATAATCTTAGTACTACTACTATTAATATATTATTATTAATAATAAAATTATTAATAATAAATAACTAAACAAAAAATTTTTTAAATAAGAGTATACCTCGAACATAAAAATATAATTTCTTTACTGCAATATATTAATACTATATTTGTAAATTAGTTAATTCCATATATAATCAAATAAATTTATATATAATATTTTTCGATTAACGAGAATAGAGCAATACAATATTCTTAACATATAAAAATCTGCCCATACTATATAAAAATTAGTCAGATAATAAACATATAATCACAAAATAGTAATTAATAAAAATTATTAAGTATTTTCTAAATACTTAATTGGCTTAAATCAGTGGCTCGATAAGTGGCTCAATAAATGGCTCTGATACCACTTTTTCTGTCACGGCCCATGACCCGGTTTGACCCGTTTCAGGAGTCGTGGCAGAAAATACTGCGGTATTTATTTAATTGAGTTTTACAGCGGAAGTTTTCATCAGGATCTTTTAAAATGTAAATATTTCCCGATTATTTTATTTTCACAACTCGGGATAAACCCGGTAATTTACAATAGTTTGATTTCACAAAGAAATCTTTTTATTTTCATAAAACATGTTTCTTTATTTTATACTGAGCCACTTCCTTGAGCTTGTAGTGCTATATGGCACTTTTCCTAGATCATATGTGATCACCTGAAACATGTTTGAAAAAGGTTTTGTCAGCGGGAAATACTGAGTGAATCATTCTATTTTGCATAATGATGCATAGTTATCAATTACAGCATAAGAGCGATTACAATGGCTTCTATCTTATTTTTATCTGGCATTCTGTCACAATGGTGACAAGTCACAATGGTGACGATGGTCATACCACTATTTAGATCAATGAACCTAAATAGTGACGATTATCCCTGTAGGTCAATGAACCCAACAGTGATTATCCCAAGTAGATCAATGAACCTAACTAGGTGAGAATTAGTAATGTGCACAATACCCCACTAACCAATAATTCAAGATATCCACGACTTAGTCCCTGTAATTATAACCTTGAAAATAATTTGAGGTATTGTAAAATATTTGATAAAATAACTCACAAACTGTGAGAAAAGAAGAATGACTCACATTGCAGATTTATACGGGCAGAGCCTAGCCTACTGATTAGCCTTTTATCCTAATTTCAATAATAAGCACACAATTTGGGGTTAGTAATCAATCCAGCATTTACGATAACTCACGAGATCAAATTCTCACAATGAACGACAAAGTGCAATACTTCATCTATCGAATTAACGATGATCCGTTGAATTAACAACGAACGACAAAGTATAATACTTTATCCATCGAATTAACGATGATCCGTCAAATTAATGACGAACGACAAAGTACAATACTTTATCCATCGAATTAACGATGATCCGTCAAATTAATGACGAACGACAAAGTATAACCCTAATGTGGGCAGCACTTAAACATCCATTGGATATATTGATCGATCGGACAATGAATCGTAATAGCGATCGAGTTATTACCCTGTTCTGCAGCACCCCGCTACTCTTAATTAGTGTTTTGTGTGTGTTTGGAGAGTAATTGGACGATAACTCAGAGTGAATTTGAAGTTTGAACGTCGTTTTTGTGCCCAGAATCAAGTGCCAATGTTCTGTATTTATAGTTGTAATTTGGACATGCTAGCCTACCTGCTTGACATGCTAGCCTACCTGCTTGACATGCTAGCCTACCTGCTTGACATGCTAGCCTACCTGCTTGACATGCTATGGACCGTAAGCAGTATCCCTTATGGTCCGTAAGGGACACCTAATCACTATAGACTTGCCACGTGTGGGACTAGCTCTGATAACTTGACACCTTCTGAAAATTCGAAGTGGCCAGCACGTAATTGTAGATAATTATCAACTAGGGTTTACCCCCCCCCCCTGAGTTTTAGGGGCCCTGATCCTGATTCTGAAAATTATGAAAATCTTAGGGTTTGTACAGAATCACTTGGGTGTCTTAATTAAGGTTTTCTATTGGTCAAATTACTTTAGTAATTATGACTTTTGATGAGAGTCGTTACAATTACCCTGTTTTGTGGCAGCAATTCGGGATTCGTGTGTGTTAATAGTGGTAAACAGTATGTATCTCAGTGCATGTATCGAAGTTTTACGTCGTTTTAACTCCCACTTTCGATTGCCAATGTCTGCTATTTATAGTCGAAATTTCACTTTGCTTACGGACCGTAAGCCTAACAATGTTACGGTCCGTAAGGAATGAAAATAGGTTATAGGGTAGCCACGGTTGGGACTAGCTTCGCTGACTTGACAGATTCTCAATTTCAAATTTTGACAGTGAGTAATTTAGATAATCGTTAACTTAGGGTTTACCCCCCTTGAGTTTTAGGGGCCCTGATCCTGATTCTGAAATTTCTGAAAATTTTAGGGTTTGCGTAGAATCACTTGGGTGTCTCAATTAGGGTTTCCTACTGGATAAATTAATTTAATAATTAGGACTTTTAATGAGGGTTGTTACATTCTCCCCACCTTAATAAAAATCTTGTCCTCGAGATTTACTGGAATAAGTATGGATACTTTCGCTTTATTTCTGATTACAGCTCCCAAGTGTATTCAGCTCCTCTCTTTGAATCCCACTTTACTTTAACTAGCACTAGTCGTTTGTGCTTGAGAAACTTCACTTTTCTGTCTTCTATCTGAAGAGGTTTCTCAACAAATTTTAACTTTTCATTTACTTCTATGTCTTGAAGAGGTACTACCAGTGATTCATCTGCTAGACATCTCTTGAGGTTGGATACATGAAATACGTCATGTACTCCGGCTAACTCTTCTGGTAGTTGTAACCGATAAGCAACTGGTCCTATACGTTGGATCACTGGAAATGGTCCTACGTATCTTGGACTTAACTTTCCTTTCTTACCGAATCTAACAACTCCTTTCCAAGGAGAAACTTTTAACAGTACTTTGTCTCCAACTTGAAATTCTAACGGCTTGCTTCTATTGTCTGCATAACTCTTCTGGCGATCTCTAGCCGTCTTCAGTCTTTCCTTGATTTGAGTAATCTTATCAGTCGTCTCTTGTACAATCTCTGGACCTGACAATTGACTTTCTCCTATTTCTGCCCAACAAACCGGAGTTCTGCACTTTCTTCCATATAGTGCTTCAAACGGGGCAGTTTCAATGCTTGAATGATAACTATTGTTATAGGAGAATTCGATCAATGGTAAGTGATCGTCCCAATTTCCACCAAAATCTATTATACATGCTCGGAGCATGTCTTCTAGAGTTTGGATTGTTCTTTCACTTTGTCCATCTGTTTGTGGATGATATGCCATGCTTAGGTTTAGTCGAGTTCCCATAGCTTGCTGGAAACTTTTCCAGAAATGAGAAGTAAAACGACTATCCCTATCCGAAACAATGGAGAGTGGAACTCCATGTAAGGATACAACTTTATCTACATAAAATTTTGCCAATCTTTCCATACTAAAGGTTTCTTTCATTGGTAGAAAGTGAGCTGATTTGGTTAATCGATCTACAATTACCCAAATCGCATCATTACCTTTTCTGGTTTTGGGCAACTTAGTAACAAAATCCATTGTTATAAGTTCCCATTTCCATACTGGCATTTCTAATTGTTGTAGTAGACCTGAAGGTTTCTGATGTTCTGCCTTAACTTGGGAACAAGTAAGACACTTAGAAACATATTTAGCTATTTCCTTCTTCATGCCTATCCACCAGAAATTCTTTCTTAAATCTTGGTACATTTTATTGTTTCCTGGATGTATAGTATACCTAGATTTATGAGCTTCTTCTAGAATTATATTTCTTAATTCTCCCTGTTTTGGTACCCAGATCCTTTTCTTATGGTATCTCCAAATTCCATCAGCTCCTTGTTCTAAATCTTTTATTCTTCCCTTCATTCCTTCAGCAACATCTTCTATTGCTATTTCTTGAAAGTATTTCAGTTGTTCCATTAAATCTAACTGTAGATTTAATCTGAGAGCACGAACCCGTCTTTGTTTCTCATTATATTTACGACTTAAGGCATCTGCAACTACATTTACCTTTCCCTCGTGATATTGAATATCACAGTCGTAGTCACTTAAAATTTCCATCCATCTTCTTTGCCTCATATTTAACTCTTTTTGCCCAAAAATATATTTTAAACTTTTGTGGTCTGTATAGACAGTAAATTTACTTCCGTAAAGATAATGTCTCCAAATCTTAAGGGCAAAAATTACGGCTCCTAATTCTAAATCGTGAGTCGTATAGTTTTCTTCGTGCTTTTTCAATTGCCTTGAAGCATATGCAATCACCTTTTTGCGTTGCATAAGCACACATCCATATCCTAATTTTGAAGCATCACAATATACTTCAAAATCTTCAGTTCCTTCTGGTAAGGCTAAGATTGGTGCATTTGTTAATTTCTGTTTTAATATTCTAAAGGCTTCTTCTTGTTTAGGTCCCCAATTAAACTTAACTGCTTTACAGGTTAGCTTAGTTAATGGTACAACTATTTTGGAAAAATCCTTAATAAACCGTCTATAATATCCAGCTAAACCTATAAAACTTCTAATTTCCATTGCAGATTGTGGAACCTTCCAATTGGTAATTGCCTCTATCTTAGCAGGATCTACATGAATACCTTCGTGATTCACCATATGTCCTAAGAATTGCACTTCTTGCAACCAAAATTCACACTTCGAAAATTTGGCATAAAGCTTTTCTTTTCTTAACAAAGTTAAGAGTGCATGAAGGTGTTCACAATGTTCTGTCTGACTTTTAGAATAAATAAGTATATCATCTATGACAATTACAAATTTATCCAAATACGGTTTACAGATCCTATTCATCATGTCCATGAATGCAGCAGGAGCATTCGTTAACCCAAAGGGCATGACTGTAAACTCATAATGACCATACCTAGTTCTGAAAGCAGTCTTAGGTATGTCTTCTTCTTGTACCTTCAATTGATGATATCCGGATCGTAAGTCTATCTTAGAAAAATATCTAGCTCCTTGAAGTTGATCAAACAGGTCATCAATCCTAGGTAATGGGTATCGATTCTTAATTGTAACCTTATTCAATTCTCTATAATCGATACACATTCTCATTGAACCATCCTTTTTCTTAACAAACAACACTGGCACTCCCCAAGGGGATGAGCTAGGTTGTATGAATCCTTTACTTAGCAATTCATCTAATTGTGTTTTCAGTTCTAACATTTCGGTAGGAGCTAACCGATAAGGTGCCTTGGCTATCGGTGTAGTTCCTGGAATTAGATGAATCCTGAATTCTACTTTCCTATCCGGAGGTAATCCTGGTAATTCTTCTGGGAATACATCTGGGTATTCTGAGACTACAGGAATTTCCTTAAGTTCTTTACCCTTAGTACTAATGATTACCGAAATCATATATACTATTCCTTGTTTTCGTTCATAACTAGCAACTTTCATTACTGATATGAACTTCATGGGTTTACGTGGTTTATCTCCTGTAATCATGATTACTTCTCCAGTAGGTGCCTGAATTTCTATAGAGTTTTTATCACAAATGATTTGAGCATGGTTGGCTATTAACCAATCCATTCCTAACACAACATCAAATTCAGCTAATTTCATAGGTAACAGATTTGCAGCAAATTTATGACCTGCAAGTTCTATTTCTACTTTTTGCAAAACCTGATCTATTTTAACTGAATTCCCATTTGCGGTTTCAACTGTAAAAATCTGCCTAATGTTGGTTAAAGGTAACTTAAGAGCTTGACAGAATAAAGTATTTATAAAACTTTGGTTTGCACCAGAGTCAAATAATACTTTTGCGTATACATTGTGAACTAAGAACGTACCAGCTATTACGTCTGGGATTAGTTCTGCTTCTTGAGTGGTTAGCTGGAAGGCTCTGACATTCTTTTTATTAGCTCCTTCGGTTGCCTTGGGTTTGTTGTCTACTGGTTTGACCAATTTAGGACATTCTGTTTTATAATGCCCCGCTTCTCCACAATTAAAGCAAATTATGGTTTTCTTTCTGCAGTTTTCTTCACGATGTCCTACACCTTTGCAAAGGTTGCAGCTTACATTACATTTTCCATAATGCTTCCTTTTGCAATTTCTACAGAAATGTGGATTTGAAGATTGCCCTGCTCCTCTTCTCTTGAAATTATTACTATTACCCACCCGAAATCCTTGGGTAATTTTCTGAGCCAGTTCCTTTTTCCTGTTCTCGTCTTGCGTACGTACCAATTCATCAGTTAGGGTGTTGGCTAGTTCCACGGCATCGTCAATAGTGCGAGGTCTCGCAGCTTTAACGATATTGCGGATTTCGCTAATTAATCCCCAAATATAGCGAGAAATGAGTACCGGTTCTGGCGAAGCCAGCGTTGGTACCACCCTAGCATATTCGAAGAATGTCGAAGTATAACCACGGCAATCCACATTCACCATCCGATGGTTTAGGAACTTATTTGCCATTTGATCTTTTTCATATTCAGGACAGAATTTTCTTTCTACAATAATCTTAAATTCTTCCCAATTCATGGCGTAAGCCCTATTTCTTCCTTTAGCTTGTAACACCGTGTTCCACCATTCAAGCGCCCCTTCTTTGAAAAGATTTGACGCGTACATGACCTGATCATCCTGAGCACATTTACTTATTACAATTACTGCCTCGGTTTTCTCTAACCAACGCAGTACTGCAGTTGCTCCTTCATTGCCTGCAATTTCAGTGGGTTTACAAGCAAGAAATTCTTTGAAAGTGCAACCAGGTGTTGCGGCTTTCATTTTCTTAGGGAGCGGAGCTTGTCGTGGTTCATTATCGTGATTAATATGATTATTGCCTCCATTTACGCTATTACTGAAGTTATCTTCAGAAATACGTTTACTAGGAATAATTTGTTGAGGTTCGGCAGGTTTTTTAACAGCAGCAACGATTGCTGGAATCGCATTGGCTATTCCTTGTGCAATGATATCCTCGATATCTTGCCTAGTTAATAATTGCTCTTCATGGATTTGCTCGGATTCATTTACTTCATTTACAGGCTCATTACCAATGTTTGCCATCTGATAATTAATATATATATTATTAGTATAAAAGGAATAATTCAATGTCACAATTAATTGCACATAATCATGTAAACGAATATACAATCAAAACTGCAATTTTTCTAAAATTCCATTTTTATAGATTTTATCGTGCTTCTATATACATCCGTTTTATTATTTATATTACACATACTGATTTTTATTAATATTACTATTACACAATAACAGTTTCATCAACCCATTATCTCTCGTCGTTTGTCTTCTGAAAACGAAGCTCCCTTTCATCATATTTCCAGGCAATTTGTCCCCCTATCTCCCGGATTCTACTTCCTGCATCCATCAGCTCTTCACCAAAATGGCGAAGTTCAGCCAGATTTTCGTTACTCATTGGTGGATTGGGTAGAGGTTCTGGATCAAACTGGGGAAGAAAGGAATAAGGATCATTGACAATATTTTCAAATTGCCAATCATTCGTCCACCATTCATCCATTCCTACTGGTTGATTATGGACTATTGGGTCTGGGATTGCTGGTTCAAAATTCATAGGGAGTGGATTTTCAATAGGACGGGTAAAAATATTGGTATTGACAGGCTGAATAGTTTCACAGCTTGCCAATAGATAATCTATTTCTTCCTGAAAAGTCCTTCCATGGTTTTGTTTGGAGCTTTCTCCAATTTCCATCTGAGTTGGTCTAGAACCTTGTCCAACTTCCATTTCTATATCCTTAGAATATTCCTCAAACTGCTCTTCCATTTGCCTAGAATCTTCCTTGACTTTATTCTCCATCTCTTGGAGTCTAGAACTTTTCCTAGTTACAATTTCTTTTCATTTTTCTAAAGGATTGTTTATTTTAGGAAGTTTCGTAGCTGGCTTTTTCCTACGTAAACGACTCCCCCATACGTATTTCCTTCTTTTCTTTGGTTTTGTCTTTTTCAAAGGTGGTGCGTTGAATTCTATCGGTTGTTCTACATCAGGAAAATACCCAGTAAATTCTTTAGAAACTTCTAGATTCACAGGGTATAAATTGAGATTCTATAGGGCTTCTGACAACTCATTCATGCTGTTTAATATACAAAATGCTAAGTTAAAATTTATAATAAAATTTTTTTTTAGAAATAACCTTTAAATTTTTATTGCATACCCTGTGGCTAATTTACACCAAAGAAAATAGATAATTTAAACATACTAGTTTTTATTTATTTACTAGATGATATTTTAGGCTTGTAAAGGATAAGATTGCTATTCTGAAGTCATGGTATTTTAGAGATTAGCATTTATTGCTACAGTAGCTAGCATATAAAGGTCTGCCCACTTTTCATCTAATTTGTCCTCCCAAGGTGTTTTACTGGTTAATTCCTGGGTTTCCCTTTTAACTTTCTTCTCTCGGGCTTCTTTTATTTTCTCCTGACTTTTCTTAAGAATCAAACTTCTTTTACCCGGAGAAAGTGGGTTCTCGTATTGGGCTTTTCGAACAAATATTCCTTCTTCAGGAATTGCAGGGAGTTTTGAGGATTTGGTTTGGGATGAACTTCCCTTCTCATTGACTGACTTATCTAATTTAAGATAGATGCTTGAAAGCTTTTTCTTACCCATTGTTTATACTGTGTTCAGGTTCAGTGGGTCGTTTACTATCACGGTTACTTTTATTATCTGCTTCCTTAACTGTTTTGATAATATATGGCATCGCATCTATTATTCCTTGTGCCACTATGTGTTGGATGGCACTATTATCTACTTGGTTTCAATTATTGTTGTTGTTCGGGTTATTATTACTCTGGTTTTCCTGGTTCACTTCGTTGTCCATCTGAATTTTAAACATTGGCCAATTATTAATATCACAAGATAATATTTAAGGCAAACAATCACACAACACACATATTGGTCAAAAGCGTCGAACATTGCGACTTACTCTTTCTCATATATTACACATCTAATACAAACTGGAATAAAATACAATACTAATATGCGTCATTAACCACAAAGTGATCTATACTACGATAGATATATTATCATTATTATATATATAAAAAAAATTTCACACATATTTTATATATATATATTTATTATTATTTTATTATTACTATCACCATCACTGATATGGGTTCATCCAGAACTCCATATTACGCTCGTCGTACTTCCAGACGAGTCTTTCTTCAACCTGCCTCATCCTTTCGCTACTTTCTAAAATCTCCTCACCAAAGGTGCGGAGTTCTTGCACATTCTCTGCACTCATTGGGGGTGCAGGTGCTGGTACTGAATCTGGGTACTGTGGCATGGGTTCTTCCTGGGGATATGGATTCTCTAGGATTTCCCTAATGTACTCATCATTATCATAATAGGGATCTAGAGGGTCCAGACCTGGGTAAGCTGCTAGGTTTGGCATGGGTTCTTCTGATATGTGGTAGCGTTGCTGATAATCCCTATGATCATCAAACCACGGGTCATAGTCTGGGTCTAAAGGATTGGGTACTGGTACTCTAGGTATCTCAGTGGAATCAACGGCTGGTGCTGGGATTTGGTTTTCTGGGTTGACTTCAATCTCCATTGGTTGTGTGGGAAACAAGGGTTATAGTTGAGGGGCTATGAGTTGCTCCAGGTTTGGGTCGGCAGCTGTGGTTGCTAAAATAAGAAAGTTTGCTAGACTCCTTTTGAGCATGTCTTGGGTGTGAGCATCTGTTTCTCTCTTAGCGGCTGCTAACACTCGCTGTTGTTGTAACTTTTTCATCCTCTTCCTAAGTTCGTGCGCTCCCCTACTGAACCATCCTCTATTTTTAGGAGGGAATGGCTCTTCAGACTGAGCCTTGAACACGAATATCCCATCTTCATTGTCAGCTGAATACACTGAGAGTGTAGGCTGTGAAGAGGTACCTTCGTTTTGAGGTGAGCTAGACAACTGACGATAGGCATCGGAGGGTCTTTGATCACTCATACTGTAAACTAACAAATAGTCAAATAACACACAACAATAAAATACAGATATGCACGTAGTTCTGTAAATAATTTCCTAACATTTTGAATAATATCTTGGTGTCAGCAGAACACTTTTGTGGCTGAATCAGTGGCTTAGCTCTGATACCACCTTCTGTCGCAACCCCCGTCCCCTATCTGTCCTGGGAACGGGCGGCCGCGAGACCAGATTTAGTGGTATCGGTGTTTATCCTTTTGGCAGCGGAAATTTCATCAGGACCGTAGTTAGAAAATATTTTATCAGAGTAAATACCACACTTTTATAATATTAAACATGTGGGAAATTCCCAAGTTTTCAGTACACACATTTCTATAGGGATAAACCCTATTTTATTTAATAAAAACATCTCTTTATTCAGGTAACTTTTATAGCCACTTTTTCCAAGCCTTCAGTGCTGTCCAGCTGGCTTCTATTTGGCTTTCACATTTTGTTACCTGAAACGCGTTTAAAAATATTTTGTCAGTGGGAAATACTAGTGAGTGAATCCCAGTTTAATCAAGAAGAGTTTTATCTTTTAACAGTATTGAGAGCTATTACAATGTTTATATCTACACAATTACTCATTCAGTACTGTCAATCCTGACGGGTGTGTCATATTACTCATTGGCTATCTCGTTGTCCAATGGTAACGTGTTCCACCTTTTGTATATAAAACCCCAACATACCGATAGTAATTGAAGAACTACAAAGACTCAATCACTGTTAATCACATTGTAAAATAATTAAGGTTTTGTAAAAACAATTTACAAAAAGGAGATTACTCACATTGTTGTCTTAGGGTTTTCCTTAAGGGTTTCCTGGTAATTATCTATTAAATACACAAATGTACACGCGGTAGTATAATAACCCAATATTTACATTAGTAATACCCTCCCAGAGACGGCATTCCAACGACTACGTCGGGCAGAACCACAACAGCCGTTACGGGACCCTGGATCAATCGGGCAACGTATCTAATACATAATCGGGGTTATAATACTTACAACGGGGCAGAACTTCGTTATTTAGGGTGGTATTATACCTGAAAAGCACTTCGACTGTATAGAAATTCGAGAGAAAGAAAGTGTGTAAGCGACTGGGACTGAAGGCCGATGCCCTCAATTTATAGGGCCTGATTCTGGTTTTGTCGTGCCCCACGTAGGAGGTAGCCAAGGGCTACGCGGCCCGCGACATAGGGTATGTAGGCCCTAGCTGATTCGGGTCACTACTCTAGCTTCGATGTGTGGCTGCCACGTGGCAGCTCAGGGTTTTGCCTCGTTGATGAGCGCTCGCGGCCCGCGTAAGACCAAGCTTAGGTCTTCGCGGCCCGCCACAGATTGATAAAATTTGTTTTTAATTAATTTTTAATAAAATAAAGGTATTCGGGGCCGGTTTTCGTATACGGGGTGTTATTTTAGGTCATATAGGGACATTTTAAAATATATTAGGGGTGTCGGAATATTTTGGAGGGTTGTTATAGCGTGAGGACCAAATGAAGGCGAAATATCCACATTTTTTTTCACAAGTTTCCTCTAGTTAAAATTTCGGGACGAAATTTCCTAAAGTATGGGAGATTGTGACAACTGTGCTCTGTAAACGATGTACGATGTAAAATAATATCAATTATCAATATAACGATGTGTTTTGGTGTTAATATTTGTGTATTTGTGTTTGACGATTTTACGATTTGATTCAAGTTCGATTTCAAGCTTTAAATCGCTTTCTGGAAAGTTATACGCAAACTGATGCGTAAACGTAATCAGCTTAACGTGAAAAACACTCCGGAATAGTGACATTGGCTTAACATACTTTAAATAATCTTAACATAACTTAGAAATAAGTTTTGGATGGTTTGGTGTGTCGAAAACAAGTTTATTCGATCGCAGGGACTAATTGCGACCAACTGCGAAAGTATGCCTATTCGTATAGTAACGAACATTCCAGAACTTGATCATAAGCTAAACATACCCTAAATATCCTTTACATAGCTTAGAAATAGGCTTTGAGGGATTCGTTACGCGAAAATACGCTTATTTGATCAATAGGGACTAAAAGCGTCAAAAAGTGCATAAGTTTGCATTTACGCGTAATCATTAAAATATTTTATTTTAGTGATTGGAATGCAAAAATACCATTCGTCGTGTAATTTGGATCGTTTTCGCGTCCGTTCGATTTTTCGTCGTAATTGACAGAATAACGTGATGGTACGACCAAACGAACCAACATCCGAGATGTTTTCAAGCATATTTTAAGTTCCCTATACTTTAAATTCATTATAAAGCCTTGAAATGGGGTTAACGGGGCTTAAAAGTGTCAAAAATCAAGTTTGGAGCATGCAGGGACCAAAACGGCCAAAAATTGAACAAGTTTCAGCTGGTTCAGCCAGGAGTGTCGCGGAAGAATTCGGGGACAACCCTGCGTGTCGCCTGAGATGCACTTTTTCAGCAAAACAGTTTCAGCAACCAGCTTGAAATTCAGGGTCTTTTATGCAATTTTCTCAATACCTTAGGCTGGTTTTTGGATTCCCACTGCATTAGAAATCATGTTCCACAAGTGTATGGCCAAGATTGATCCTCATAACTCTTGGAATGATCTTGTTAATCCAAACTTACTATAATTAGACTTGGGTTTTTAACTTCATTCCTCACAAATTGAATCAATTTTGCTCTAAGTTGAAGCTAAGGCTTCATACCTGAGTATTTTGGTTCAATTCTTCCTAGCTTGGACCCTTTGTAAGCTTCTTTCATGCTTGTTTATGCTTTTTAAGCGTGAAAGTCAAATAGTGTTTAACTATCTGCTTTGACCATGATTTGGTCAAGTCAAAGTTCAATTGAACTTTGCAACATGAGCGTAATCACGATGGTTATAGTCCCTTGTGACTATACCTACTGATTACCACGTCGATTAGTCGAAGTGACGAGTTAAAGTTTCGGTCAAAATGTCGTTTAAGCATATTTTGCAACGAAGCTATTTTCGGGTATCAAAAAACTTTGTTTTGATATCAAACCTCGTCACTTTTAGTCTAGTGCTCGTATAGGGTAGTAAGTCAAGCGGTCTTGACAACCGCTTAGACTTTCGAACTTGACCCGTTTGGTTGGTCGTTAGGATCCGACCAAACATATTTGTGACCATATTTGCATAGGGAATAACCTTCCGAGGTTATACCTTATGGTCACTTAGTTTAATTAGTGGTATGATAGGTAATTTATATGCCTTAGGAAAATGACCAAAATGCCCTTTTCGAGCATAATTGGATTTTAAGCATATGTAACCTAACTTTTGTCACTTAAACTAATTATGCAACATATTTAAACATGTTAGGGCATATAATACTTGTCATAGGACTAGTTAGGCGTCTCGAACGCGCATTTGCGCGAACGACGTGTTAAAGTAGCATAAGCTACCTTAATGGGTCGTAACGGGTCGTAAGCACTTAGGATAGGTTCCGATTTAGAATGTAGGCTTTGTTAAACCATATCACATGATTTCCATCACTCATTTGGTTTACGAGACCTCATTCTACCCGATCTTCCAATTTAGGTGCCGATTTATTAACTAGCGATCCGATTACTAGGTACCACTTGATTTCCTTGGTTTGCCCGAGCTTTGTTAGTTCATTAGATCAAGGATACTTTGCAATTCAATGTGAGTACATAGTTCCCTTATTTTACTGTGTTCAATTGTTTTGGTGTGATTCATATGTGTTAAACGATTTTGATGCTTTTAACGACGATTTCAATAACGAATACTATGGTTTATATTAAACATAAACGATTTCGATAATGTGAACGAACTTGTTGGACGTATTTACATAACGAATGACATTCATTAGTTTTGGCCGAACCGACCAGTGTTAGGTTATGGTACCATAGGATCTGACAAATCCCGTTATCGGACTGCCACCATGGTTATGTATGGGGGTTATGTGGTACCATAGGATTTGACAAATCCCGTTATCGGACTTACCCTTTGGTGGTTTGTTAATACAAGTTGAACGTTGGACGAGTTACAAAGGTTTGAATGTTATAAGCGAGACGACCAAAAGTTAGTTTTCACAATTAAAACGAGAATGATTTAAACGATTGAACGATTTTGAACGATTTTGAACGATTGAACGATTATGAACGATTTGGAACGACTTGAACAATTTAAACAAATGAACGATGGTCTATTACATGAATGAGTTAAACGATTTAAACGATGGGTTTTTGGTATGTGATTAGATAACGGGACGGGTGTAATGTGATAAAAGCATGGTAGATACGTCGCTGGTACTTCTTATATATAAGTGCTTTTATCATATTACATTCCGTGGCATTATTTAGTTCACTTGGATGAACGATTTTAAACGAGGACACACAACGATGTTTACTAAATGATATAAATCATATGAGTTTTATTACGAGAACGATTTACATTTTGATTTACTTAAACAAATGTTTTGGGTTGAGATTCATGGCAACGAGATTTTATAAACTATAACCAACTTGTTTTGAGTTGGTTAACCATGTTGCAATACTAAACACTTTTCAAAACAAGGTTTTCAATTATCGACTCTTGTAGTCAAACGAGGTATTGCAACATGTAAACGAGCCATGAATCCGACACTCTCACAAAAACCTATGTGCTTGTCGGCATTTCTTTGCTGACTTTATTTTTACATATGTTTCAGGTGGTGTTGAATGATGTTATTGCTACTAGGATGCATGCTCACTTAGGACTGGACGAGGCCTTAGTGACTTAATAACTATGATAGTTGATATGTGAACTTGGTTGTTTTAACTATAAGACAATGTAAATATTTAATAAACTCAATAAAACGAAACTTTTTGAATCCATAGTTGTGGAACAATAATTCTGTCGCTCCACTCCCCAACGTTTCCGCCGCGGTTTCGTTGTTTTAACACGGTCGGGGTGTGACAATATTGCCATATGGAACTTGTCCATGACTCATCAGGTTACTCGTTATCGCTTATACGCGTAGGGCTAGGCTTACGTAACTAGTTTACGTAAGTTTACCGAAACGAGTTAAACCTTATCATTTCTACTTCAAAATCCAGAATGTATTTAGTTTACCCATATTATACTAGTCTTCATACTTGTTGGGTCTAAATTACATTCTATTCTGGTCATCGCTTAATCTAGCGTTTTATACCGTAAATCCTTCTTTAAACTAACCGGTCTAAGTTTACAACTTAAATAAAACCCGTTAGTAATCTAATAGGTTAATAAAACCTTCATTCCAGATTAGGAGCCCCGATAAAAGCTACTTGCACTAGTTTGAGTACATTATACGGCTAAGTAGATAAATCTGGCATTTAAAAGCTCATGTAAATACCTTTAACTTATTTTCCCTTATACGGGCTTGGGATACGGTAAACTATTACCGCTTGGTTGGGTATGGAATCTTTAATCAAATAGTGATTAATTCATTGACATAACCCATTTTAATCTGTTTTGTTTGATATATAAACTTTTGGGGGTTAATATGACTGTGTCCTGTATATCCTCGGCTCATTTAAATGCAAACGGTCACGACCTAAGCACGGGGTGTAGGCATACACCTGTCAGTTGCGATATGGTTTCTTTTCCCCAAAAAGGGAATTAAGATATAAGATATACCCACTTGTTGAGGATAACTCGCCGTGGGATTATAATAGTGGTGTGTCTATCAATCATGTATCGGCTTCTATCCCGGGCCCTGAACGTACGACAAACATATAAATCTGTATACATAATTATTTTTATATAATTTTCCCAAGTTATAAAAGATTTTATGCTTTGTGCATCCAAACCATTTTTATAAATGTTTTTCAAATGAGTCGGTTAATTGTATTTACCAGTGTAAACTGACATATTTTCAAAAGACTAAGTGACAGGTACTACTCGTAATTGGCTGGAAGCTTCTGGGCGATGAATAGCGAATCTTGCAAGTTCGTATTGCCTTAAGTCTGTTGAACATGTTTTGTATTATATTTAGATCCGCCTGTGGATCTTTTCTTTGCAACCGTCTGTATATTCGTTTATTCATACTTTACACTTTCGGTTTGTAATAATAATTTCTACCAAGACTTCCGTTGTGCTATAAACTATGTATATTTGACAATGATGATATCAACTACGTCACGATACTCCCCACCAGGCCCACCAGTAATGCGTGGAAATATCGGGGTGTGACAGTCAAGTCTTCTGTTCTTGCTATTTTGTGGTTTGGATGTGAATCGAGGCTTCACGAGTTACGTCAATTCCTCTTTCTTTGCATTTATGTTGCTTTTTTCTGTCTTTTTGCTCCTTTTGCACATTTAAGCTCATTTTATCCTAAAAATTAAAAAGGAACAGAAAACCAAGCTTTTTCCAACACTGGTACTGAAAAAGGGTTGATTTTATGTCGTATTTGATATAATTTATATGTTGTATTTTAAGCACATCATTTATCTCAAGTTACAAGTGCATGTTAAACTTTTACTACGCACGAAAACATTATAGTAAATTACGAGCTCATGAACTAAGCCTCCACGATTCCCGCGAATATAGGTTGGAATCGGACTACAATGTTCAAACACAAGCCACACTTACATTCATTTGCGCTACCTAAACAAAGTTTCTAACAAATTGCAATAATTGTAACATCATAAACAATCAAGAAAATAAGTCGATTTATATTAATAGGCACGTCGTGCATCAAGTATATTTCTGGATTGTTTGATAAAGAGGTAAAAATTTACAAGGCACTAAATGCCTACAAACTAGGTAAAATCTATTTAGCGCCATCATCACAGACATCTTCATCTTCGTCATCAAAAAGCTCTTGCGCTTTAGAAACCTCAAAGATAGCCTTTAAGTGCGTGACATAGTCATCATGTTGGAGTGCATTAGAGACCAGAGCCATGACAGGCAAAGAGAGGGTGTTGTAAGTTTCTTCAGCTTGGTTAAACCCCCTCTCCACCTCCTCATTTACAGAATAGTGCCGGCTGTCCCATTCAACCTTGAACGCAGTCTCAACATGAGAAACACATTCGGCATAGCCTTCGCGGTGTCCCACATGACGTGCTGCCACGATTAGCACTTCCACGGCATGGTCTAACTTGATGGAGTTCAGCACCGAATTTACCACCTATCCAGGAAACAAAAGTTAGCTTGCAAAATGATACTATAAACAACTAAGGGAAGTAACCGGTAACTTACATGCGCAATCCCATACTGTTGTAACCACTCCAAGTTGTTAACCAGCGCTCGCCTATCGATTGAACCTCCGCATAGCTGTTCTGAGCTACGTCATAGGCCGCTTGGATAACCTTGCGCACCTCATCCACAGACTCAGCTTTTAGCTTTTCAGCTTCGAGGTCAATCTCGAGGGACTCAGCCTTCTGCTTCTCAGCTTCCAGGGCATTCTGTGACTCGCGCAAGCGACATTTGAGTTCAGTGTTCTCAATGTTCTTGTCAGCCATGTCCCTATCTTTAGAGATGAGTTGTTGTTTCAACTCTTCCTGTGCAAATAACAGGTTGTTTAACCTATCAATTTTCGTTATTTGTTCAGCACATATAGAGGCGGTACCAACCTGATTCATTTCCGCACTCGTGGTGCACCTTAGCAGCTTCATACCTTTTTTTGAAGTCTTCTTTTGACTTAGTCAATTCTTCAACCCATGCCTTGAGGTTAGTGATTTAAGTAGGCGCGACGTACATATTTTAGTTTTCCCTCTCACACACCTCGCGCCACTTGCGGCGCTCCTCAACAAGTGTATCCTTACTTGCTTGTAGCTTCTTCTTCACACCTAAGAGGCCCCATTCCTCTTTATTCTTCTCCGCCTCAAACTCAGCCTTTTGCTTGGCAAACTCAGCCTTGGCCTTCTCGAATTCTTTAGCTTCTGCCGACAAGCGCTCCCTGTAACCTTCCCAGTCAGCGCACTTGCAGTGCATGGTATGACACTCACAAGTTATTTGGTTACTGGTAGACACTTGGTTGGCCTGCGCAAACACATGAGCTCGATACAAGTTCTCGTGTTCGCGTTTCTTCTGATGAAGCACTTCAGCAGGGGGGAAAGCCCCCATAAACCATTATGGCAAGGCGGGAAAGAAGAGAAACTATCACCTTTCTTCAAGCCCATACAGGGGCATGGACCTCATTGGCGCGATCTTCAGAATAAGACGTGCAATATATATTGCCCAATGTATCCTCAGGCCAGATGGGTGAGGGTTCCCTAAGTTGAGCCCTTAAACGGCTAACCCTTTCACCACCCGCGCCCGCTGCACCTGCGCCAGTAGCACCAGTTTGCTGCGCTTCAGTGTGCACATCTTGGTGGACCGCAACACCTTCCTTATGAGCCTCTTGAGCAGGCTCTTCAATTGTTTGCACAGGTTCTTCAATTTCAATTGTGGCAGCCTCCTCAATTACAGCTTTAACAGGTTCTTCAACCTGCACAACCTTCTCTACTCGCTCAAAGACAGGTTTCTCAACCTCCACACCTTTTTTAACATGTTTCTAAACCTATACAGCTTTTTCACCAATAACCTTAGGCGCACCCCTTGCCCCCTTTGAAGCATCAATAGGGGCAGACGAAGGCATCTTAGGCACTGGTTTTGGATGAATAATCTTTATCCTCGGTTTTGCGGTTTTCTTTTCTGCAACATGCATATTGTGTTAACACATAAGGGAGAGCATGGAAATGTTTAAAAGTACTAAGTTACAATGGCCTTACCCATTGAAATCTGAGTGTACAATGATCGGACATTTCCCTTCTTCCCGATTAAAGGTTTGCCGGATGCAACCTTTTTAGCTCTAGGGGCGGGGTCAGGCACTGACTCCTCACGCTGCCTTTTCAAGGTATTCTTCCTTGTCAGCTCAGGGAAAGCATTAGCTTTTATCCCCTCTTCAACAGGGATAGATGTGGGAGTCGTGCCGGAGCTGGTCTTTGGTGCTCACGCTCCGTGAACTACGTGCGCCGGCTGCAACAGTAGCTTTAAACATCCTACCTAGAGAATACAATTCCTCCATAGAATCAGCTACAATGAAAAAATCGTCTAAGCTGCGTTGGTGAGGGCGAGCAATACCTTTGCGCGAAGCAGCTTCAGAAGCTGCAAGTCTCGCCTCTTGTTTTATGGGACGCGCCCCCTCAGCAACGGTAACCACTTTCTTCTTACTCACCCTTTTAGGTTTCTTCTCTTCATGGTTGACGTGTGCGTATATATACATAATTTTACAATGAATTTACACACGATTGGGTTTTAAATTTATAAAAGTGATTATTACTTTTACATCAAAACACACACGAAAGAGGCAAGTGTACCCCGTCACATATGTAATAAAGTATCGGTAAGAACCAAGTATCGATCCAAGGAAATGGGCGGAGAAATAATACTAGACCTTTGTCACTAAACTACCAGTAAAAACATAGGTTTGGTTGATTTTAACTAAACTAAAGTAAGCATAAATAAAATACATAATAAAATATAGATAAAAAGCCTTGCTAAATACACAACCACAGCATGTCAACTAAGTCGGTTTTGGCACTATAAGCATTCGATCAATTTTCCAATTTAAGACAATTAGTATCCCTTTCGGGAATCCTAACATGACAATCATTCAGAAAGTTAAAACGATAAACACACTTTAACCACCTAAAATTGTTCTTTAACGTGCAATTGATAAATTCTATGAAAATCTCTTAAAAATAAGTTAGTCAGCCGTTAGGATTATTCTAACCTCACTTAAACAAGGAAAGCGACACCGATAAACACAATGCAACCACCGAGACAAGCATAAACTAGATTAAATCACAACCAAGTTCATTTTACAAATCTTGCACAATAATTCACTAAGATAGCAATTTTGGCCTAAACTACTAACTAAGCTAACAAATCATGGCAAGAATTTATAACGACACCATCTAACCCGTTAAGGTCCTTACGTGACGGCAAGCTCTCTTGATTAACAATAATTACATTTTATTAAATCACTAACCATTTCTAGTATCATGATGCATACATTTAAACCAAGTTAAACTAGTTAACCAAATTCAAAGTTTACTAATACAAGATTAATTAAGCTTCATTTTTCAACTATCTTAACTAACCAAGCATCAATCATCCAACATAATTACTTATAATCAAGAATTCAATATCAATAACAAGGTTGCAAACTAATCATCAAAGATTAACATAGAAAATACTTCAAATGTCATTACAAACAAAGTTTAACATACTAATGGCAATAATCTAGCAAGGGATTGTTTGTGTTTTTGCCCAAAGGCTACAATAATACATAAACAATAATCTAAGTACTTGAAAGATTAACAAAATCATGGAAAGATTAGAAAATCAAACCATAAACAAGTACTAGACTAAGGATCCGGGTAGTAATCGAGCTAAACGGGACAATGTGGCTTGATTCCGGGTGAAAGCTAACGCCTCCGGAGCCTGAAAATCGCCTGTGAAGCTCTCCAAAAATCCAGAATCTCGAACAGAATGTTTCTGTTCTGTTTTTATAATTTTCGCTGTTGCACGGTCGTTCTCCATATAGTACGACCGTGCACTTTAAGCAATTATTAGGGATGGGCACACCATACTGCATACGTTATCAGATCGTTGACCAGATTCGAAATGGCACGACCGTTCTTCGTGTGGAACGGTCGTTCAGTTCCGGGTTATCTGTTGCACGCCGAGTCGCACCGGTCGTTCATCACCGAGACTCTGTTGGTTCATCGGATACGCACGGTCGTTCCTCAGATGGAACGTCCGTTCTTCACCGAGCCGCCTTGTTTTCCTAGAACGCCCAGTCGCACCTCTCGTTCATTGCTGGGTTGATCAACTTTGTCGGAGATGCACGACCGTGCATCAGGTGGAACGGTCATTCCAAAGGCCCAAGTCAGAATCCTTAACAGAATGTCCGCAGCTTCGTCGTTTTGTCCGGAAAGTCCTCGTTTTTGCTATCATCTTGTCTGGTATGCTGTTTTAGGCCTGTAAACAAAAGTGTAGATATTTAAGTATCCGAATGACGGTTTTACGGTCAAAAACGCATAAAATAGGGGTAAAACGGGGGACTAAAATATGTGTAAATTAACGAATATCAATGGTCAATACCGAGGTCGCGCAGGATACCTGCAAACACATCAAGGGTAGATTTTAGCCCATGTTCCAAAGAAGCTATAGACTCCTCGCTGGAATGTAGTACAACTTCCTATCCAACAGAAGTTATAACCCTACATGGCCTAGGATTCGGTACGAGCGTACCTTCATTTGCAATATAATGAAAACGTCCGTAGGAGGATACATAAAATTTTCATGTATTTGTTCATGCCACAGCTCTTCATCCTCACGCACAAGGCGTACACCCAGAACACCAGCTTGCACCGGGAATACGTGATGGTAAAGCTCTACCTCTGCATAAACACAACAATGTAGCATTAGAAGACATCATTGTCACAAATTATGAAAAAGGAAGAAACAATAAAAAGAAGGAGCTTACCCTCGCTTTCCAAAAGAAGAACAAGCATATTAGTTCTGGTGCTCGGCTATTTGTCGCTCACACCAGCGGCCACACCTGTTCACCAAAGGATTGGTTGGGAAGCAGTTGCAACTTTTCATACCAAGCCGTTCCCTTAAGTATTTTCAGATCTTCCTTTGGGATCGACGCAGATTCGCGAAACTCCATCGAGATCGGGATTACTTCCTCACGAATAAAGAAGAATTTACCCTTCCAGTCGTGATAACTTTTAGGGGGGATTGATGAGAAGTCTTTTCGAGTCGCGCATGGCAAACGAAAAGATCCCCAAGTTGACCTGCAACTGGTTGAAGGCGCGAAATCGTTCCACAGTTAGCTCCAACCCTTGTGACTGGCAACAGAATTCAAAATGTTTGATCCTTACCATGCCCAACGAGCTCAGTTAAGAGACATGAAAATAGTAGAAAGTGGGGAGTGCACCAAAAAAGTTGGTGGCTTGCAACCAGAAGTTACCATCTCTGAAGAAGTCTGTAAACATGGTGATATAGCCTGGCAGGGCATCGGCGGCGTTTTGGTCCTTGGTTGGATATCGTGCATCTGATTCATCGGAGAACTGATGGCCCCAGACTATCTGCTCAAAAGACCCTCTTCCCACTTCAGTGGTGGCATAGCACCACCAGACTTTTCAACGTGGTGTTCACTTATATCGTAGTAAGTTCTAGAAGATCTTCAAAAAGTTAAAGAAAGTTCTTGGAAAGTTCTTGAAGAAAACTGGAAAATCTTCAAAAAGTTCTTCAACTATGAAGATAATCGGCAGAAAACTCGAAGAAAGTTGGAAGATCTTCAAACAGATTTTATAGATTTGAATATTAAAAGGGAAATCGAGAGAAAATTCGATGAGAAGTGTCTTCTGCCGATTAGGTCTTTACCTATTTACCCATCGCATTTAATGTGATGGGTAAACTTGCTGAGCCACGTGAAGCGTGTGTCCAACCAGAGGATGACACGTCAGGCGGGAAAGCCGGGGTGACAGTTACCACTCGCGCATGGGCCTCACTCTCCTGACAACAGATGAAACGAAACACCTGACACAGTGACAGCATGATCGTCACTATGTCAGCGATCACCTCAGCAGTCATTTTCGCCACCAACCTGTCAGCAGTTTTCTTTTTAAAATTTCAATATTTTTCCCGCGAAAATAAAACAAAAGTACTTCAGAAGTAAGCAAAACAGCTACGCGCGTAGGTGGTGACACAATTACGCGCGCCAGCTTTTTCAAGCACAAAAGATGCCTTCCTGAACACCTGAGCAAGCGCAGACTTAATTTTTATTTTCTAGTCCAGAGCTCCAACCACTTGCCTCACGCATGGAAGCAGCACTGAACTAGGGGGACATGAAGGGGTAGTGGTCCTAAATCCTGCGCCGACCATACGAGTCAGCCTCAGGTCGTACGTGAGACTATACCCAAATTAAATCAAATTGATAACTTCCTCGGCCTTGCGCCTACTAAACAGATGTGTGCCAAGTCGCGCGTGAGGTCAGGGCCAAGACAAGATCAATTTTGACACTTAGCTCCTTGGATAAAAACCTACTTTCTATGACGCAACGCCGACTGCACAGATTATACATGGGGTCGCGTAGAGGTAAGAAGAGCAGGTAAACGTCGGACAATTACAAAAGGTACAAATGGCAGAGCAGTGGGCCAATAAGTGTCCAACAGGCTGTACCTGATCGTGTCACACGATGGACAATCGTACAGGAGACAAAAAGGTACACAAGGACGTATACGTGGCACCAATCAGTGTGCATCGACCACTGCTCCATTATCTCTACTTAACTGCTGATGACAGACCAGACAACAAGAACAATCGTCAGGACACGTGGATCCATTCAGCATGCGCCAGCTACCCTCTCGCCTGGAATCACTAACGCTCATGGCAGAGGGCACAGAATGGATATTCCATGTTGTCGCCTACAGGACCAACGCCCATCAGTCCATCTGCTTCACAAACCACCTCGGCTATAAATTGGGAAGTTCACCTCCATGTTTAAAGATCGCTCTCTTGCTCTTTCACTTAATACACACACTATTATACTCAAAACTGATACTTATTCTCACGCCAGAGGGTGGTTACAAGGAGAACCCCCTATTCTCCTCCTTATAATGAGCTTACGGTGTGTTGATTGTTTTGCATGATCATCTTAGCTGTTCTTGACGAGAAGAAAGAAGATTAACCTTTATTTGTCGAGGCACAAACCACAAACTAATCACCTGATTAGATTGGTGTTTCTTCATACTCACATCACCATCTTTTTTTGTTTATATATGTATAAATATATTATTGAGTATACTTTTGGTTTCCACCCATCCAATTTGACAAAAATATTGGTTCAGTCCCTAAACTTTTTATTGGTTAATGTAGATTTCATTTCTTATCATTCAATCTTTGAAATTAACACCGTTATACTAATTTATTAAATCTGGTGATGAGGTCGTGATTTTACCTTAGTACATGTTAATATGAAATACAAGCTATTGATGCAAAAAGGTAATTTAAAAAGAAAATTTGATATATTTAACATAATAAAACCCACCCGCCCCTTTGTTCCCAAATCAGCCACAACCGTAAGGGAATGATATCAGGAAAGTAAATAATCTAGAATGACAAGAATATTGCACAAATAATATCATCCATATTCTATACTCCCCCTCAAGTTGGAGTGTGAAGATCTCAAACACCTAACTTGCACAGCAGAAAACGAAGTGCGTTGGCTCCCAAAGTGTAAGTCCCGAGAAACGGATCTTTCAATGATATCAAACCAAATCTTGTGAGAGTGCGGAAACCAATCACAAGATGATTCAAGATAAACTGAAAAATATGAAAAACAAGAACACTGACTCCTCACGCTGCCTTTTCAAGGTATTCTTCCTTGTCAGCTCAGGGAAAGCATTAGCTTTTATCCCCTCTTCAACAGGGATAGATGTGGGAGTCGTGCCGGAGCTGGTCTTTGGTGCTCACGCTCCGTGAACTACGTGCGCCGGCTGCAACAGTAGCTTTAAACATCCTACCTAGAGAATACAATTCCTCCATAGAATCAGCTACAATGAAAAAATCGTCTAAGCTGCGTTGGTGAGGGCGAGCAATACCTTTGCGCGAAGCAGCTTCAGAAGCTGCAAGTCTCGCCTCTTGTTTTATGGGACGCGCCCCCTCAGCAACGGTAACCACTTTCTTCTTACTCACCCTTTTAGGTTTCTTCTCTTCATGGTTGACGTGTGCGTATATATACATAATTTTACAATGAATTTACACACGATTGGGTTTTAAATTTATAAAAGTGATTATTACTTTTACATCAAAACACACACGAAAGAGGCAAGTGTACCCCGTCACATATGTAATAAAGTATCGGTAAGAACCAAGTATCGATCCAAGGAAATGGGCGGAGAAATAATACTAGACCTTTGTCACTAAACTACCAGTAAAAACATAGGTTTGGTTGATTTTAACTAAACTAAAGTAAGCACAAATAAAATACATAATAAAAACATAATAAAATATAGATAAAAAGCCTTGCTAAATACACAACCACAGCATGTCAACTAAGTCGGTTTTGGCACTAGAAGCATTCGATCAATTTTCCAATTTAAGACAATTAGTATCCCTTTCGGGAATCCTAACATGACAATCATTCGGAAAGTTAAAACGATAAACACACTTTAACCACCTAAAATTGTTCTTTAACGTGCAATTGATAAATTCTATGAAAATCTCTTAAAAATAAGTTAGTCAGCCGTTAGGATTATTCTAACCTCACTTAAACAAGGAAAGCGACACCGATAAACACAATGCAACCACCGAGACAAGCATAAACTAGATTAAATCACAACCAAGTTCATTTTACAAATCTTGCACAATAATTCACTAAGATAGCAATTTTGGCCTAAACTACTAACTAAGCTAACAAATCATGGCAAGAATTTATAACGACACCATCTAACCCGTTAAGGTCCTTACGTGACGGCAAGCTCTCTTGATTAACAATAATTACATTTTATTAAATCACTAACCATTTCTAGTATCATGATGCATACATTTAAACCAAGTTAAACTAGTTAACCAAATTCAAAGTTTACTAATACAAGATTAATTAAGCTTTATTTTTCAACTATCTTAACTAACCAAGCATCAATCATCCAACATAATTACTTATAATCAAGAATTCAATATCAATAACAAGGTTGAAAACTAATCATCAAAGATTAACATAGAAAATACTTCAAATGTCATTACAAACAAAGTTTAACATACTAATGGCAATAATCTAGCAAGGGATTGTTTGTGTTTTTGCCCAAAGGCTACAATAATACATAAACAATAATCTAAGTACTTGAAAGATTAACAAAATCATGGAAAGATTAGAAAATCAAACCATAAACAAGTACTAGACTAAGGATCCGGGTAGTAATCGAGCTAAACGGGACAATGTGGCTTGATTCCGGGTGAAAGCTAACGCCTCCGGAGCCTGAAAATCGCCTGTGAAGCTCTCCAAAAATCCAGAATCTCGAACATAATGTTTCTGTTCTGTTTTTATAATTTTCGCTGTTGCACGGTCGTTCTCCATATGGCACGACCGTGCACTTTAAGCAATTATTAGGGATGGGCACACCATACTGCATACGTTATCAGATCGTTGACCAGATTCGAAATGGCACGACCGTTCTTCGTGTGGAACGGTCGTTCAGTTCCGGGTTATCTGTTGCACGCCGAGTCGCACCGGTCGTTCATCACCGAGACTCTGTTGGTTCATCGGATACGCACGGTCGTTCCTCAGATGGAACGTCCGTTCTTCACCGAGCCGCCTTGTTTTCCTAGAACGCCCAGTCGCACCTCTCGTTCATTGTCGGGTTGATCAACTTTGTCGGAGATGCACGACCGTGCATCAGGTGGAACGGTCGTTCCACAGGCCCAAGTCAGAATCCTTAACAGAATGTCCGCAGCTTCGTCGTTTTGTCCGGAAAGTCCTCGTTTTTGCTATCATCTTGTCTGGTATGCTGTTTTAGGCTTGTAAACAAAAGTGTAGATATTTAAGTATCCGAATGACGGTTTTACGGCCAAAAACGCATAAAATAGGGGTAAAACGGGGGACTAAAATATGTGTAAATTAACGAATATCAAATCTCCCCACACTTGAACCTTGCTTGTCCTCAAGCAAGCAAGCTAAACTAGAAAGCAATAAAAGACATAAACAAACAAGAACGAAAATTTACACACTATTTTATTGAAAACTAATATAAACGGTTAGCCGGTTTGTCGAAAGACAACATCAAAAGATTCAACCCTATTTTAGGGTGTTTTATTTTCTGTTTTTTTTTTTTTTAGGAAACTATACAATGAAATATAAACAATAACAAGCTAGTTAAACTATTATTTTAACCGAGATTCAACACTAAAAAGGTTTAAAAACATAAAAAGGCTAAATTTGGTTAAGTGGGCGATAATGTGGGTAAACAAAGGTGAACGGGAAGGCTCGACATGGTTAATCCTAAAGGGTAATATAAGGTGAACGGGAAGCACAACACAAAGAACAAGTACACAACAAAGGGGTAATCTAAGTGCCTCTATCACGTTTACACAAATCCGCACGTTCATGGTCTTAACAAGCATACTAGTGACAAGTTCTAAATTGCACATAACATCCGTCTCACTCCTATATCCGAAATGAACAAAAATATAACAATCAAGGCTCAAATATGCTCACGTAACGGAAGGAATGGGTAAAAGTGTGAAAATTATCATGTAAGTCTTTCTTTGTTTGTCACGCTTTCCGGTTTCCTTTATCAAAAATATTTTGCTTGTCGAGTTTTTATCAAGTCCGAAGTTTTCTAAAACACAACCAACCGGTTTATTTACCAACATATATACAAAACACAAGTATTTTTAAATGATTTTTCTGATTTTCTGTTTTTTTTTTATAAGAGGACAAACAAAGCTAAGTTAACAAAGTTAACCCCCTCCCCACACTTGAACTTCGCATTGTCCCCAATGCGAGACCCGAAATATAGAGAAAGGGATAAAAAAAATACTCCCCTCAAGATGATGTTGGTGCCACGAGACTTCCGAAGCTGTATCTGGTACGTGCTCCGGTCCAAGATCCGATAGATAAAACCTGCGAGTATATCACATGTGCACCCAAAACATAACAGAAATAGAAAAAATCACAAACAACCATAATATACATAAATACTAAAATCCAAACAGAACATAAAGGAAATTGTCTGAAATACATAACTGGGGTGTTTTAAATAATAGTCAAAATAAACACCCAAATAAAAGCAAAGTACTGAAAGATAAAACACCACCAAATGCTATCACCACCGCTAACTACTCATCTCCATCATCATATCTTGTGCCAGATGGGCCCTGATCGCCATAGCCAGGGGGTTCCATGGTGGGAACTCCGGAGGGTGCTGAAAGTAGGCGGGGTATGCGTGATGCATCTCCCCGAAAAGATATGAGAATCCCGCACTGACCCCCTGATATAAAGTATCCTGGCTCTGCCGAAGCTGGTCATGGGTGGCCCGAATCTGAGCCTCACTAGCCCGAATCTCGTCCTGGTTAGCCCGGATCTGGTCCTGGCTAGATCTGATCTCATGGAAGTAGGTACCATGCTGCTCCTGCGTCACACGCATATCCTGGAACTGCTGGTAGAAAGTGGGCCAATCCTCATGCTGATGAAATGCATGGTGCTGCGGCGAGTGTGGTGGTGTCGGTGGCTGGTGCTGCTCTCCCATCTCAACATCCTCATCCTCCTCCTCATGTTCCTCCTCAGCTGGAGGCAACGGGTCCCAGACCTCGTTATTCAATCCCCTCAACCTATCTCCCCTATCAAGCTCAGCAATCACCCCCATGAACTTCAGCGACCGGATATCGACATGAACCCCCTCGGTAATCAACGTGAGACCCCGAAGCACCCCCAGCGTCATATAGCGCTCATTGTACGCTATTTCGGTCACATACGAACCGCCATGTATCTCACTATTCGGGGTCCGTCCCGAACACTTGACGAAGTACTCAGCCATTCGAGCGCCTAGGTTGATTGGTGCTTTGTCAACCAACGCATATAAAAAGAGCAAATCAGGTGTTGGACAGTTACCGAGACTGTCCATGCGACCGCATATCGAATGGCTGAAAACATGGTGCATCACTCGCACCAGAGGGTCTCGGAGTCGCGAGGCCTTTGACATCCTCGGGTTGTAGGGGTCCCCAACGGCATTTTCTGCCCAGAATGCATCCCACGCTGCATCGTTAGGGAAGTTGAACTGATCGTTGAAGACGTCGGGATCATCCATGTCCTCCCGCGTATAAATCCCAAGCCTTCTTCCCAATCGACCAACCGACCATGTATGCCATCGTCTACATAACCTGAAGGTCACCCGCTCCCTGTAGCGAAAATCGGGCTGTGTATGTGCAACCGGTCTTTCATAGGCATACGAAGCGAAGAATTCAATTGTCAACTCCCGGTAAATGGGTCGGTTGCAACCGACCAAATTTGCAAGCGTGCGAGTCATCATGTCGTCCAGTCGATCATACTGATTGAGTTCACGCATGACTTCCCAATCTAACCATCGGGGGACTCCAAACTGCCCCCGTCTCGCCCACAATGCATCACGCTTCGGTATGCACAAAGCTTCTTTCTCAATGTTGGGGTCAAACTGTAGGAAGGGATGGTTCATCTGTAATGGGGAAAATTGTTAGAAAGACAGAAACAGGAGAGAAATGAATTGAAAACAGCCGAACAGCAAATTATGAAGAAACTGTCTAACTGTACTGGGCAAATGGCACGGTCGTTCTTCGAGACGCACGGTCGTGCGTCACCGAGAACTAACAGGCCAAGCCCCGAAGATATCGTGAACAAGTCGGCGAGGCACGACCGTTCCACACGAGGAACGACCGTGCGACTTCGTGTCTGCAGATTTCGACCCCTGTACTTAGAACAATCTGATCTTTGCAAAATTTCAACAAGTACTGGGCCAACAGGGGTCTGAAAGTCAACCGGGTGTTCACGATACTTCGATTCAACAAGGGTTAGGGTTTCGATTTGTTTATGAAGAGAACCCTAAAAATTCCTTGAAGAATCGGAAGAAATCCAACCTAGAAAGCAAGAAAACAAGAAAACTACAACTAGGAACGTACCGTGCGAAGAAGGGTGTGAGATCGTGCGAAAAACCGTGCGATATGGTGAAGAATCGCCCTGGAACGGCCTGCAGCGACTAGGGTTCACGAATGAGGGATTTTGCAGCAGATGAGGGTATATATAATGTGCAAAATGACAAAATTGCCCTCAGCCTGTGGCACGGTCGTTCCTGGTATGGAACGGTCGTGCGGTACCGACATCGCTCAAACCCTGCAGCATGTTCTCGGATGTGCACCGAGGGTGCGACCCAACGTGCCGGCCCTCGGAGACGCACGGTCGTGCGATCCGAGGAACGGGCGTGCATCAGCTGCAGATACAGAATT
Organism: Helianthus tuberosus; assembly: GCA_030545235.1. Taxonomy (NCBI): domain Eukaryota; kingdom Viridiplantae; phylum Streptophyta; class Magnoliopsida; order Asterales; family Asteraceae; genus Helianthus; species Helianthus tuberosus. The sequence goes on from CM060378.1 coordinate 122,343,641, forward strand.
TTCTGCAGAAGCTATTTCCAGCAACCGTTTCGGCCGTTTTTCGCCGTTTTTTCGACACACCAACTGTTCTAACAATATTGCAATACAGAACCTTCGCTCGGCACGTACGAAAACTAAACAAACTAACGTAAACTACCTAACTAACTTAAATTACGCTAAAACTACAAAAATACAAAAAAAGGACTATTTTACCCTTACAGCGCCAAAGACGCTCCTGCTGCATTTTTGTCGGCGAGTCAGCAGCGTAGACTCATGCTAAATTTTTGTCGACGAGTCGATAGCAAGACTCAAAGCTAAAACTAGAAAAACTACGAAAAAGACGAAACTACCCCTAAAGCGCAAAATACGCTCTTGCTACATTTTTTATCCGCGAGTCAGTAGCGTAGACTCTCTCCTCCCCACACTTATGATGTATGCGGGGTTTGGAGTTCAATCACCTCCACCGCCGACTCTATCGGCCCGGCAACGTACAACTTCAACCGGTGACCATTTACCTTGAATGTAACGCCATCCGCGTTCTCTACTACAACAGTACCATACGGAAATACTTCCTTAACCGTGTATGGTCCTGTCCAGCGTGAATGAAGCTTCCCAGGAAATAAGCGCAGCCTAGAATTGTACAGAAGAACAAGATCACACGCTTGGAATTCTTTATGGTCCTTCAAGCGTTTGTCGTGAAGTTTCTTCGTGCGCTCTTTGTAGAGTACGGAGCTCTCATAGGCTTGTTGCCGCAATTCTTCCAATTCATGAATTTGGAGAAACCGGGCTTCACCTCCGGTTTTAAGGTCCAAATTCGCGGTTTTCAATGCCCACATAGCCTTGTGCTCCAACTCCACCGGTAAATGGCATGCCTTTCCGTATACCAACCTAAAGGGGGTGGTCCCAATAGGGGTCTTGTAAGCTGTACGGAACGCCCACAATGCCTCATCGAGTTTGTCCGACCACTCCTTGCGGTTTGCACCAACAGACCGCTCAAGGATGCGCTTAAGCCCACGGTTCGTGACCTCCACCTGCCCGCTTGTCTGCGGATGATAGGGCGTGGACAAACGGTGATGCACACCGTATCGGGACAAAGCCTTTTCAAGCTGTGTATTACAAAAATGAGTCCCTCGGTCACTAATGAGCGCTTTCGGAGCGCCAAATCGGGCGAACAAACTCTTAAGAAACCTCACAACTACTCTGGTGTCGTTAGTGGGTAAGGCTTGCGCCTCCGCCCACTTTGATACATGGTCAACAGCCACGAGTATGTATTTGTTTCCACGTGAGGGGGGGAATGGTCCCATGAAGTCTATCCCCCAAACATCAAAGACTTCACAAACTTGTTTCCAGTTCTGAGGCATTTCGTAGCGTGCAGATATGTTCGTCGCCCTCTGACAAGCATCGCACGCTCTCACCCAACTCTGCGCGTCACGGAAAATGGTCGGCCAGTAAAACCCGGAATCCAACACCTTCTTCGCTGTGAAGTTGGCTCCGTGGTGGCCTCCGGTAGGTCCCTCATGACACTGGCGCAGAATGTCGGTCGCCTCAGCCCCTGATACACATCTCCTAATCACCTGATCAGCACCCATCTTAAACAAGAAAGGGTCGTCCCAAATGTAGTGCTTTAGATCTGAAAAGAATTTTCTCTTTTGCTGGTGAGTCAACCCTTTTATCAGAATTCTACAAGCAAGATAGTTCGCAAAGTCAGTGAACCATGGCGACTCATCACATATCTCAACACCCATCAAAGATTCGTGTGGGAACTTGTCATTGATTGAATCCCAACGCGAATCCTCGATGTCTCCGTGCTCTAACCGAGACAGATGGTCGGCCGCTACATTCAAAGCACCCTTTTTATCTTGTATCTCAATATCAAACTCTTGCAGCAACAGGATCCATCTGATTAGACGCGGTTTAGCGTCCTGTTTGCTGAAGAGGTATCTAATGGCTGCATGATCAGTGTATACAACGGTTTTCGAAAGCACTAAATACAATCTAAATTTATCAAATGCGAAAACGACCGCCAAGAGCTCTTTTTCAGTCGTGGTGTAATGCTCCTGAGCGTCGTGAAGAGTTTTGCTCGCATAATAGATCGGATGGAAGTGCTTTTCCTTCTTTTGACCCATAACGGCCCCTATAGCGTAATCACTCGCGTCGCACATGATTTCAAATGGCAGACTCCAGTCCGGTGCGACTAAAATAGGGGCCTCAATCAACTTTTGCTTGAGGAGGTCAAAAACCCTCAAGCAATCATCTCCAAACACGAACGGAGCATCTTTCTCTAACAAACGAGTCATGGGTCTGGCGATTTTAGAAAAATCTTTGATGAATCGCCGATAGAACCCGGCATGACCGAGAAAGCTCCGTATAGCTCGAACAGAGGTGGGGGGCGGAAGTTGTGAAATAACGTCGACTTTAGCTGGATCGACTTCCATGCCCGCGTGAGAAATTTTGTGTCCCAAAACTATGCCCTCCTTCACCATGAAGTGGCATTTCTCCCAGTTCAGGACAAGATTAGTCTCCTCACACCTCTTCAACATTCTTTTCAAATTTTCCAGACATTGATCAAAGGAATCCCCAAATACCGAAAAATCGTCCATGAACACCTCCATGGAATCCTCAATCATGTCGTGGAAAATTGCGACCATACATCACTGGAAAGTAGCCGGCGCATTACACAGCCCAAACGGCATATGCCGGTAGGCGAATGTACCGAAGGGACAGGTAAATGTGGTCTTCTCCTGGTCCTCAGGAGCGATAGGAATTTGAAAGTAACCCGAGAACCCATCCAGAAAACAATAATATAACTTCCCTGACAGACGCTCCAACATTTGATCAATGAATGGAAGCGGGAAGTGGTCCTTGCGGGTGGCGTCGTTGAGTTTGCAATAATCAATGCAAACCCGCCATCCAGTGACCGTCCTGGTTGGAATGAGCTCGTTCCTATCGTTTGTGACCACAGTCATGCCCCCCTTTTTGGGCACTACCTGCACAGGACTGACCCAAACAGAGTCGGAAATGGGATAGATCATACCAGCATCTAACAACTTAATCACTTCCTTTTTAACGACCTCTTGCATGTTCGGGTTCAGTCGCCTCTGGTGCTGCGTACACGGTTTGAACTGATCCTCCATAAGAATTTTATGTGTACAGAAGGAGGGATTTATTCCTTTTATGTCCATGATTTTCCAGGCGATTGCTTTCTTATGAAGTTTCAACACATTAAGCAGTCTGCTCTTCTCTTCTCCCGCCAATCCAGATGAAATAATGACAGGCAAATGACGCTCCTCATCAAGAAATGCGTACTCCAGGTGCGGTGGGAGCTCTTTAAGCTCCAAGGTAGGAGGATCTTCCACTGAAGGCTTCGACTTCACTTCACTTTGGCGATCAATTTCTGTGAAACGATTCGGACTCTGGGGACCATCATCACCAATCTGATAGACTGGCTGCTCTAAATAGTGGCCCTCCTGCGTAATGCCATCTAAGTCCCCACACAACAGATGTGTGTCCGAATCTATCTCCTCGATCGTACCCTGGAAATGCGTGCTCACATAAGTGTCGACGATGTCGACATAATAGAGCGCGTCGTCCTGACTCTGAGGATGCTGCATAGAACGTTTAATGTCAAACGTCACATGCTCATCATCTACTCGGAGTGTGATCTGGCCAGCCGCCACGTCCACAATCGTCCGGGCGGTATTCAAAAACGGGCGTCCGAGTATCAGAGGCACTCTCGAGTCCTCATCCATGTCCAGGATAACAAAATCCACGGGAAATACAAACTTGTCAATCTTAACAAGCATATTCTCTACAAACCCGCGTGGATACTTGACAGAACGATCCGCAAGTCGAATACTCATCCTCGTAGGTGACGGCTCACCTAGATCCAACTTTGTAAAAACCTTATAGGGCATAAGGTTTATACTCGCTCCTAGATCTGCTAACGCATTACTGACAGACAGATTGCCAATGAGGCAAGGAAGCGTGAAACTGCCTGGATCGCCCATTTTTGTAGGCAGGCGATTCTGGAGAATAGCAGAGCAGCTTTCATTCATAACCACACAAGACATGTCCTTGAGTTTTTGCTTGTTTGAGAGGATGTCTTTCAGAAACTTCGCATACTTTGGCATTTGTGCCAAAGCTTCAACAAACGGTATGTTTATATGCAATTGTTTAAACATTTCCAGAAACTTACCGTTTTGTTCATCCATCTTCTGCTTCTTCAACCTTCCTGGATAAGGCACTGGAGGCGTGTAACCTGTGACCGGCTCCTGGACTTGTGCTGTACTTGCTGGGCGTAGCCTGGCATGCACCTCGTCCGGTGTGTCGGTCGGGACCGCTTCAGTGATCGGTGGTGAGTCCGATATGACGGGTCCGGTAGGTTTTCCACTCCTGGTCATCACCGCATTCACATCTCTGTGCGGGCCTGGGTTTGTCTCAGTATTGCCCGGGAGACCACCCTGGGGTCTCTTTGACATCATCTGTGCCAGCTGACCAACCTGATTCTCTATGTTCTGAATTGAGGCCTTGTGGCTCCTTATTTCTCCCTCATGAGAGAGAAAACGATCCTCGCTCTGCTGGTAGCGTTTTTCAGCTAACTGATTCGCGCTCGAGGAGCTAGTAAGAAGCTGGGCCATCATATCCTCCAGCTTAGAACTAGACTGAGGGGCCTGCTGCTGGGAACTACTCCCAGAGCCCTAATTCTGATGCGGGTATGAACGCTGTTGGTAGGATTGGTTGTACTGCTGGAACTGCTGACCCTGACCCTGACCCTGTTGCGCTGGAGCGCGCGGAGTGAATCCCAAAGGATTTTGATTGCCTGTGTTCGCACACCACCCAAAATTTTGGTGATTTCTCCAACCGGGATTATAGGTGTTACTGTAAGGGTTGTTCTGCGGCCTAACTTGATTACTCACGAAATCTACCTCTTCGTGGCCCTCGTATCCGACTCCCTGAAAACATGCCCCAGGCTCGTGTGACACACCACACTAGTCACAACCCGAGCCCGCATGCGCAATCATCTGGGACCTGTCGAATCTCGATGCGAGAGTCGAGATTTGTGCAGTAACGGTCGTATAGTCGTCTACAGCATGCACTCCTGCGCGGGATCCTGATGATGATGATGTAGCCCGACTTCTATCTCCTTCGCGGCGAGAGCTAGACTTCAACGCAGCCTTTTCAATGATATCGTAAGCCTCATTGGGCGTCTTTGTCCCCAAATCGCCTCCTGAATTCATATCTAATCGCTCCTGCGTATTGTAGCTAAGCCCCTGATAGAATGTCAACACTAGTTGTCTCTTGGTGAAGCCGTGATGTGGAACATCAAGTAACAGATCCTTGAATCTCTCCCAAGCTGCATGCAACGACTCTCCCTCATCCTGACGAAAGGTCACCACTCGGTTCCTTAACTTGGTTGTCTTCTCGGGTGGAAAGTACTTTTCATAAATAGCTCTGCCAACCCATTCCAAGTCCTGATGGACCCAGCTGGCAGTGACATAAGCCACGCTCTGGCTTTGTCACGCAGTGAGAAAGGAAACAACCTCAACCGAACGGCATCCTCCGAAACATCCCTCATCTTAAACGTGGAACAAACTTTGAGAAAAGCCGCAATATGTCATCCGGGATCCTCATGTTCGCGTCCGTCGAACTGCACCGAATTCTGCACCATATTAATTATACTAGATTTAATTTCAAAATTAGGTGCATCTATAGTAGGTCTAAGGATACTCGGCTCCAGGCCTGTCGCTCCAGGCTGATTAGACTCATTCAAAGGTCGCTCGTCGTCTGCCATGATTGCGTTCCCTGCTGCCCCTGAGCCCTCGGCTTCAACGGGTACCACCGACTCCGGCCCGCCTGATGCGAGCAGTAGCCCAACCGCACGCCCTTTCGCGCGAAGACGCCTCCGAAGATCACGTTCGGGTTCGTCTGACGGTTCAACAAGTTCTGGAGCGGGGGTCGAGAACATCAACCTGCAAACGAAAATTCGACACAGTGAATATTTTATTAATTAAATAATGCCGTGGTTTTTTTTTCAGCTGAATAGAAGCAGAAAGTTATTATAAATGGACTGAAAATTTTATAAAAATCCGAAAAATGGGCCCGAAATTTTATAACAATTCAACACAATAAATAAATGAATTGACTAATACAAAAATGGCTTTATGGTGCCGAAAACCCAAAGAATAAGTGAATAAATAAATCCGGATCAAATAAATAAATGGAACAAAAAAAAATAACGCAAAAATGAATAAATCGAATAAAAACAAGAAATATTAACAAATAAATAAACAAATAAATAATCAAGAAATTATACACAAATATTAACAAGTATATACGCCGATAACATAATGACTCGGGTCGTTCCTAAAACTCGCCATTTCCCCGGCAACGGCGCCAAAAACTTGACGTGTGCGTATATATACATAATTTTACAATGAATTTACACACGATTGGGTTTTAAATTTATAAAAGTGATTATTACTTTTACATCAAAACACACACGAAAGAGGCAAGTGTACCCCGTCACATATGTAATAAAGTATCGGTAAGAACCAAGTATCGATCCAAGGAAATGGGCGGAGAAATAATACTAGACCTTTGTCACTAAACTACCAGTAAAAACATAGGTTTGGTTGATTTTAACTAAACTAAAGTAAGCATAAATAAAATACATAATAAAAATATAATAAAATATAGATAAAAAAGCCTTGCTAAATACACAACCACAGCATGTCAACTAAGTCGGTTTTGGCACTAGAAGCATTCGATCAATTTTCCAATTTAAGACAATTAGTATCCCTTTTGGGAATCCTAACATGACAATCATTCAGAAAGTTAAAACGATAAACACACTTTAACCACCTAAAATTGTTCTTTAACGTGTAATTGATAAATTCTATGAAAATCTCTTAAAAATAAGTTAGTCAGCCGTTAGGATTATTCTAACCTCACTTAAACAAGGAAAGCGACACCGATAAACACAATGCAACCACCGAGACAAGCATAAACTAGATTAAATCACAACCAAGTTCATTTTACAAATCTTGCACAATAATTCACTAAGATAGCAATTTTGGCCTAAACTACTAACTAAGCTAACAAATCATGGCAAGAATTTATAACGACACCATCTAACCCGTTAAGGTCCTTACGTGACGGCAAGCTCTCTTGATTAACAATAATTACATTTTATTAAATCACTAACCATTTCTAGTATCATGATGCATACATTTAAACCAAGTTAAACTAGTTAACCAAATTCAAAGTTTACTAATACAAGATTAATTAAGCTTCATTTTTCAACTATCTTAACTAACCAAGCATCAATCATCCAACATAATTACTTATAATCAAGAATTCAATATCAATAACAAGGTTGCAAACTAATCATCAAAGATTAACATAGAAAATACTTCAAATGTCATTACAAACAAAGTTTAACATACTAATGGCAATAATCTAGCAAGGGATTGTTTGTGTTTTTGCCCAAAGGCTACAATAATACATAAACAATAATCTAAGTACTTGAAAGATTAACAAAATCATGGAAAGATTAGAAAATCAAACCATAAACAAGTACTAGACTAAGGATCCGGGTAGTAATCGAGCTAAACGGGACAATGTGGCTTGATTCCGGGTGAAAGCTAACGCCTCCGGAGCCTGAAAATCGCCTGTGAAGCTCTCCAAAAATCCAGAATCTCGAACAGAATGTTTCTGTTCTGTTTTTATAATTTTCGCTGTTGCACGGTCGTTCTCCATATGGCACGACCGTGCACTTTAAGCAATTATTAGGGATGGGCACACCATACTGCATACGTTATCAGATCGTTGACCAGATTCGAAATGGCACGACCGTTCTTCGTGTGGAACGGTCGTTCAGTTCTGGGTTATCTGTTGCACGCCGAGTCGCACCGGTCGTTCATCACCGAGACTCTGTTGGTTCATCGGATACGCACGATCGTTCCTCAGATGGAACGTCCGTTCTTCACCGAGCCGCCTTGTTTTCCTAGAACGCCCAGTCGCACCTCTCGTTCATTGCCGGGTTGATCAACTTTGTCAGAGATGCACGACCGTGCATCAGGTGGAACGGTCGTTCCACAGGCCCAAGTTAGAATCCTTAACAGAATGTCCGCAGCTTCGTCGTTTTGTCCGGAAAGTCCTCGTTTTTGCTATCATCTTGTCTGGTATGCTGTTTTAGGCCTGTAAACAAAAGTGTAGGTATTTAAGTATCCGAATGACGGTTTTACGGCCAAAAACGCATAAAATAGGGGTAAAACGGGGGACTAAAATATGTGTAAATTAACGAATATCAATGGTCAATACCGAGGTCGCGCAGGATACCTGCAAACACATCAAGGGTAGATTTTAGCCCATGTTCCAAAGAAGCTATAGACTCCTCGCTGGAATGTAGTACAACTTCCTATCCAACAGAAGTTATAACCCTACATGGCCTAGGATTCGGTACGAGCGTACCTTCAGTTGCAATATAATGAAAACGTCCGTAGGAGGATACATAAAATTTTCATGTATTTGTTCATGCCACAGCTCTTCATCCTCACGCACAAGGCGTACACCCAGAACACCAGCTTGCACCAGGAACACGTGATGGTAAAGCTCTACAATGTAGCATTAGAAGACATCATTGTTACAAATTATGAAAAAGGAAGAAACAATAAAAAGAAGGAGTTTACCCTCGCTTTCCAAAAGAAGAACAAGCATATTAGTTCTGGTGCTCGGCTATTTGTCGCTCACACCAGCGGCCACACCTGTTCACCAAAGGATTGGTTGGGAAGCAGTTGCAACTTTTCATACCAAGCCGTGCCCTTAAGTATTTTCAGATCTTCCTTTAGGATCGGCACAGATTCGCGAAACTCCATCGCGATCGGGATTACTTCCTCACGAATAAAGAAGAATTTACCCTTCCAGTCGTGATAACTTTTAGGGGGGATTGATGAGAAGTCTTTTCGAGTCGCGCATGGCAAACGAAAAGATCCCCAAGTTGACCTGCAACTGGTTGAAGGCGCGAAATCGTTCCACAGTTAGCTCCAACCCTTGTGACTGGCAACAGAATTCAAAATGTTTGATCCTCACCATGCCCAACGAGCTCAGTTAAGAGACATGAAAATAGTAGAAAGTGGGGAGTGCACCAAAAAAGTTGGTGGCTTGCAACCAGAAGTTACCATCTCTGAAGAAGTCTGTAAACAGGGTGATATAGCCTGGTAGGGCATCGGCGGCGTTTTGGTCCTTGGTTGGATATCGTGCATCTGATTCATCGGAGAACTGATGGCCCCAGACTATCTGCTCAAAAGACCCTCTTCCTACTTCAGTGGTGGCATAGCACCACCAGACTTTTCAACGTGGTGTTCACTTATATCTTAGTAAGTTCTAGAAGATCTTCAAAAAGTTGAAGAAAGTTCTTGGAAAGTTCTTGAAGAAAACTGGAAAATCTTCAAAAAGTTCTTCAACTATGAAGATAATCGGCAGAAAACTCGAAGAAAGTTGGAAGATCTTCAAACAGCTTTTATAGATTTGAATATTCAAAGGGAAATCGAGAGAAAATTCGATGAGAAGTGTCTTCTGCCGATTAGGTCTTTACCTATTTACCCATCGCATTTAATGTGATGGGTAAACTTGCTGAGCCACGTGAAGCGTGTGTCCAACCACAGGACGACACGTCAGGCGGGAAAGCCAGAGTGACAGTTACCACTCGCGCATGGGCCTCACTCTCCTGACAACAGATGAAACGAAACACCTGACACAGTGACAGCATGATCGTCACTATGTCAGCGATCACCTCAGCAGTCATTTTCGCCACCAACCTGTCAGCAGTTTTCTTTTTAAAATTTCAATATTTTTCCCGCGAAAATAAAACAAAAGTACTTCAGAAGTAAACAAAACAGCTACGCGCGTAGGTGGTGACACAATTACGCGCGCCAGCTTTTTCAAGCACAAAAGATGCCTTCCTGAACACCTGAGCAAGCGCAGACTTAATTTTTATTTTCTAGTCCAGAGCTCCAACCACTTGCCTCACGCATGGAAGCAGCACTGAACTAGGGGGACATAAAGGGGTAGTGGTCCTAAATCCTGCGCCGACCATACGAGTCAGCCTCAGGTCGTACGTGAGACTATACCCAAATTAAATCAAATTGATAACTTCCTCGGCCTTGCGCCGACTAAACAGATGTGTGCCAAGTCGCGCGTGAGGTCAGGGCCAAGACAAGATCAATTTTGACACTTAGCTCCTTGGATAAAAACCTATTTTCTATGACGCAACGCCGACTGCACAGATTATACATGGGGTTGCGTAGAGGTAAGAAGAGTAGGTAAACGTCGGACAATTACAAAAGGTACAAATGGCAGAGCAGTGGGCCAATAAGTGTCCAACAGCCTGTACCTGATCGTGTCACACGATGGACAATCGTACAGGAGACAAAAAGGTACACAAGGACGTATACGTGGCACCCATCAGTGTGCATCGACCACTGCTCCATGATCTCTACTTAACTGCTGATGACAGACCAGACAACAAGAACAATCGTCAGGACACGTGGATCCATTCACCATGCACCAGCTACCCTCTCGCCTGGAATCACTAACGCTCATGGCAGAGGGCACAGAATGGATATTCCATGTTGTCGCCTACAGGACCAACGCCCATCAGTCCATCTGCTTCACAAACCACCTCGGCTATAAATTGGGAAGTTCACCTCCAGGTTTAAAGATCGCTCTCTTGCTCTTTCACTTAATACACACACTATTATACTCAAAACTGATACTTATTCTCACGCCAGATGGTGGTTACAAGGAGAACCCCCTATTCTCCTCCTTATAATGAGCTTACGGTGTGTTGATTGTTTTGCATGATCATCTTAGTTGTTCTTGACGAAAAGAAAGAAGATTAACCTTTATTTGTCGAGGCACAAACCACAAACTAATCACCTGATTAGATTGGTGTTTCTTCATACTCACATCACCATCTTTTTTTGTTTATATATGTATAAATATATTATTGAGTATACTTTTGGTTTCCATCCATCCAATTTGACAAAAATATTGGTTCAGTCCCTAAACTTTTTATTGGTTAATGTAGATTTCATTTCTTATCATTCAATCTTTGAAATTAACACCGTTATACTAATTTATTAAATCTGGTGATGAGGTCATGATTTTACCTTAGTACATGTTAATATGAAATACAAGCTATTGATGCAAAAAGGTAATTTAAAAAGAAAATTTGATATATTTAACATAATAAAACCCACCCGCCCCTTTGTTCCCAAATCAGCCACAACCGTAGGGGAATGATATCAGGAAAGTAAATAATCTAGACTGACAAGAATATTGCACAAATAATATCATCCATATTCTATACTCCCCGTCAAGTTGGAGTGTGAAGATCTCGAACACCTAACTTGCACAGCGGAAAACGAAGTGCGTTGGCTCCCAAAGTGTAAGTCCCGAGAAACAGATCTTTCAATGATATCAAACCAAATCTTGTGAGAGTGCGGAAACCAATCACAAGATGATTCAAGATAAACTGAAAAATATGAAAAACAAGAACACCGAAATAACTTTTAACTCACACACGTTTCGATTACTTTAACAAGCAAAAACGTCTGGTATGAGTACACCACAATCGAATCGCATCCACTCTAGCTTCTCTAGGAAATTGTGCAACAAGGAGGTTCCTAGAGGTTCCAACCTAAAAACAAGTTAAAAACTTGTTTATATACATAGACAAGCCCATTTCCCACATGGGCTCCCCTTGGGCCTGCTTGGCCCACATGGCCTAAAGCTTGGCCCAAACGACCTATAAAGGTCCAAAACCTAATATAACTAACCCGATAAAGCCCAGTTCGTAACCATAACCCGTTGTGTTAATTTGATGCGTCAGTCTCACACTTTAGGGCCTAACAATCTACCCCTAGACTGATGCCATCAAATTGTCTTCATAACATGAAATCATCAACGTCTTCAACGAAGTCTATGGTTGTCGTTATGCTGCAGATGTTGTGGAAGTTCTTGACTTCTGAACTCTCAGCACTGGGTCTCTTTCTTCAGCTCTTATGGTTAGCTTCATATCAGGATCTCGATCAGCTTTGCTTGAAAATCTTTGTCAAAAGAATGTGAGAGGAGGATTCTTAACAACTCTTTTCTTCTTCAGTCTTTTTCTTTCAAGTAAGTTCACGGTACTTCTTCAAATGTACTTTCACTGTCAGATGGCGTTTCGTATCCGATTCTTCTGACTCAGGTACATCTTGTTGTTGTGCTGCTTCAGGCTTCTTCAGCAACTAACAGCTTTTCAATCTTCATCAACCCCTGTTCTTGAATGAAATTAAGTTCTGCACATGCTCACAAACTCATAAGCAAACATTTATTATGCAACAGGGAGAGTACCATATGAACACTAGGTACATCCAAGTACTTATACTCGGATTTCACAATTTAAATTCTTTAAACTTTTGATGATCAGTCAAATCTTCAAGAACGGTTACATTTTTAATTTTAAGAAAAACAAATAGACACTCTATTTTTGGATTTTCCTTTTTATAGAAAAGCAAGACACTATTTTTGTATTTTTTAAATTTTTTTTAAAATTTTAAGAACTAAAAACAAATAAAAACTCAAAATATAAACAACTACCATAATATACAATTACAATTGCAATGGGATCAAAATTCGTTCTCAGACAGACTAAGGAACACTTTTCAGTACGAGCCTAATCAAACTGGTCTTTGCGATTGCCAATATGTTTGTCCACTTAAACTTTAACACTCAACTTTCAATTTTTCAACTTCGTGATATGCTTAAGGAAATATTATACTATTATACCCGTGTGTCCCATTCCAAGGCATACCCCCGCGATCAAGATAAGCACAACGATCCATCGTAACAGGTGAGTATATTAATGTCAGCCTTTTTGATTTACAACGTTAAACCATTGGTGACAGGTCAGTACTTTCGTACAACAGAGCGACCAATGATTTTGTCCAACGAGGGTGAGGCAAATACCATTTTGGTACGAATTTGGCTCTCTGAGCATTTGGAATATTCTCATTTTGAGATTTTATTCCTTAGGGTTTTTGTCCTCTTGGGATCTTTTAAGATATCCTAACTGTGTCTAGGAAATAACGTAATTGCTCAGGGATCAAATCACGAGGTTTTGGGCTTGACTACACTTATCAACACTGATCTACGACTGAAAGCTCTAGACGATTGCCAGTATATTTGTCCTCCTAAACTCATCTCCCTAGACCTTTTCCATATAACTGCCTGTAACAAATTTTATCATGTTTTGATTTCTTAACAATGAACACCCAAACAAATACTAATCAAATCCCGGAGTTATATACAACACACTCTATCATGCAAGCAGCTTCCCTACCACATATTTCACAAGTCCAATCTAGATCTCTGAAATCTTAACTGGGAATAGATTGAGAAGAGAACAGAATAGATCTTAAGCAGAGATGGTATAATATACAGATCAAATGAGTTTTTCTCAGTTTGATATAGGTTTCTTAGGTTTCTTTTGGGCACTTGAGGGCCTCTTTCGGGTGTTTAATTGATCTACAACGCGACAACGCACAGCTAGGTCAGCATGTATCTGGATGCAGCAGAAGCTAACGTTGCCTAGCACCTCCAGGTCAGCATATATCTAGATGCAGCAGAGGAGATACACGACTTTTTCAGAAAAGATTTCAGAGTCAGACCAAAATTGTGTGTATCGGGACAACATACAGACATTCAAATAGACATGAGCTAATTCCAAGTGACTTTCTTTCCTGGGGTCATGTATTTTTTTTTTATTCTGAACAGAAACAGCCAATGTTTCCAGTCATAAGGATAGAGCCTACCAACACATCGTGCTAAAGTCATACAGTTTCGATACTAGTCTTACATGAGTCAGCCGTTCACCATAATGTGAAAATTGATACGCCATTGGTATGTTACCCACATGGTGCATAGTTTGTTATGTTTATATCACTTAGTATCCTTTATCATTTTGAGCGTCAAGCCTATCGACATATCGCAGTAGATCCTAGTCTTTTCAGCTATGGCACCTTACATGTGTTAGTCAAACCCTTTAACACGAACATTTATTTCACTTCCCATATCATACAATCTCTATTTTTGGCTTTTTCATTTTACAAATGTTTTTGTATTTTCTCATTTTCTCCCCCTAAAACAATGCATATATATACACAGCAAACTCTTTTTGTATTTTTCTTTTTCTGAGTTTTTTTTCTTCCTAAACTCTATATCTATCTATATGTTCCTCTCCCCCCCCCCCCTAAATTTGTGCATAAATCTTGTATTTTTGCGCAAATTTACCATTTACTAGAGAAAGGAAACTTTATATACAAAGTAATGAACTAAGAAAGAAAAAAAAAATTGCCTAACCGTTCCGTCATTAGATTGAAGACTAAACAAATTCAAATCAAAGTACTGAATTTAAACGGTACCTTTTGCTAATCTTATCTTACTTCTCTAATCTCCTCCAAAGGAAACATATCATCTGTAAAAAAAAATTGAACTTTTTGCAACAGTGAAATGTTACCCGTTTTTTTTTTATCTCTGGAACAACCGCTATCAACATTCCAGAGATTGTCAACAGCTCCTCCTTAGTTGTTCCTGAAAAGTAAGGAGATTAGTAAGACATGGGTACCCAGGCCATCGTGGTCCTGGGATTACCTGAAGCATCAAAGTAAGACACTTCTTTCAAACACATGTCCCCTTTAGTTTCAAGGATTGGAGACATTGCTGCTTTTGATTTGGGTTTCCAAATCTGTTTCGGTTTAACAAACGTGTTTGTTGCCTTCGGTTGAGCAACTTTAGCTGAATCAGGTTTGTTAGTTTTAGAAACACGTTTTTGTTCCTGAAAAGCTTTGCGTTTTTTTTGGCAGCGTTCCAATCCCCATCAGATGGTTTAACCTTGGGATTCACATTCTTCATTGCCTTAGGTGAAGATACCTTCATTGGCTTAGAATGGTAGTTTTCCTTTGGTGTAACCCTCTGATTTTGCATATAGTAGGGTACATAGGGACGCCGTGTGCAGTTTCTAGCAATATGACCCGCAATGCCATAGTTGTAGCAAGTTTGTCTTTTCATCGGAAAGACGTTTGGAGCAGCTTGATTCGCTCTAGCAGGGCCTGAAGGACAAACCGGTCCTTTTTGCGCTGGATGCGCCTGCACATTTCTCTTAGATGAAGACGAATTTGGGTGCTTGTATGTGCTGGTTGCAGAAGTCTTGTTGCTTTGAGCACCATTCTTCGTCTTTTCTCCCTGATTGGAGCTTTCAATCACCTTGTCATGAGCCTTATGGGATCGTGATTGTCTTTGATGAGCAGACTTCTTATATCCTCGACTTTGATCTGCTCGTTTTGGCTCCTTTTGTGTGTTGTGAACCGGCTCACAAACACCAGCACAAGAGTGAGTGTTGACTTTTTGTTGCACTTTTGGACGATGAACACAATTTCTAGCAATGTGTCCAGGAATTCCACAGTTGAAACATGTCTGTCATTTCAATGTATGGAGATTCTGAGAGCAAGCAGCATTAGCCGATCTGATTGGTCTAGATGACCGAGCTTGCTTAGCTTGCTTAGGTTGCTTTGGTTGTGTTCCGTGTGCCTTTTCTGAATTCTTCTGAACATGTTGATCAGAACTAGCACAAGCACGAGATTCAGACAGATGATGTTTTTCGTCTTTTATAATTTTATCAGGATCATTTTGAAAAGACGGTTCAGTTTCTGTTTTAATTTCCTTTTCAGAAACATTTTCTTGTGACTTTTCATTTAATGTGACCACCTCTTCTTTTTCAAAATCTGGTTCAGTTTTAATTTCAGAAGATGTTGACACTTTATCAACACATATTTCATCAACACATGTATCATCTGAGTTTGATAATGGTCCCTTTTCAACCTCGGTTTCCAATGGGGTCCCACTAGGTTCAACATTAGGGACGTCCACTGAGACCGATTCAGAAGAAGAATCAGCACACTGTTGATTTTCTTGAGAAGAAGTTTCAGTGGTTTCACTGAATGTGTCCTGAGGGACCTCACATGTCACACTATCATCAGCTGAAGAGTTAGAAACATTAGAATCACAATTTTCAGCTACTGAAAAACATCCATCATCACACACATTATTCAAAGATTCATTACAAGCATTCACAGTTTTGCCCAAAACATCAGGCCCAAAAGAAGACGAAACATAACTATGAAACGAGTTCAAAAACGATTGACCAAACACACAACCAGAATCAGTTTTATCAAAAGTAGATTTAGAAAAATCATAATTGAAAAGTTGTTCATTCCCAAACATATCTCCACACCTCACTTCAGGTACTTCATCTGCACATGATGAAGAAACGTTAGGATCAAATGTACCCTTGGACACAAAACAAACTGGTTGAACCACCTGTTTTTCAACAGGTCTACCATTAAATGATGACTTATTGTTTTTGGGACTATAAGTCATTTTACTTTCATTCATCATCTCCTCCTCAGTCATAGGTAAGTAAGTATAATTGTCATTATAAGGAGGAGGAGCCTGATTAAAACCCAATCCCAGCCCTTTCTTTTTCTTGTATGCGAGCTGTTGATCACACAAGTTTTTGACTAGTTTGCTGGAAGAATCAATTTTTTTAATATTGAGTTCATTTATTTGATATCTATCTCTGATATCCTCCAGTTCTTTAGTCACATTGCATAATTTCTCCTGAACATATAAGAGTTGAGTTGTTTTTACACTTACATCATCTTTGAGTTTGATGATGTCTTTTCGCTGAGCTTCAATTTTTTCTTTAAAAAGTTTTTCATTATTAGCTAAAGTGAAATTTTTCCTTTTAATGTCATTATAATCTTCGATTAGCTCAGCGTTGTGTATTCTATAGGCTTCAACCCGTTCTCGACATTCAGGAGTGCAAAAGACAGAAAATATCTCTTCTCTGGTAATTTCATGAGCCACTGGTTTGTGAAATATGAATGCCATAATTTCAGTGGGTGGTTGATACTTTTGTTCTACTCCTCAAAACACACACCAAACGAGAACCCGTGTACTCGCTAACTCAAACCCTTAGCACGCGAATGAACCCGCTTTCTAAACTGCATCTCGAAACCTGTCAAAACTTGTCACAAACCAAACAAACCCCTTTTTTTTAATTAAAAATAACCCCTTTTTTATAACTTTATAATAACTATTATTATAATTATAATATAATAATTATTAATATATGAGACATAGGAATACCAAATGTCAACTCAAACCAAACTTCCACACCTTAAATTCCCAAATCCTTTTATCTTTCTTTCCCGACAATTCCAACTGTCACGAAAGAAAATTTTCTTTATCTTCTCCAATTGAAACAACCCAAAACCAATCCGGAGGTTGCGTCGGTGAAAGATGGATAATCGATGAACGTCGTGGTGAAGATGACCGGTTTTGGGTGGTGTTCAGTGGTTCGAGAGGGTGGTGTACGGTGGAGGAAGTGACGATGGTGACGAGTATGATGCTGAACGACGATGATGATGATCGAAGGACACACGATGAAGATGATGATCGGAGAAGATGGAGAAGTAATTGTCGCTAGTTGACGATGGTGATGTATGACAGACAGCACCGATTTCGTTGCGACTCAGAACCGTTATGAGTTGAAACTGTGAAGGCGGTTGCGAGTTGGAACCGAGGTTGCGACTCGAGACCGTTTGGGAAGAAGATGACTCGAGACCAGTAAGAAGATGAGAGTCGAGACAGTGGATGAAGTTGATAACTCGAGACTGTGGTTTCGACTGGATTTGGTTGCTACTCGAGACCAATTGTAGAAATGTTGATGATGTCCGATGATGTCTTGTATTGAAGCTGTGACTCGAGACTAATTAACTGGAGTCGAGACCT
This sequence comes from Helianthus tuberosus, assembly GCA_030545235.1. NCBI lineage: Eukaryota > Viridiplantae > Streptophyta > Magnoliopsida > Asterales > Asteraceae > Helianthus > Helianthus tuberosus. The sequence goes on from CM060378.1 coordinate 122,361,515, forward strand.
TTGTGATGAATGTGACTCGAGACGGTGAACTTGTGATGAGCAGTGACTCAGAATCACCTTTGAGTCGAGACTAGTGACTCGAGAACTCTTGAAATTAATTGAGTCGAGAATCTGTGTCGAGAACTTGAAACGATGGAAGTGGTTGCGACTCAACAGTGATAAAGTTGGGTACTTGCAGCAATGATGCGATGAAGATGCTGACTCGAAACAGATTATTGAGATAATGATGAATAAAAATATATGGAAAGTTTCAATAACTCAACAACTCTCCACCAAAAACTTTGGGAATTTTTAAAGTCAAGATATTTTCAAAAAAAAAATAAAAAGATTACGTCTAATCTTTTAACAGCCCTTTTCAAAATCAAAATACCAAAATAAACTGATTTTTTTATAAAATATGGATGAACACAATGAAGAACGCGAAGAACACGATGAATGTTCTTGATGATTTTTCAACAATTTCTATGAAAAACTTGAATATTTGATATCAAAAGGAGACTAGAAACAGGTTCTAAAGGCTCTGATACCACTTGTAAGTCCCGTGAAACGGATCTTTCAATGATATCAAACCTAATCTTGTGAGAGTGTTGAAACCAATCACAAGATGATTCAAGATAAACTGAAAAATATGAAAAACAAGAACACCGAAATAACTTTTAACTCACACACGTTTCGATTACTTTAACAAGCAAAAATGTCTGGTATGAGTACACCACAATCGAATCGCCTCCACTCTAGCTTCTCTAGGAAATTGTGTAACAAGGAGGTTCCCAGAGGTTCCAACCTAAAAACAAGTTAAAAACTTGTTTATATACATAGACAAGCCCATTTCCCACATGGGCTCCCATTGGGCCTGCTTGGCCCACATGGCCTAAAGCTTGGCCCAAGCGACCTATAAAGGTCTAAAACCTAATATAACTAACCCGATAAAACCTAGTTCGTAACCATAACCCGTTGTGTTAATTTGATGCGTCAGTCTCACACTTTAGGGCCTAACACAAAGCCTTTGTAAAAACGTCAGCAATTTGATCTTTAGTGGCGATCGGCATAGGGCATAGGGCATATCTCCATAGAGTCAACTCTTTCCCTCACAAGTAGCAATCCATTCAATGTGTTTGGTTCGTTCATGAAAGACCGAATTGTCACAAAACAATTGAGTCGGGCCAACAGGAGCCATATCAAGCTCACTTAAAAGCCACGTCATCTATAAGATTTCACTAACAACATTGGACGTGGCTCCATATTCGGCTTCTGCGGAGGACTTGGAAACAACAGACTGCTTTTTTGTCCTCCAAGAAACAGGAGCTCCTCCAAGAAGAAGCAGGTAGCCGGTTCTGGACCATCGAGTCATAGGACATCCTAGCCAATCGAAATCACAATAAGCTAAGAAGTTAGTTCCACCTTCTTTAGGAATTAGAATACCTTGTCCCGGAGACCCCTTTAAATAACGCAAGACACGAGTGGCAGCCTCCATATGAGTTTGTCTAGGATCACTGACGAATTGACTCAAAATGCTGACCGCATAAGCTATATTAGGTCTCGTAGCATGTAAATAAAGGAGCCTCCTAATCACTCTACGGTATTGATTAGTATCCACCTGAGGTTCCTTATCACACATATCAAGCTTCAAATTTTGCTCCATAGGGAAAGAACTCGGTCTACAGCCTCTTATACCAACATCTTCAAGGAGGTCCAATGTGTATTTTCGTTAACTTAAGACCATGCCTTCATTGGTTTTAGCTACTTCAATGCCTAGAAAATATTTTAAGGCTCCAAGCTCCTTAATGCTAAACTGCTTATCCAAAAAAATCCTTGGTCGCTTGTAGTTTGCCGAGTCATTTCCCACAAGAACTACATCATCAACATAAATGAGCACAGCAACAAAAAAGTTTGTCTTCTTTGAAAAAAAAGAGAATGATCGGCGGGGGTTTGCTTGAAGCCGATTTCGAACAATGAACGAGTAAACTTGTGGTACCAATTTCTTGAAGCTTGTTTAAGACCGTATAAGGATTTCTTGAGTTTACATACCCTATTATCGTCTTGTTTCCCAAAGCCTTGGGGAATCTTCATGTAAACGTCTTCATTCAAGCCGCCATGCTGGAAAGCGTTGTTTACATCAAGTTGATGAGTGTCCCAAACACGCTTCACTGCCACCGTCAAAAGAGTCCAAACTGTTACTAATTTGGCAACGAGTGCAAAGGTTTCATGGAAATCAACCCTTTCTATCTATGTGAAGCCTTTAGCCACAAGACGTGCCTTGTATCATTCTACGTCTCCATTCGGCTTGTACTTAATCTTGTAAACCCATTTTGAATCAATTGCTCGCTTCCCTTCCGATAACTCTTCCAAAGACCAAGTCTCATTTTCTTCAAGAGCTTGGATCTCCCGTTTCATGGCTTCTACCCACCTGGCATCCTTCACAACTTGCTTGAAGTGTTTAGTCTCATTATTTGCGGTAATGGCCGTCAGGAAAGCTTTATGAGTGTTAGTAAAATTATCATGAGAGATAAAATGTGCTAAAGGATGTACCGTAGAGAAGTCTTGATGGAGTGATGATTGTGTATGGTCTAATGATGGGGGTAGGTTGACTTCAAATCTGTTAAGTCTTGTGAGTCGTTATCTGCTTCTTACTGGTCTGGAGTTTTAAATTGTGGGCCCATGTGTTTCACTAATGGTTTCAAACCCCATTGCATCTTGATCATGGACGGGCTCATGGGTGTTATTGGGCTGAGATTGATCGGATTCGTTTGGGCCTGGTGTGGCAGGCCCACTTGGTTCTTCATTTGGCCTAGAGGGTTCAAGAGCATCATGGATTTCTGGTGTTTCTGTTTCAGCCAGGATCGAAGAGGGGAAATCATCAAGTTCTTCATTGGGCCGGGTTTGATCAGGCCTAGTATCATGAATATCATCTTCTTCGTCCCATTTTTGAGGTGAAATAAAGATCCCTTCTTCTTCAGCAGCGGTTCTAGCAAAAGGAAAACATTTTCTAGAAATCTGACGTCTCTAGAAGTTACCATTTTGTCGTGTTGAAGATCAAAGACTTTGTATCCTTTGGTTCCGGGAAGATACCCAAGGAAAATACCAGGTCTCCCCCTCACTTTAAACTTATCTCCTTTGGTCTCAACACTCCTATAGTAGGCTAAACAACCAAAAACTCGTATATGATCATAGTCGGGTTTTGAGTTGTGTGAAATTTCATAGGGTGTTTTACTCTCAATGATTTCAGATGGCAAACAATTTATAACATGTGTCGCCGTTAAGATACATTCTTCCTAGAATTTTATGGGAAGATTTATTTCGAACTTTAACAAGTGTGATGTTTCTAACAAGTGCCGATGTTTTCCGTTCCACCACACCATTCTGTTGGGTGTATGTGGACAGGAGGTTTCTAACATTATCCCTTCTTTAGCATAAAAATCAAGCATTTTATTTGAAATAAATTCCCCACCATTGTCACACCTTATTCTTTTGATATCCTTCTTAAATTAAACTTTAACCATTTTGTGAAAATCAATGAGGCAAATACTTGCTTGATCTTTGTGTTTGAGAAGGAAAACCCATACATAACGGCTAAAATCATCAACTATTGTCAAAAAATAGCTTGCTCGTGTAAAAGAATGCGTGCGATATTTGCCCCATATATCACAATGTATCAATTCAAAAAAAGCAATTGTCTTAGTGACACTAGTTGGAAACGATAATCTTGTAAATTTGCCTTAACACATGAATCACAAAAACCCTTAAAATCCAAAGAAGTATTTTTGATAAAATCTAAATGACATAATTCAGAATTTGACGGGTGACCTAATCTCTTGTGCCAAGTACTTTGGGTAGTCGTCAAAGCATGTCGCTTACCTTCCAACATCCCCATCTTGTAGAGACCATCCTTGCAATCACCCGCTCCAATCAATATCCTCGAACGTAAGTCCTGCATGGTACAAAAATCTGGAAAAAAACGTAATAGCACATTGAAGTTCTTTAGATAATCTACTAATAGAGAGTAAATTGCATTTAAATTTTGGGACATGAAGAACTTCTCTAATTATGGCCCCGCTTGGAAGAGCACAGTCCCCTCTTCCTTCGACAAATACCGCCTCACCATTTGGTATTGTGACGGGGGACTCATAATCTCTTTTTCTTTTATTTTTAAGCAAAGAATCATTATGAATAATGTCCTCGGTATTGCCCGAGACGACTATCCATTCATCCTCTTTACCGAAGTTACCTGCCAAGTTTGCTTTGGATCCGTTTTCTTCCGCGTTCGCACCATCTTTATTCCCAAAGGGCTTTAGGAATTGTTGATATTGAGAGTCGCTTAATCCGGCAATAGGACTCTTCTCACCTTCAACGCATGCGGCGGACGGCTTGGGCTTATCTTGTTTTTCTTTTCCCGGCCACCACTTCGAGTAGCCTATGCGTTTAAATCACCCCTCATTGTTGTGCCCATCCTTTCCACAAAAAGTGTAGTGTTCAATGGGTTAACTGCGGCTCCGTTTCACATCCTTTTGTTTCGAGCGATTTTGGGATAGATTTTGATCGCCTTTGGCCGTAACATATGCTTGGAAGGCGACCGAATCAGAGGAG